>SNVD02010308.1:0-451712 GCA_013180625.2 Boswellia sacra | reverse complement strand
AGAATGGGGATGATCAGGTCGCAACTGGGGTTAACTTGGTATGATCGGTGAATCAATTTGATATGTTCATATCAATCGTCTGTATTCTGCAATTAGAAGACGGATATTCGGAACTAGTTCTAACAAAATTAGTTGTTCATTTTAGGAATTCTCTACCACAAATGAGTAATGAGGTCCGCGATCACAAGAAACTCTAGTGTAAGTTCATTTTTAGTGACTTCGTTATAAATTTCTTTAGTAACCGGATCATTTGAGTAACCTTCAAACATTGAGATAATTGAGACAATATATGTCCACTTTTGTGATCGTGGACTTGCAGACAGTTCCCTCCTTATAAGTTGTGGTGGTAATAGTACAACCACTGAAGATGAAAGCGGCAAGATTGAGTATGGATGCTGATGATTGATGAGCTCATGCATGACATGCATGAGTTCTAGAATTCTGCTGAGCTCATGCATGACATGCATGGCTTCCAGAATCCCTCCCATGTGAATGCATTTAGAGTCAAATTTGTTAGGCACCTCCAATTTTGAAAATCAAAGGAAGTAGCCAAATTTGATTTGAATTTGTATGCAGAATTTTCCCTATAAATATGGGACGAATTCGGCCTTGTTTAAGCATCACAGAGATTCCAGAGAGAGTCCAGAGTCTAAACCAGAGAGTTTAGGATTAAGAGAGAGAGCCAGGAGAGCTCCAGAAATTTTAGGGAAGTTTTTGTATAATTCTTGTACATTAATTTTCTCTGTTAATACAAGTAATTTTTCTCCCAAATTCTGTTCTGAGTTGATCATTACATCCCAACAAGTGGTATCAGAGCCTCGTTGAGCTCCTGGAACGTCAGAACAGAGAGGAAAAATTCAAAGAAAATTTGTCCCCTGTTTCTGAAAAATTTCGATTTTTCGGAAAGTCATCGAATTTCGAATTTGAAGTGTCCAGTGTGTTCGTGACGACGTCCTGATCATTCTGCAATTTTCCGGTGACCAATCCGACGTCCAGAGACGCCGCACGCGCCGCACGCGCCTCCGACCTGGTCTGCGAGTGGGCGTCACTCGCCCCACGCGCTGCACGCGCGTCTCAAGGAAGAAGACGACCACGTCAGCGCCGCGTCATCAGCCACGTCAGCGACCTTTTCGCCACGTCAGCAAGCCACGTCAGCAGATAGCCACGTCATCAAGCCACGTCAGCCGGACACGTCATCTCGCCACGTCATCAAGCCACGTAAGCACTGTGGACCCCATCTGACACGTCAGCACGCCACGTCAGAGCCACGTCAGCACTGTGGACCCCATCTGACACGTCAGCAAATCGTGAAAAATTACATTTTGGCCCCTGTATTTCTGGGTAATTACATTTTGACCCCCTGAGTTTATGAAATTTACATTTCAGTCCCTAGGAAATATCAGTTTGGCCCCTGTAGTTCTGGAGAATCCTTGTGCCCCCTTTTAGTTTCTGAAATTTCAGTTTAGCCCTTAAGAAATTTCAGTTTAGTCCTTAAAGTTTCCAAGCTTAGTATTTATTGTATAAAAGTAATTTTTGAGCCCCGGAAGAGGCTATTCCACCTAATTTGACCGTTCCGGACGTAACGGTGGGCTCGGTTTTTTTGAAATTCAATTTCCATTTTAGTGAATTAATTATTCTAAAATGGAGGAATCATCCGGAGCCATGATAAAATTGACTGCTACAAATTACACACTATGGAGACCCAGGATGGAGGATCTCCTTAGTTGTAAGGACCTATATGACCCTATAGAATTTGAAGGGCAGAGACCTGAGACAGAAAAAGAGGCAGAATGGAAGAAAATTAACAGAAAATGCATCGGTCAAATCAGACAATGGATCGATCATAGTGTCTTCCACCATGTAGCCAAAGAAACAGATGCATATACTCTATGGAAAAAATTGGAGAGTATGTATCAAGCCAAGTCAGCACGGAACAAAGCCATCCTGATGAGACGGCTTGTGAACTTGAAGTTGCGGAGCGGAACTCCTGTAGCAGAACATACAAGTGAGTTCCAAAACTTGGTGAATCAGTTGACAGCAGTCGAGTTACAGCTTGAAGACGAAGAACAAGCACTTCTACTTCTCAGTTCCCTTCCAGATTCATGGGAGACGTTAGTGGTCTCCATCAGTAATTCAGCACCCGGAGGCAGACTTACCCTATCAATGGTTAAGGATGCCTTAATGAACGAGGAGGCAAGAAGAAAAGATGCAGACGCCAGTCAAGATGAAGCCTACATCACAGAGAATCGAGGAAGACAGTCTCGAGGTGAAGACTGGAGAAGAGGTAGAAGCAAAAGCAGAGGCAGATCAAGGGGCAAGTCATCAGATGGGCGGAGACCCACATACAAGTGCTACAACTGTGGCAAAGAGGGACATTTGAAGAGAAATTGTCGCAGTCTTCGGAAGCAGAACCAGGAGAGTTCACAGGCACAAAGCAGCGAAGAACCACGAGTTACAGTGGTAGAAGATGTAACCATCTGTGCAGAAGAGACGTGCTTCCACACAGCGGACCAAGGAGTTGAATGGGTCATTGACACAGCAGCTTCCTGCCACGTCACTCCTTGCAGAGAAATCTTTACCACGTACAAAGCAGGAGACTTTGGGATAGTGAAGATGGGAAACAACAGCACCGCCAAAATCATGGGAATTGGTGATATTCAATTCCAAACGAACGTCGGATGCAAAATAACTTTGAAATACGTTCGTCATGTGCCAGATCTTCGACTCAACTTGCTCTCGGTAAAAGCCTTTGATCAGCACGAAAGGTTATGAAAGAGCTGCTCAACCAACCGTATACATGGAAGATGTTTGAAATGGGTCATGGTGTTTTCTCGAGTAAATTATGTGACAATCTTTAACAGGACGCATGTAAAGATAAACGGAGAGAGCCTTCATGTAGCAGAGCACATGGTACCTCTAGATTTGTGGCATAAAAGGCTCGGTCACATGGGTGAAAAGGGATTATCAACCCTTCAGAAAAAGAAGCTGATCACTGTTTCCAAGGATGCAGCGTCTCATCCTTGCGACTATTGTTTGTACGGGAAACAACGGAGGGTGTCATTCAGCTCCTCATCACTGAAGAAATCAAAGCTATTGGAGCTAGTACACAGTGATGTATGCGGACCTCTCGAAGTCGAGTCCTTAGGCGGTAAAAGGTATTTCTTGACCTTTATTGATGATGCATCTCGGAAAGTGTGGGTTTATTTCCTTAGGACGAAGGATGAAGTTCTGGAGAAGTTCAAGGAGTTTCACGCCATGGTAGAACGTGAAACGGGTAAGAAATTAAAATGCCTTCGATCAGATAACGGAGGCGAGTATACCTCTAGAGAGTTCAATGTCTACTGTCGAAGATATGGCATTCGACATGAAAGAACAGTCCCACGCACACCACAACACAATGGAGTGGCCGAGAGGATGAATCGAACCATCATGGAACGAGTCAGAAGCATGCTCAGATTGGCTAAATTACCCAAGCCATTCTGGGGGGAGGCAGTTCGTACCGCCTGTTACTTAATCAACAGAGCACCATCGGCACCACTGAACTTCGAGATTCCAGAAAAGTTATGGTCTAACAAAAAGCCCTCCTATAATCATTTGAAAGTGTTTGGTTGTTTAGCCTTCGTACATGTATCCAAGGAGCTCAGACAGAAGCTCGATGCAAGAACTGTTCCATGTATCTTCATCGGTTATGGAGATGAAGAATTCGGATACCGATTATGGGATCCCAAAGAAAAGAAAGTCATCCGGAGCAGAGATGTCGTATTTCACGAAGACCAAGCATATGAAGACGCTGAAAAGACAACAATATCTACAAATCCCGCTAGCAGTGCCCCAGATATTGTTGCAAATTCTACCCCAACACCAAATGCTACAAGAAATGACGAGGTACCAGACGAAGTTCCAGAAGCAGATCAGGAGGAAGAAAGTGAAGAGATTGCTGAGCCGGGGGAGCCACAATCACCTATAGAAGCTGCTATACCTCCTGGAAATGAAGAACCTCAGCTACGACGATCTTAGCGAGGTCGGATTCCGTCGAGGAGATATCCGGAATCAGAGTACACACTGCTTACTGATGAGGGGGAGCCAGAAAGCTTTCATGAAGCTTTATCTCATCCAGACAAAGAAAGATGGCTGCATGCAATGCAAGATGAAATGAATTCTCTAGAGAAGAACAAAACTTATGAACTGGTCAAACTCCCAGACGGAAAGAAGGCACTGAAGAACAAGTGGGTATTCAAGCTCAAGAAAGATGGAACAGGAAAGGTGATAAAGCACAAAGCCCGATTGATGGTAAAAGGATTCCTTCAGAAGAAAGGAATTGACTTTGATGAAATCTTTTCACCGGTAGTAAAAATGTCTTCAATCCGCGTCATCCTCGGATTGACAGCAAGTCTTGATTTGAAGCTTGAACAGATGGATGTGAAGACAGCATTTCTTCATGGAGACTTGCATGAAGAAATCTACATGGATCAGCCAGAAGGGTTCGAGGTTCCAGAAAAAGAACACCTCGTGTGCAAGCTCAAAAAGAGCTTGTATGGCCTCAAACAAGCACCCAGGCAATGGTACAAGAAGTTTGACTCCTTCATGGTGAGTCATGGGTACAAAAGAACCGCTGCAGACCAATGCGTCTACTTTCAGAAACTTCCAGGTGGAGACTTTGTTGCATTAATGTTATATGTGGACGACATGTTGATCGTAGGAAAAGATGCAACAAGAATAAAGCAGCTGAAGAATGAACTATCAAAAACCTTCGATATGAAGGACTTGGGACCAGCTCAGCAAATCTTGGGAATGTACATTCGTCGAGACAGGGAACAAAAGAAATTATGGCTGTCTCAAGAAAAATATGTTGAACGTGTGATCCAAAGGTTCAACATGGATAGTGCTAAGCCAGTTAGTGTACCACTGGCTAATCATTTCAAGCTGAGCAAGAGATCATGTCCCTCATCCAAGAAAGAGATAGAGGACATGGCGTCGGTACCCTATTCTTCTGCTGTAGGAAGTTTGATGTATGCCATGGTGTGTACAAGGCCAGATATTGCTCATGCTGTAGGAGTCGTGAGCAGATTTCTTTCCAATCCAGGAAAGAACATTGGGAGGCAGTCAAGTGGATTCTCAGATACCTTAAGGTACTTCGAAGATATGCTTGTGTTACGGGGGAGCTGATCCAATCTTGGAAGGCTATACAGATTCAGATATGGCCGGAGAACCTGACAGTAGAAATCTACATCAGGTTTTGTTTACACTTTTGCAGGGGGTAGCTGTATCATGTAGTCAAGAACTACAAAGTGTGTTGCGCTATCCCGACAGAGGCAAATCATTGCCGCAGCGAAGCTGGAAAAGAAATGTTGGCTGAAGCGGTTTCGCCAAGACTTGGGATTGAGCAAAAGGAGTATAAAGTACACTGTGACAGTCAAAGTGCTCTGGATTTGAGCAAGAATTCAGTGTACCATTCTCGAACGAAGCATATCGACATTCGCTATCATTGGATACGCGAGGTGATGGACAAGCAACTGTTGAAACTAGTGAAGATCCATACTAAAGAGAATCCAGCCGACATGTTAACAAAAGTGGTCACCAGAGACAAGCTAGAACTATGCAGAGACATATTGGATTAGAAGCTGTCTAATTACTTTTGTTGTTACTCCCTTTCACATGGGATGGAGGGGAGAATTGATGAGCTCATGCATGACATGCATGGTTCTAGAATTTCTGCTGAGCTCATGCATGACATGCATGGCTTCCAGAATCCCTCCCATGTGAATGCATTGAGAGTCAAATTAGTTAGGCACCTCCAATTTTGAAAATCAAAGGAAGTAGCCAAATTTGATTTGAATTTGTATGCAGAATTTTTCCTATAAATATGGGACGAATTCTGCCTTGTTTAAGCATCAGAGAGATTCCAGAGAGAGTCCAGAGTCTAAACCAGAGAGTTTAGGATTGAGAGAGAGAGCCAGGAGAGCTCCAGAAATTTTAGGGGAGTTTTTGTATAATTCTTATACATTAATTTTCTCTGTTAATACAAGTAATTTTTCTCCCAAATTCTGTTCTGAGTTGATCATTACATCCCAACACAAAAAAGAGCTTTTTTGGATTTCATACGCCAATGCATGGCCAACTATAATTCACAAGAAATAGACACATTCTCCCTCATGTTCTCGTCCCCTACAAGCTTCCGTGAGGACATTGAGAATTGCATCCAATTTGCCAGTACACATGGTGTGAAGGATCTAAGCCTTGATTTTCACAATCCCATTTGGACAGAGAACGATCTTGAAAACCATGCAGAAGAGTTTGCTTTGTCAACCGAGGCACATTACTACAATTGGACCGCCCTTAAGTCTCTCAAGTTGTTTTCTTGTCGGTTTTTCGTAAGCGAGTTGCACAATTTCGCAAGATTGAAGCGACTGTCATTGGGCTGGCTTGAGCTAAGTTTGATCTCTTTGAGGTCCTTGTTGAACACTTATTGTCCCGTGCTAGAGAGTTTGAGTTTGAAGAAATGTTGGAACAATGATTATTTTCACATTCCAACACCAAGTACAAGTCTTGAAACTTTGGTTATTGACAAGTGCAATTGTCGTCGATCTTTCTTTCGGATTGGGACACAAAATTTGAGGGTCTTCAAGTACTGTGGAAGAGCGGGTCAACGTTTTGACTTCGAGAGTAGTCCGGAATCAATGGTTGAGGCAGAACTTGACTTCGCCACAGAGTTTGAATTTGAAGACACTCGTATGCTACTTCATCACCTCTTAGAACAGCTTTTCTCCGTAAAAGTCTTGACAGTTTGCAGTTATGTGCTTCAGGTACAATCCCTTCTCATCTTTTTAATTATCTCCATTTCTATGTGCAGTTATGTTTTCTTTATAGCAGTTAATGTGTATGTTGGTAAATATCCGTCTATATATTTAGGTTGCTCCCCGTGGAGTGCACAAAATGGGATTGTCAACTCAACTGAATTTGAGGCATCTCGTTTTGAAGACTGCAGTGCACTCAACTGAGTTCTGTGGGATCATGTTCATGCTCAAGAGTTGTCCTGTCCTGCAAACTCTCACTATCCACATTGGCCCTGCCAGGATTTTCCATGTAAGTATTATTATGTACAAATAACATAAAGCTCTGTTTTGTTGCTTTCAAAGGAGATTTTATAATTAATATCAATTTGGTAATATTTTCTGGTTGGTATTATGCATAAACTCACTATTAATAGTAGGTGGTTTGGCTTGGTTTGGTTTGTTTGATATAGGATTACAATCCTCCGTGTCGATTTAACCCTCGAGATTTCTGGATCAAGCACTTTTTACTCTATGAATGCATCGAAAGAACTCTTAAAGTTGCTGAGGTAAAAGGTTTCAGGGGATCAGTGTATGAATTGCTGTTGCTGAAATATTTGGTTGGCTTTGGAAGCGCCATGGAAGAACTTAACATCTATGTTTCAGGGAAAGTTGATGCAAATGGTGGCATTAATAAGGAAGCATACTACTTGCAGAGAGCTCAATTAATGCGGCAGTTCACAAAAGCCTCAGATAATTTGCAGATATCAATTCATTAGTTAGGTTCACCTATCATCTGACTGTTAATTGTGATGTTCATTTGAGCTACTTGATATGAATAATTGAGCTTCTACATGCACTATGCAATACCTTTAATGAACTCTGATATCATTGATATGCATCCTAGTATTGTAACATACTTTGAGAAGTTATAGAGGCTCAATTGAGAAATGTCAACTGAAAGCTTTAAAAATCTGTCGAGTACCTAATTTTACTTTCTAGATTTTTTTTTCCACCAAATAACACCGCAAATTAATTACCAGGAATCACAATTTGATGTCCATTATAAGATGATTTTGCCGGTTATATTTTCTTAAAAGAGAAATTTATATGATCACTGATCAAACCTGTTGTAAGATCAAACATAAACAATGTCGCTATTGCATCCTAAAAGCAATTGGAATATGGGTATTCTGAGTTGTTGTTACCTGCAACTCAGAACAACTGTATCAATAACATATGCTGAAAAATACCATTGTACCATAGTGATGTCATTATGAAATTTTTGAAGAAGATACAATAAAATTTGTAATAGATATAATTCTTAGAAACTCTAGGGGTTATGTGTTATTTTCCTTGTGAAAAGACACTCGAGGCTTGCAACAACATGAAACAAAAACTTTCATTTCTCCCAAACTTTCTCTACTACGTTTCATAAAGCTTGCATCTTGCAATCATTTTCGTCAAATCCTCTTGTCTCTGTTCCCTCCTGAAAGAGAGAGGCACTGAGAAACAGTGAAAAGCTGAAAGTTGAATTTGTACACATTGTCAGTTCGTTTGAATAAATTTTATTTAACCTGTGCCAAGAGAATTTGTGTTTGAGACATTTTCCTTTACAACCAACCTTGATCTACGTGGGTTTGTTTTTTATGTAAGTTTTATGGAGATTTATTTGTTCAAAATTTCTTCTTTTTGTTTCTTTCGCTTGAATGTTAACTCAGAATCAATGAAGTTTTAATTTGTTATTTTATTCTGTTACTAAACTTTTCTGTTTACCTTCTTGAAGCAGGAAATGAAATGAGGGCCGTTTTGTGCAGGACGTTATTGGGACCTCTCATCTCTCTTTAGGGGAGCTTTTGGCATCTCAAGGTACTTCTTTCTTCCTATTTCTGCCCTAAATTTCGAAATTTCTAATCTTTGTTCTTCAAGATAAATTTCTGTTGGATGTCTCAACTTATTGTGTTTGATGGAGTCCATTATGTACGCTTAATTCTTTGTGATGGTTGCATCTGAATGATAAAAGCATTTACTCGGTTATATACTGTGTGGTTATGTGGTGAATCTGTGAAGTCTTTAAAGGACAATTAATTTTAAGTTGTATTTTATTCTTCTGTAGGACTCCACTTACTTTTCCGAAAAACTCTTTCTTTGCCAAGGAAACTTTGGTAAGCAAGCAGTTCTTCTATTTAAAGTTTGTACAGAAGCTGAACTTTTGTGTGTGTCGGCTTTTTTTTTCATTTCCTCAACTTTTTGGTAGTATTAACTCTTTGTTTTGAATAATAACAGCTTATTCTTTTGGAAATGGATCACTTAACTTAATAATAGTACCTCCAGCTCTGTTAGAAGCTGAAAAGGATGAAGCAAGGTTGGTGTTAACCTTATTCCTGAAAAAACAAGGTCTGAGCAAGGCGTTTGCTGCAAGAACCGTTGGTAAATCAGATCTTTTCATTAACCACCTTGTCTCAAAGCTTCATTCTGTTCACAAATCTCGGTAGCTTGTAGGTCTGAATGCAACATGTACACTTTCATTTTGGCTACTGTTTTTATTAGTTGTTTTTAAAATTCTTATTTGTTACAATGCTGGTCAGTTTTAGGTGGCATTGCAGGAAGAGAGCTCACAACTCTTTGAGATCAGAGACATCTTTTTCCTTACCTTGAATCTCTCCTTGTGGAGCATGGAAACATTCTAAGAGATTTATTGGAGAACTTTCCTAATGCAGGTGTGAAAGAAAAGCCAGCTACCCTAGATTCTCAACCGCATTCCACCATTGACTTGAAGAAGTCAAAAGTGGCCTCTCGAGCAAGAGACAGAGGCCGAGCAGAAGAATTACGCCCTCAAGTACTTGTCTACCTTATGGAGCTTGGCATGGATCTTAAACAGATCAATTTTGCCATACGCAGATATCCTAACCTTACTACCACAGCTTGAAGAGGAAAATCAAGCCACTACTTGAATTTCTGCTCGATCTTGGGGTACCTAAATCACGGATTCCTAAACTTATCAGCCAAACGCCTCAACTTTGTGGAACTTACTCTATCTGAAATATCCATGATTTTCTTAGAAGATTTGGGTGTGGACAAGAAACTGTGGGCAAAAGTTATAATCCGCTCCCTACAACTTTTTATGTGTTAGCAGGCAGAAAGGTCAGTCAGTCGTTGATTTCCTCTTAACAGTTGCACCTGTCGAGGGAGAGTGTAGGGAAAATCTGAACTCGGTTGCCACATATTGTAGGATTGAGTTTTTAGACAATCTGAGGCCAAAAGTTGAGTACTTCCGGTCAGTGGGGGTTGATATTGCCATTATTCTCTGCAGACTTCCAAATATTTTGAGTCTTAGTGTTGAGAACAAGGTGAAGCCTTTGACCCTTTTTTTTTTGGTAAGGGAATACAGTATGGAAGAAGTTTGGACCATGATTTCAATATTTCCCAATCTATTTGGTCTTAGCTTGGCGGGGAATTCAAAATGGGAGTTCTTTCTGACCATGGGTTATTCAAAATTAGAACTGGTTAAGCTCCCTCAGTATTTTGGTTTAAGTTTGGAACAAAGAATTAGACCACGATATTCACTTGTATAGCAGTGAGGAGTGAAAATGTCTCTGAAGACATTGTTAAAACATTCAAGCCGTAAGTTTGAGAAGATTTTGAAGATGAAAATGGAGAAAATGATGGTTTCTAACCAGGTTCAAGTGATTCAGGTAGCTAGTAATGATCTTTAATCAGGAAATGACCTATGTGACTCGGTGGAGTAACAATTTCAATGGAACATTCCAATTGTATAATTTTGCAGATAAAAAACTGTACTGATGCTTTTCTTGGGCAGTACATTGTATTTGGTTTGAAGAGTAAGGAAGCATAGACAAAGCAACTTTAGCGAGTAGAACAAATATACTTCAAAATGGTATTTGCCTGATGAATGATTAGGAGTCGAAAACCACTTAAGGCATTTTTCTTCAATTGTTTTCTTTATAATTATTTATCTATGTAGAAGTTCTCTCTTCTGAATATCTCTTAAACATTGGCACTCCAGAGATAGCATGGAAATGAATTCAATCCCTTTTTTTTTGACATTTCTGTTGAGAAGAGCCACTTCTCAGCTTGTGAATTTCTTTTGGCAAATATGTATTGCTTTAATATATTCCAAATTTCTGTTGATTGTACTTTTGAGTGTTGGCCTTAGATGTAAAATTGGTTTTTTTTTTTTTGAGTTAAATTTTCTTTGTCTTTAACCAAAAGAATTTGGGTTTCATATATTTTTCCTTTACAACCAACCTTGATCTACCTGGGTTTGTTTTTTACTTAAGTTTCATTGGGGATTTCTTTGTTCAAAACTACTTTTTGTTCTTTCCCATGAATGCTAACTGGGAATCAATTATCAAAATTATTTTTTTGTTATTTTATTTCGCTACTCTAGAAAGTTTTGTGTAAATCGCTGAAGGTGGAAATGAATACCTTTTGCGGAAGCTGCTATTGGGAGCTCTCATCTCTCTTTGGAGGAGCTTTTTCCATCTCAAGGTATTTTTTTGCTTCCTATTTCTGCCCTAAATTTTGAACTTTCTAATCTTTGTTCTTGAAGATAAATTTCTCTTGGATGTCTCAACTTATTGATGGAGTCCCTTAGTCTTTGTGATGGTTGCATTTGAATGATAACGCATTTATTCTTTGTGAAAGCAACTTATTGTATGGTTATGTGGTGAATCTGTGAAATCTCTAAAAGGACAATTAGTTTTAAGTTAAAGTTTTATTCTTTTGTAGGACTCCACTTACTTTTTCCAAAAAATTCTTCCTTTCCCAAGGAAACTTTTGGTAAGCAAGCAGTTCTTGTACTAGTATTTTATAGTTCGTAGATAAGCTGAACTTAAATGTTCTTATAATTTATTTAACTCTTCTGTACTATTAACTCCTTTGTTTAGGTATAATAACAGCATTTTCCTCTGTAAATGGATCCCTCAACTCAATAGTAGTCCCTCCAGCTATGTTATAAGCTCAAAAAGATGAAGCAAGGTCAGTGCTAACCTTGTTCTTGAAAAAACAAGGTCTCAGCAAGGCAGTTGTAGCAAGACCCTAAAATAAATCAGATATATTCATCAACCACCTTGTTCTTATTTGTTCCAATGCTGATCAGTTTTTGTTGGCATTGCAGGAAGAGAACTCACAACTATTGAGATCAGAGACACCCTTTTTCCTTACCTGGAGTCTCTCCATGTAGAGTTTGTAAACATTCTGAGAGATTTTGTGGAGAACTTTCCTAATGCAGCTGTCAAAGAAAAGCCAGCTGCTCCAAACTCTCAACCCCATTCCACTCTTGACTTGAAGAAGCCAAAAGCGGTCTCTCGGGTAACAGATCGAGGTAATTACGCGGTCAAGTACTTCACTATCTCGTCGAGATTTTCATGGATCTTGAACAGATCAAGGCAATTGCGAGCAGAGATCCTAAATTTACCCACCGCGGCCTGGAGAGCAAAAACATCAAGCCACTTGTTGAATTTCTTCTTGATCTTGGAGTGCCTAAATCAAATATTCCTAAAATTCTCGGCCAAAAGCCTCCATTATGAGGGCTTCGTCTATCTAAAAATTTAATACCTTCCATGATATTCTTTCAAGATTTGGGCGTGGACAAGAGACAGTGGGCAAAAGTTATAAACCGCTCCCCAAAGCTTTTATGTCATAGTAGGCAGAAGGTTCAGGCAATTGTCCACTTCCTCTATGAGTTGCAACTGTCGACGGAGAGTGCAGGGAAAATCTTAACTCGGTCGCCACATACTCTAGGATTGGGCGTGGAGAACAATCTGAGGCCAAAAGTTGAGTACCTTCAGTCAGTGGGGTTTTCGCACTTGTCTGGATACAAGGTGAAGCATGTGACCCAATTTTTCTCGGTAAGGGAATACAGTGTGGAAGAAGTTTTGATCATGATTTAAAGATTTCCCAATATACCTTCTTATAGCTTGGCAGAGATTTTGATACCAAAATCGGAGTTCTTTCTGACCATGGTTTATCCAAAATTAGAACTGGTTGAGTACCTTCAGGATTTTTTGTCAGAGTCTGGAACAGAGAATTAGGCCAAGGTATGCAGTTGTACACGAATCCGAAGTGAAAATGCATGTGGGTGAGCTGTTACTTCCATCAGGACATAACTTTGAGTATCACACCCCTTACCCTAAGGGTCCAGAGTGCAACTACAACATTTATTCAAGACGATTTTAAGGAAACTATAGCTATTGTATTAATAATATTCAAAAATCTGAAGTCCTTCCATTGTCAACCTACAGTAAAATACTACAGACTAATACAGCCAAAAAGAATCAACCTAGTACTTAGCACAGAAAATGGTAATACTGCAGCGGACCAAAGGTTGCCAAGAGAACACCGTCGTCGCTATGCCAAAATCCTTTCACAGTCTGTAACTTATCGATTATCTAAGACACATAACAAACTAATGGGTATAAAACTTAGTAAGCAACTAGAACTAAAAAATATTTGGATACTATACAAAATAAATCAATTAACAGCAATAATCAATACAGAGTATAGCTACTATTCATTTCTTAGCCTATAAGAAGTGAATGACTTGTCACGGAAGTTAGAAAACAGTGTTCAGAATACAGGAATCACAGTCCTGTGTGAGGGGAACCACTTGACGACACCAAGTTTCTAGTTCTTACCTTTGTCCAAGTTTCAGGTTGGCGCTCCTACGCCAAAAGAGTTGCGCACTGTGCCAATTCTCTGCCTAGACTCTTTTAGGTCAGATAAAGTTGCACTCCTGCACCACCATACTGGCGCTCATGCTCCAATTCTGTAATTTGGCCTATAAACTTTTATTCCTCTCTACCATTCACATATCTACACCATTACTTATTATAATTCACGTATGCACTTCTCAAGTCATTCACATTCTTCATGCATGCTTGTAAGCATATGGCTCACTTCACATACGCTTTATTAAGTACATATTTCATTTCATACATGTGCTTTTGTCAAGCAATTCACATCATTCACGCATATATGCTTATTTCAGTTCAATGAAATCATAGCGACACACATATAACATAGAATCACACAATTTGCACTTTGACGCAAACCTGCTGTTTGGCCGCTCTACTTATGCCATTTTCTTTGCCCATGTGACACATATATCTTATTCATTTCACATAAATTGGAAGCTTTCGCGCTACTTATCAAACACACACTTAGGAAAATGTGTTCTCTAATCAAGGTATGACTTTTCATTTCACATTCATATCACATAATTGGGCTCATATAACGACCCATCAATGGCATCCATAGGTAAGGCATCGCCTTAATGAGCATCTCTCACATGAGTAAATCCACTATCACCTAAGGTGATAGCCACTGTAGTTCTATCAGACCCCATCTTGCCATACGAAACGTATACACATATATTCATCTCACATAATTGAGCTCATATAACCACTCATCGGTGGCATCCGTAGGCAAGGCATCGCCTCAGTGAACTCACATGAGCAGATCCGCCATCACCTAAGGTGATAGCCACTATAGTCCAACCAGATCCTATCCTGCCATACAGAACATATACACATAGATGCCTACCCTCGTAATAACTCAAGGTTAGTCTAACAATCTGGGCGATACCGAGCCCATGCTACCGAATCTCATATAGTGAAACACATGGTCTAGAACTCTCTTTAAGCTATGAGACCTTGGTGTCCTAAGGTTTTTAGGCATGAATTTCACTAAATATATAGAATTTCATTATCACATATTACTCATGCCAAAATTCACATACTCATAACCACATTCAATTATTCTATGTTTCACCACCATAAAACTTACACCAAGCGTAAGTCACAAACACATCTAAGTGTGCACAACCACACATCTCACAAAACAACTATAAATCTCAATCAAACCATTTCATATCAAGGTCCATGTTTCCATGGTCCCATCCCCATGTCCATCCATAACATTCATAGTAGATTAACCAAACCAAACTCATATGCATTTGTAAACACATGGAAACAATAAATCTCATTGCAAATAAACAAACCGTTGTGTCCTCAGAAAGGGGGTCTAACTACTTACCTGATTAACCTCGCCTCCTGATTTTGACTTCCACCTAGAAATCACCAAATCTCTTATGAATTAGAAACCATTTCAACCAACCACTAACCACACTAACAATTCAATACTATACACATAGTTGGTTAGATAATTGTAGCAACGGAATACTTATCCCAATCATCACCAAATTTCGTGAGACTCATGCAAACATATATATTGTATCCCGTGAATTTTATTGGATTAAAATGAGGCCATGTGCCCCTTGGAAATCCCTTAATTTTGTCTATACATAAATTATGTCTACAGATCTTTCAACTGAGCAGCACTACTTTGAAGAATTTTACAAAACTTTACAATAGTTAAATCTATACCAAATTTTTTAGTGTAGTAATACGCACATATATAAGTCTTTTCACCAAAAATGACAATTTTCTAAAGAGTTTAAGTCAGTCAAAAGCAATTTAATTTGCTTACTCGGTTTTGAAAGCTAAAATCTTTAGTTTCACAACCCAACTTTAAAAAATCCTAACAATTCGTGCAAAGTTTCAAAATCCATGAAAATCTTTAGTTCAGAAGAAAAGGTTTTGCATACCAAAAATCAGGGGTTTTTATGAAGATTTAGTCCCTCAATTAAAATTTGTTCCCCGTGCTCTGTTTCAAAACAGGGGAAGTCTAATTCTGATTCAGCAAATTCAAAAATTCACTATAAACCAACCACATACTACGAATTTTCAAGTCATTCAAAATTCTATGAATTTTTTGACATGTCTAATTTATCATATAAAAATTTTAGAATAAAAAAATAACTCTAGGATTTTTGAAAATTTTCGTACTCAACACTGCTTCGTATAGAAACCCTATAGAATTTAAACTCTATCATCATTTCTATCCTCCAATCATCATCCAAACTTTCCAAATCTTTCATAAGCCTACCATAAATCATGCTTTTCATAAATTTTCAAAAGATATATGGCATAATAGTACCATAATTCACTTTATAAAATAATAATTCATAACAAATATTCATGTCCACATACTAGAAATTGAAGAAGGGAAATGAATCTTACCTCTCTCCTTCTAAGTTTTCCTTCTATCTCCTTGAAGGGTTGGGGCAGCAAAGGGGCTAAGTGTTACGAGCTTGGAGTTTAGCGCAGCTTGCTCGTGCGGCACTTAGGCAACTTGAACCTGAAGTTGCTAAGTAAGCCTTGCGGATAGCTTGCTTCGCTTAAGGAAGAAGCTTGTGGACCGTTGAGCTCAAGAACTTGTAGGCAACAAAGAGAAGAGTAGGAAGAATGAAGGCAAGTATTGCTTACTCAAAGAATGCTTTGTATTACGATTGAAAGCTTACAATGCTTGAATTCGATAAATGTGTGGATTTGCTTGGATTAGCTTGGATATGTTACAAATGAGCCTTGGAGGGGTTTTTATAGTGAGTCACCTCCTCCATAACGGCTAGTTAACGGTTATATAACAGCTAGTTTCCTAACGGCTATATAACGGCTAGTTCCCAACGGCTATATAACGGCTATATTACAACGGCTATATTATATCGGCTAGTTGGACCATCTAGAAGATATGTATAATGGATACCAACTAACATGCCAACTAGCTAGAGCTTCCAGAAGATGGGCTTGGATTAGGCCAAGTCTTGTGTAATTGGGCCAACTCTAGCAAGGAACTTGGCGGGCCGTAACATTCTCCCCCACCTGATTTCGCAACGTCCCCGTTGCGTCCTTGAAGATGTATCATCGGTTGTGGGCGAGAGGTCTTATGTCGACGCTTCCCTTTTCCGCGCTTGCGTGACCTCCTGGTTGCCTTCGTGGTCTTAGGAGGCATCATTCCGTGAGACACCATAGATGGAGGTTCAGTGTCAAATTTTAACTTGTTTTGATGAACCCCCTGTTTTGGCGATTGTCTTTCTGACATCGTTTGAGCCACAACATCCTTGTTTTTGTCAAGGATGGGCAGAATTTGTGGGCTCTTAGTAACAACGAGGTTCTCCCCATCGTTGAGCTCCCGAATGGGAGTAAGGAGGTTCAGCTCTTCCTTGATCCCTTGTTCAAATTGTAGTGCGGACATTATCTTCTTCTCGACCTTAGCCACACGTTCTATACCGATCGTGCATGAATGACCCCCATCGAGGATGCTAAGGGAGTTAGAAGATGGTATGGGAAAGGCATGGACTTGATCGAAGAATTCCATGCCGAGCACTACTTGGAAATCATCCATAGGAACAATGGAGAAATCAAGCTTACCATTCCACGTGCCAAGTTGGACGGATGTGGCTTTAGACACCCCCAAAATTGCCTTGGCAGCTGAGTTTATGGCTTTGATGGCGCCACCTCCTTTGGTGTATTTGAGACCTAACTGTTTGGCCTCTTCTCCAGAAATGAAATTGTGCGTGGCTCCCGTGTCGAGCATTGCATGCACATCTTTGCCGTTAATGGTGGCACTCACATACATTAAACCTTTCTTGGCAGGTGTGGTTTTCTTGAGTGCACCAATGATATAAAGGGAACCCATTTCTGCTTGTGGCTCCTCATCATGGACACCCCCATCTTGAGTGACAAGAGCATTGAGGGCCTTCCTCTTTGGGCAATCACGAACCCAATGAGGACCATCACAGATAAAGCAAGGGCTTTTAGGTTTAGGGGCATCAAACTTACCTCTATTGGGCGTGTTTCGTTTGTCCCCTCCGAATGCCTTGCGTTCACCACCTTCCTTGCGAGGATGATATTGCTCTTCTCCATCTTTCTTGTGGTTGGGCTTCCTCTCCTTGAATTGGGTAAAGTAATCATGCTTTCGACGCCACCAAAGTTGGGCTGCATCATGTAGAAATGTGGGCGCAACACCGATCCTCGAAGCATCATCGTGGGCACATTTAGCTTCGAAGTATTATTCCAAGCCAAAGAGGAAGTTTTCCACTTTCGTTGCATTGCGGGTGCCATGGTACGTGGTACGTGGGAGGAGTAGGCACTTGCATATTTATCAACGCATTACCGCTTGTGTAGGAAGGGCTAGCGCGCTCGCATTGGTGCTTCTCCCATTCCGTGCGAGTTTCCTCTACTTCGGCACGGAGTCTTTGCAACTCATGTTCCATAAAGACCCGCAAGCTTGTGAGCTCTCGTGTAATGTTACGAAGCTCCTTCTCATAAGCCTTACTAAACTCGTTGATGTTGGACTTTGTGGCTTGGGTTATCTCTCCATGTTCCGTCTCTAGACCTTCGAGACGTGCGGAGAGCCCTTCGATCGCATTGTCCATCCCCGAGATAGTTTGTTCAAGGCTTGCAACACGAGGCTCCAAGACTTCCGTGAGGGGCCTTTAGTCTTACCACGTTTTCCTTGTAGGCGTGGTTGTGGGAGAGATTGTTCCTCTCGACCACGGACTTGCTCCTCCATGTTCATCTCCATGTCGGATGCCATTTGTTCTTTGTGCTCGAACCGTGCTCTGATACCAACTGTCACGAGCTTGGAGTTTAGCGCAGCTTGCTCGTGCGGCACTTAGGCAACTTGAACCCGAAGTTGCTAAGTAAGCCTTTTTATCGCTTAAGGAAGAAGCTTGTGGACCGTTGAGCTTAAGAACTTGTAGGCAACAAAGAGAAGAGTAGGAAGAATGAAGGCAAGTATTGCTTACTCAAAGAATGCTTTGTATTACGATTGAAAGCTTACAATGCTTGAATTCAAAATGTGTGGATTTGCTTGGATTAGCTTGGATATGTTACAAATGAGCCTTGGAGGGGTTTTTATAGTGAGTCACCTCCTCCATAACGGCTAGTTAACGGCTATATAACAGCTAGTTTCCTAACGGCTATATAACGGCTAGTTTCCAACGGCTATATAACGGCTATATTACAACGGCTATATTATAACGGCTAGTTGGACCATCTAGAAGATATGTATAATGGATGCCAACTAACATGCCAACTAGCTAGAGCTTCCAGAAGATGGGCTTGGATTAGGCCAAGCCTTGTGTAATTGGGCCAACTCTAGCAAGGAACTTGGCGAGCCGTAACATAAGGGTTCTTGCCTTAAGAAGGGAAATGAGGTCTCTAAGGAGGCCTAGCCCCCACCGTTATATATAATACTTATATGCAAAACTTCCAATTTGCCCCCCAATATTAAATTTTTTTTCAATTTTGTCCTCCATCATTTAATTCATTCTATGTTACTTAAGCACATACACACATTAATATATGCATATATCATAGGAACATAGAAGTTATGTATACTTACAAAATTTAGGATGTCACATTGAGAAAGCTTAGAAGACTAAAATAAAGAAAATTGCTTCTGACTAGGATTTAAATGGTGCAGATAACAAGTAACAATCCTTAATTAGGAAGTGGACTATGAGGACTCCTCAGTAGATCGACCATGTGACTAGAATATCTCAATGGTAAAATTGCCTGATTGAAACTGAATATTGATGTTTTACTCGGACAACACACAGTGCATTGCATTTGTTTTGAAGAGCAAGGAACATTATTAAAAAAATTTGCATTTTGCAGAGCATGGGCAAGCCACTTTTCAAGCTGAACTTTAACAAGCAGAAGCAAAATTCTGCTACAGAATTGGATTTGCTAGGGGAATGATCAAGTGTTGACCATCACACAAAATTCTTTGATCTTTAATCCTGTATCTTTGCAGAAGTTTTCATAGTAGTTGCGTGTTTGGTTATGTATTTTGTGTTTGCACTTCAAAACAAACGATGGTTGGAAAAAATATATAAAATCATTTTCATATGTTATAAAATAATATTTGTATAAACCCTTCTAACCAAAATTTGTCATTGGTAGTCATCAAACATAATACCTTAATCCCTTAAAAAGAAATTGTTTGGCCATAGAGATTCAACAACATCATATGAAAATTGTAGATGGCCATTTCATCATTACACTCCATTGTATTCAATTTTATACATAATAGCTAAAAGAAGAGAAAAAAAAATAAAGTACCAACCTACAATCCTGACAGGCATTCATTTTGGTCATGATTTTATTGTTACATCAAAATCTATAATTATTAACAAACATAATTTTGCGATGACGATTTGATCCCCCAACCCAACCAACAAATCATCTAAAACTTGTTGCAAATAATATGCATGCTATAAAGAAAATATATTATGAACTTGAAGGACCCAATTATTGCTCTACACTTTCCTAGCCAAATCATCAGCCCATTCCCCGCTCCATAACCATTCGATGGCTCAGCAAGCTCCTCCTTTTGACCAGCACTTGAGTAGCACCAGGGGAGCTCTTCCTTGCACAGCGGGGTGGTACTCTTACGCCCAAGTCAGGATTTTAGTGGATGGGAATCGAACAGTAAATATCAAGCAATAAACAAAGAAATTCTTAGAGTGAGAGAGAGGGAGGGAGTGGTAAAGAGAGAGAGTCGTAGAATGTAGTGAATCTGTGTTCCTTGAGCTTGAGGGACCCTTGCTACATATTTCTTCCTTCTTCCCATGGTCCTCCCTTGAGCTCCTCACCCTTACCATCAGCGCCCCTATTTTTTGTTGCCTTTAGTTGCCCTATTTTCCCTTTCTGGAATTGCTTCTCTAAGAAGCTGAAGATCACATCCCCCTAGCCGTTCTCTACCTCCAATTCCTTTATTATCATCTGTACAAAGCTTATTGCCTTAAGCTCACATCCCCCTAGCCATTCTCTACCTCTAATTCCTTTATTGTCCTCTGTACAAAGCTTATTACTTCCATAACTAGGTAGTCTCCAGCTTTTACCCGCTGGTTCCTTTCTCATACTGCTTCCAAAATTTTGAAACGCCTGTATTCTTTTTAATCCTTAGCATACGTGAAGTTTCTCTTGTCCCCGTTGACTTCCCATTTTATTCTCTTATTACAATGGAAATAAATGGCGAGCTAGGCTTGAGATTGCAAATGAGGTGGGACCATATTTGACTTGGCTACAATAGGGTCCTAAGGATTGAATTCAAGGTGGGCTGACTGATGGTTGTAAGAGATTTTAGGCTAGGCTTGGAGGGTCGAATTCACTCCTTCATAACTCTTGCAATACTTCAATTCCTATCTTTTATTGTAGATCTAATCCTTAAAATCTAGTTCTTGATTGATATATAATTTTATTCTCTTTGAGAAAAATATAGAAGTTTAATGGGTTTTGGTAAACATATTGATACATCTCTTGATCTTATATCTAAGGGTTTGGAATTTTGTCATATTTAATATTTTGTCTATTTTAATACTATTAATACTACACATACAACCATCTTATACAATCAAGCACCATATAATTTGAGTTGACGGAAATCTCTAGATAATTAGAAAAATGATAATATAGAGAAAGGAAATTACAATGAATGATTGGAAATTACTCATCCAATAGACATGTTTATTTGAGAAGGAAGATTTATATCTCTAGATCAAAGAGAGGATAAAGGATTTGAGAAAGTGGTATTAGGTGGATGCAATAGAGAGCTATGATGATTATGGGCTTGCCTAAATGTTTCTTATAGATGGTTTTTTTGTGTTCCATATCGATACTTTCTAATGAACCATTTGCCCCTTCTACAAAACGGAATGCCAACCTAAAGATGTTGGAAATTATGAAATATGTTCAAAATTTCCAAACATCTTAGAGGTCTCCACATTGCTTTACTTGTAGCTTAAACCCAAGACGTTGAGGAGTTCTTGTTAAGTTATAAAGCTTAATAAATGCCTTACGCTCAACGTCCTATGCTAAAGCATCACACGAATCAATTTTGTTTGAGTCTATTCATGATTAAAATATGTGAGAGAGTTAAAATTGTGTCATCTTGCCCTAAGGATGGAACTTGCTACTTATGTTTACATCACTTCATTTACAATTTAGGGTGAAATTATATCATGTTTTAATGATTACTTTGTGGTTACTTATTAATTTGGATGTATGTGAAACTAGAATTAGCTAGATTAATCTTTTTGCCAAATAAGGTAAGAAAAACTCAATTCTAATATTGTGCGTGATATATACGACGAGCTAAAACTTTTGGCAAAATTATCTTCAATTTATTTGATTAAAACTGCGTGTTTTTTACCTATAATTTTTATTTATCTAGTAATAGAGAGTATATATGATATTATATATGATGTCACTAACTTGGTTTCTAAGTTCAACTGTAAGATAATTTTGAAACATTTAAATTAATCAGTTGTAGAATATTAACATATCTCCAGAAATAATTCTAAATACTAAATCTTAAATCATATAAGTTTCAACATCGTAGAACATATACTGTTCATAATCTTAAGATGTCATACTAATAAAAAAATCATATGAACATTGATATAATTTACCAAGAATTGCAAGTGATTATGATTCAACATAGCATTTATCATACTAGAAAAACCATACTAAACTAGTACCCATTGGATTCTCCAATCACACCTAGTGAAATATTATCAACAGCCAGGTCGGATAATCACACCTGGCAGAACATCATCAACACCCAGGTGAGAAAATCACACCTACAGAATATTATCAACGCTCAGTAGTAATAACTATTATCAAATGCATGCATAGAGTGAGTCTGTATACTGGTGGGAAATGGGTACTTCATAAGATGGTTTGAAATTATGTATACTCTACGGTAGCAAAATATCAATTTTCGACTTAACAATATCATAATTTCATATTCTGGACTCATATCAATTTCGATATGCTATAAAAACAATTAAAAATGCCATTTAACTCAAATCTGGACACACATCATATAAGCATGCTTAATAATGCAATTAAAAGTATTCAATTCCAAAAAAATATTGTGACATGTAAAATGGCATATTTTAAATAAATATTTAACCATTTAAAATTTATCCACTTACAAAATTAGGATGCTCAAGTCTGACTAACACCCAGATCCTTAGATTGGTCACCTACAAGATCTCCACCTATAACAAAATGTTCAAAATAAATATTAGACTCAAAATAAACTAAAATCTCAAAATAACAAACTTCAAAATTCATCAAATACCACATAAATCATTACACTATCAAAATAACCGGTGAAATCTCCTCTTTTATTTCCTTTCCCTCTTTTCCATCCCTTTTCTTTTTCTTTTCTTTCCTTTTCTTTCTTTTCTTCTCTTTTTCCTTTCTTTTCTCTCTTGGTTTCTCTCCTCTGCTCTCAATTTGGCTCTCGGTTTGCTAAATGAATTGAGCAGCCAGTTGAAAGAGATTTAAATCTCTTCCTCTGCTTGAACCAAACAACTTACAAGCTAGCCACTACAAGAAAAAAGTTAATATTTGACTGTTTTTAGCCGTCAAATATGATAATATTTGACGGTTATTGCGTGACATATATGTCACCGTCAAATATGATAATAGTTGACCATTGGTCAAACAGTCAAATATTAACTATAACATATTTGACTCTTACGAAATAGTAAAGTTTTATACCTCTGAAATTCAATTTTTACCATTATTTGACGGTTTGCGGAATAAATATTTGACATAAACCGTCAAATATGCCAAAAGTAACGGTCAAAATTTTTAAATTATTGCTAGTAATATTTGACAGTAACCGTCAAATATTCTGAACATAACCAAAATTTTTACATATTTGATTGTTTTTAACCGTCAAATATGTCAGCATAGTAATATTTGACTCTTTTTCGACAGACAAATGTTGTAAATAAAATTCTTAATACTTGACCGTTTGGATACTGTCAAGTATGACAAAATTTTTACATATTTGATTGTTTTTAACCGTTAAGTATGTTAGCATAGTAATATTTGACTCTTTTTCGACAGACAAATATTGTTTGTAAATAAAATTCTTAATACTTGACCGTTTGGATACTGTCAAGTATGACAAAATTTTTTTGCTTATATTTGACTCTTTTTTGCAGACAAATATTTGTGATCATATTTGACAGTCAAATATTTGACTGTTTGTCCGTTTTTGGTGCAGAACTCATATTTGATTGTTTGTTAATGTCAAATATTACAGAATTTTTAACTCATATTTGACTATTTATTAAATGATACTGTCAAATATCACATATTCGTTTAGCCCATATTTGACGGTTTATTATTGTCAAGTTTTTGGGAATGGTATTAAATATTACATATTCGTTTGGCCCATATTTGAACCGTCAAGTATGAATATATATATATATATAAATACTTTATAAATATATATATATATATATATAAATACTTTATAAATATTTTTCAAAAAAATTATTTATATTATATATTCTTTCTTAAAAACATAATACAAATAGAATTAGTTGAATGGTTAAAACACTATTATTGAACTCAATTCTATTTGTTTACAGTTGATAGACATCAATTTCATAAATTTAATTAACTAGAACAAAAAAAAAAAGTGTCTAGACTAAAACCTTGTAACCCAGATAAGACTTGCTCAATTTCTTCCTTCCGATCATTGAGATACTTCAATTGCTCCTCATACTTCCCAATGAGTAAGCCATATTTACATATACCATCACTAATTTCCTTAAAAAAACCAAAAAAAAAAAAAGAAACAGTTCAATACATGAACAACTCTGGTATCAATTTCCAAATACAATAATACACATTTGGCAAGCAACAACTTAGAGAGGTAGTGATGTTGACTACCACTAATGGAGAAAAGTGAGAGTCAAGATATGTTGCGGTATAAGAATTTTTGAACTAGACAAACTAACCAAGGTTAAATAGAAAGTTTTGACAAGGAATTATTGCAAATTGGATTTATTTATCAACAGGCTTTCTATTTGCAGAAGTATATTATAACCACCAATTAAATGGCATAACATGCAAATAGTTCAAACAACAAAAAACAACAGCAAAGCATACAAACCCCTGATACAACTCTCAGCTCCCTTTTTTCAGTTTCAAACTCGTGCTTGAAAACCACTTCACGATCATATAAAACTGAGAGTGATACTGCAAGGGGGGAAAAGATAAAATGAGATCCCATTTACGTTCATTAAATTGAGATTTGTTAAATTGACATAATCGCTTAGAAGTGCCAATGCCTTAGAAAAGCAATTGAGCAAGAGAAACAATTAAAGTCACACACAATGTTCCAAGCAGCAAATCAAAGAAAATTAAAATGAAAAAAGAGAAAAGAATTTACTCATAGGATCGTAATCATTCTTAATACCACAATTGACAATGCCAACTCCTAGTAGTGCTTCGGCAATTACATGATTGTCACTGCTGTGGAAATACTTATCAATTTGGGCAAGCCCAGAATCAACATCCCATTGTAAAATCATGCCCTGTTACAAGTCCAACAGCAAGATATCATAGAACCAGATATCTGACTCTAACAGCAAGTCTAACTACAATGACTATTCACTGCACTAATTTTCATTATAAAAATAAACTTTTAATACTTTTACCTGCAGAACACTTTGCGTGGCACAATCCTGGCCCAATGGCTTCATGCAAATGTCAGTCAGAGATATCATAGAACCAAAATAATTTGCACGAAGTCCATCAATCTGTTAAGATTAATACAAATTGCATAAATTTAATCACATTTTTTAAGGGGGGAAAAAGTGCAAAAGTTCTACCAATTTCAATTTAAAATCCTAAGAATGCATAGTGTCTCACACATTAATCCAACTTGAGGCAGTTAATTTTGATAATACCTTCTTCTGAATTTCGAAAAGTAACTTAATATTATTCTCGGTCACAATACTAGGTAACTGCCCGTGTGTAGTATCTACAGCTGTTGCCAATACTATGATAAAAGCTTTGTATCAGTTTCAACTGTGTGGAGTTCTGTCAGTATATTATGACAAAGAAGAAAGTTATACATCTAGATACCGGTTTAAGCACAAAATGCATATTCCAAAAAGCAAAGCTCACCAAACCATGCAAATAGTACTATGTCAAACATTAGAACCTTAACAACTCCATATAATCCAAGTTTACCCGCTATCCTCAATAAATTGCCCCATTTTCTAACCAAAATTATGGGTATAGCAAGAAACTAGATAAGGCAACAAAAGAAATATTAAGAAAAATAATAATAATAAGTGCAATGCTGCAGAACCTGTTCAATTCTGTAAAAAGGGGCTAGATGGCTGTCAAAAAATTGTTTCTCTTCTGCAGCTTTACTCCCAGGGCCCACCCATAGCTGAAACAGCACCCATGTCAAAGTTGACAGACATTTAGGCAAAAAGAAAGAAAAGTCAAAGAGTTAAATAATTGACAGTATATTACATCCGACAATCAGAACTTAGCACATAAGATTCCTTAATGACTTCTAAGAAACTAAGATCCTTTATAAAAATATCACTCCATGTATTTCTTTTTTGGTCAAATTCCCAAAATGCAGATAATTTCTTATTTACTCATTTCGATCAGTTCATCAAAGCTTTTCAGCCCTTTCCAAATGTTTTCCCCAAATCATAATATGTGTGCAATGCATATTAGTGTCTATTTAAATATTTTATAATTCATTCAAGTTTTCCACTTCTTTCTTTATCAAATATAATTCAATTTGCAATAAGAAAATCATCACCCAAAGTGGTATCAATTGGTGGACCTTAGTGCAAATGTTCCAACTGATTGCCACAATGAAAACCAATATCATGTTGAGTGTTGCCTGAGAAGCCATAGAGCAATGACAAAATTCATATGTTTGCACTTGTATGGCCACAGAACTTGCCATAGACCAGCCAACAAACAACATGGCATTATTATCACAAGATCTGAAACTACCCTATTGCATAAGTTCCACAAACTACATGTTTTATGCTACAATGACACAGTTACTTCAAGCATACTTAAACTAAAATGATTGTAACCAAGTTCATCTTTATGCTCAGTCCTACAGAGTATCAAAAAGTATCTCCGGCATAACATGCCAAAAGTTTACTGATCAAGAGGCAGAATCATGTGTAAACTAAAATAACAGCAGCATATTGAAGCATAATTGACAATGGTGAAATATCAAATAGGGATCCTAAATAAGACAATGACAAGCAAAAAGTGGCATACTATCATATACGACATATAAAGCTATTAGTGTAAAATAATACCTTTTCAGGCCGTGTTTCCACCTTGAAACGGATTAGACCTAAACAAAGTAGAAGAACTATAGCCAGAGACACACTCAACAAGAGAGTTGGATTTCTAGCAACCCACGTCCCAAATTTCCTGAATATAATTATGTTGCTGCAAAGTCAGATATCATTCTACTTTAAAAAATGTAAGCAATAATTGCATAGGCAGTAGGGAGCTGTAGAAAGTTGACATGTATCCTTGCACAATTGAAAGTTGAACTGTGTTTCTAGTTTGAGGAGCATCTTCAAGCATCTGATTTCCCAAAAAAAAAAAAAAGAAATTTAGTAGGTGACTAAACAACAGAAAAAATTCATTTAAAAAAAATTATAATAAAGCTATGCTGTTAAATTACAGAAAACAACAGCAACTGAAGAAACACTTCATGAATGTAAGGTTAGGTAGAAGGCTTATAATGAGCATACACGTTGACAAAATAACCAGCATCAGCAAAGCATTTTACTTTAGCAGTCGCAGGCAAGAGAGCTCGGAAGTTATCACAATGCAAGATTGAAGTCAATCCCCCAGCTGAACAGCCGGAAAGAACAGCCTGTTATCAGTTCTGATAAGTTATCTACAATGCCATTAAAAAAATATTTGAAAAAAGAAAAGAAAAAGAAAAATGATAATTTGTTCATACATTTGCAGCATTTTTCATCCCTTTAGCCAATAGATCATCAATGACAGCACGAAAAACCCTTGCTCCTCTGAAGTGAAGGTTAGTTTTCTAATCAAATCACTAATTAATTAAAAAAGAATCCTGCAAAAAGAGAACCAAATAACATAAAAATAAAGAAAAACCTATCTTAAATGATGCTCTGTCAAAATATCTTAAAAATAAAGAAAATGTTTACAACGAAAAGAATAAATAGAACTCATTAGGAATGTTAGCTATAAAATTTGAAGAAAGATGTATCGATGATGGAGATAATTTAACGTAAACCAAGTATAGAAGAAGACTTAGGAGATCTACCCAATGCTAGTTCATACAAATTCGAAGTTGCAGAAATTAATATATTTATGGGGAAGATGTTCTGGAGGGAACACAGATGTGAACCTGAAAGCTGTAAAAATGATAAGCCTACATAAATATCATTGGCCACGAAGGTTAAGCATTCAAGAAGACTAAGAAATATAAAGCCAAGTCAAAACTCTACTTTATCAGAGTTTTTAATGCTAAGAAAATTTACCAGAGTCCAATGGTTGTACACTAGAAATCCTCAAAGAGATATCTTCAATAAGACGCAAGCGTTTTGATAAAACTTCGAATGCCTCAAGCAAACTTCCAGAATATGATACAAGATCTGAGACCAAATAAAAATATTTTTTTAAGCTTTAAATGATTCCTAGGTGAGAAAAAGAAGAACACCACCCAAAGAAGAAAATAACAAAAATTAGTGGTAGTCTATGGTCCATAGAATCACCTTTAGTACCATGAAGCAGTGAAAAATCAAGTTGATCAACTATTTGCACAACATTTTCTTTTGATAGACAAAGATGTCGCAGAAGCACATGCTCCATAATGCGTTTTAAAATTAGATGTCTTGCCCACTGCTCAATTTCCCATACTGTAATGGGGAAATACCGTGTCATATTAATCATCACCACCAACAAAAACTCAACCAAGAAATGCTAACAGAAGAATGATAAATAGTCACCAGTGCTTTCTGCAATTGTACCATCTTTAAATCTCCAAAGCTCTGCCTTCTCCCCCCAAAACTTCGGAAACCTGAGAGCCTAGCACAAAACACATGTGAAATTAAGACTTGAATAAGAAGAAAAAATAATTACCATATTTAAAATAATAATCTCAAATACCTCCTCTTTATTTTCAGCATTTGGACCAATATCAACGATCCTGAAAACTTTTTCTAGAGTGCTGGTAGAAATTCCCACAAGCAGTGGCTCTCTATCAAGTACTGCTAAGCCCTGGAATCAGAAAACAACAAGAATAAGCTATGCTATGTTTCAATCAAGAATCATTTTGAATTCAGACAATTGAATTCAGACATCAACAGACAATGAAAGGGAGTGTGTTTCAATCAAGAAGGTAATCTAGCTATGCTAGAACAACAACTGTGACTCACTGGAATTCTTTTGGATTGGTTTAACAAATGGAAGGAAAAGGCAGACAACTTCAACTGCTTTGAATTACTTGATGTAGAAAGAAAGAAATAACCTAACCATATCCCTGTACCTTGTGTTCCATCCCTGTACCTCTGGTGTATCAGTCCAATGTGAGATGCCTTTCAAGAGAAGTGGCATATGTGCTGGATACAGCCAATCAAATAGAAGCCCATATGTTCTGCGACTGATGTCCAGAAAAAGAAATCATGTTGCTGCTTGTCAAAAAATGACCAAATTAAGAAATTGCACACTTACTAACCTATTTGTGGCCATTGCGATACCTCTGAGATCCCTCATTAGCCAAATCAAAGCATACTTCACTGTCTTAGTTCAAAACATCGAATCAGGGATTGATTCCAAACTGATGAAAACCTAAAGCACCAAAAATGCAACTTGAATGCCCAAAAAACAACTAAAAGAAAAAACCAGTAATGCAAAGTCAACTAAACTTGTGAACCACTAGCTTAAGATCACTAAATAAACTGCAGAACAAAGTATATACTCTCATTAAGTTTAACATCTCATAACATAAAGCCTAATGGTAATACCCTGTGTTCCATCCCTCTACAGCTAAAAAAACAGCCCCCTATAAGCAATAAATAACAATGTACCTAAGCCAAAAAATCTCAAAGTACTAAGATTATAGAATTTCCAAAAATCGCTTAGTACTTCCATGTCTAATTTCCAAATAATCTAAAATTTTCTCATTCCACTTCAAATATTTTTTGATTGCCTCAATTCTTGACAAAATATGTTAAAAATTTAAGATCAGAGTGATTTGTTAACATATCAAAATCACAATTGGTTTCAATTAATTATATTTCTCATTGTGCCTTAATTAAGACCAGTATGAATTAGTTTACCATTGGTTCCTGAGTATTGTTGTAATCTTTCCTTCTGGAAGGAAGGGAAAAAAAAAAAGGAGATAATCTCAAGGAAGTATGCGACTATTTCTAAGACACATGAGGAGATCCACAAGGCACATCAAGATGATCTATTATAGCACATGAAGAAAGAAAAGGAGTATTTTTACTTGTAAAAGTGGATCCGTTGAAGACTTAAATTTCACAGGGCTATCCTCCATGAAAATCAACCAGCCAATGGTGTAGTAAAAAGTTGTTCTGTTGCGAGAGCATCTATATTCTTCCAAAAAAGGAAAATGCTCTCTCTGAAATGAGAAATTCATACAGAGGGATTTAGTTTTAAACAAATACATTAAACTAAAGAGTAATGAATGACTGAAATAATGTTACAGATGGAATTACAGTGTGATTTGCAACTATGAACTTGATGGTATCCAACTTCAAAAGCAGCTTTCCAGTCATATACTGAAAAAAAGAAATACAGTAGTCATACAAACTAAAAACTATCAAGGGGATTATGTGAAGTTTATAAAACAAAACTGAAGGGCGGCTCCAATATTTCCAGAAACTAAGGTCATAATACTAACCCAGATGCCAGCTCCAAGAACAACCTTAATGTATGATCAATAACCTCCTCACTCTGAAATTAGGCAAAAATTTAGATATTAGTAGATTCCCAGAATAATATGATGAAGCAGAAAGCAAAAATAAAAGCAATCACCTCAGTGTAACACTTGAGGTTTGTAGCAATCTTGCCCACAATTACATTCGGTAGTAGAAGATGATCATGAAGTCCAAGAAGCTCAGATAACTGGGCGTAAAGCTGCTGCAACAGAGAGAGAGCCTCAAAGGATATGCAGACACATAAAGAAAAAAGGCATTGAAGAACATAGAAAAACTTAATTACCTTGGAGGAATGCATAGCTTGATCTCCCACATAAGACTTTCTGAAATGCTGAAAGAAGGTGAGAATTGCCCGATCAAGTCTCTGCTTACCCAATTCACGATACCTCAGACAATGAAAAGAAAATTAAGTGAATATTGCAAAAGCTGAATCCAACAAGTTCATATAATCTAAACACAATTCTTCCTACGATATACCTGGCTATGTCGGCCACTATCAGTGACATTTATCACTTGCAAAACACGAGCTGAAAGTTCTGCATCAAGAACTTCTTGTGATTCCATGCTGCACAGACAAACGTAATTAAATATAAACACCATTAAAAAATCTTTTGGCTTCTAGAAAATGATGTTGTGAAAAAAAATAATAATAATAAGTAACAACTGGAAGAAGATTTTACCTACAACCAGTACATTGTTTTATTTTAAGAATAGCAGCAATAATATGAACAATCCAAGCAAGTTTGGCTTCAATCACAAAAAGCTCATTGTTATCACCAGACTGTACATGTACCCATTCCTGTATATGTCAATTAAAAAGTATATGTCAATTAAGAAACATATTAAGATCAAATTTTCACTTAATATGTCCATGAATGTTCTTGATCATAAAAAGAGTACTCGCATATAATAAATGATCATACCGTATACGATAGAAGAATGGGCTCCACTATCTTTATTATAAACAAGCCACTTGTTTCATACTGCAAGAGAAAAAATAAGTCATCAACACATTTAAACTATATACTTATAAATCACACCAGACAAAGAAGATCAAGAGTTGGATAAATACAAAAATAGGCAGAAGACTAAGAAGCTGAATTTTGAGGTCTACACTATCTTTTCAAATGGAAAAGTTAAATGAAGAATAAATATATAGCAATCAATTTTGAACCTGGAATCTGCAAAGGTACGGAAAGCAATCTAGCTGATCTTAAAGAAGTTCAACATTGTCTAGTGGATTCTCAGAAAGATCATCCGGAAATCCAGCCTACAGAACATGTAAAGAAGGAAATTAAAAGAAAGATTCCTATTAATAAAATAAACTTTATGAGAAAATCAAAGTATCAGCCCCAAACAAAAGCATGCTTATACCTGCACAGAGTTGAACCTTGATGTGATAAAACCTTCAGTGATTTTGGGAACAAATTCATCCAACAAACTTGTTTATAAACTGCTGCTGGCCCACTAGTAGAAGACATAAATTTAATTAGAATTCAAGGTTCAAGGGGGTAATGTGGATCCCAAATGATTTCCTTTTAGAACAAAAAATAATTAAACAATCTAGAGACACTATTTTTTTATATAATAAGAAACAAAAAGCAGATTTTATTAATGAGTTCTAGAGAAAAGAATACAAGAAAGTGAACCGGTAGTCCGCCTGTAATAGCTATACAAAGTTCAAGGCACTAATGTAATTCAAGATGCAGAATTAAATTAAAGCTTGATACAGTTAGACATCAATCTTTCGGACATGCTTAAAAGTTATGAACACCAGTCAACCTGCCAAGATTGTAAGGACTTTAGAGTAAACTCAGCTACTAATCGTATCCAATCACTATAGCCTTCCACATTCACAAGCTCTGACAACTGCATCACAAATTTTAAATTCAATAAATGTCAGTAGTCATGTTCAATGATCAGAGAGAAGTAACTAAAACCTGAATACAACACAGATTTATTATTTCTAGCTAAAAGACAAAATAAAATTACAAGTTTGGCATCTCCAAATTGAGATAGCATAAAAAATCACTTATCAATTTGCAATTTTATAACATTTAAATCATCATACAAAATGATGCACACTCAAGTATCTGTGCATCATAATAAAAATTCAAATTCATGGCCTAGAGTTGCAGCCAAAAAATCTGTCCACAACAATTTCCTCAATTACACACTGCAAAACAACAGGAAAGTCTTACTCTAATTTGATTAGCTAAAACGAAAAGGTGCAGAGTTTTTTCCCCCTTTTTTGGTGATAACCAAGAAATCCCCTTCTAATCCACTTAGCAAACTTGAGTCAAATTTAGGGCTTCTGCTCAATCCTACAATCTTGACGAAGCAAGAAGCTTATGTCTTTTTGCCAACGAGGCAGCAGGTGAAGAACCAACCTCCATGCATTTTGTCATAGAAGACTGATATTTGGGTTAATATCTTAAAGTATGAATCTATTAAGAGAAACTAACATAACCAAGATCTATTCGGCTATATGCATGCACCGAGAAATGCTTAATGTATTTACAAAGCCAAAAAATTATTTGTTGTAGTTAAACAACTGTATGTGCACTCAAGTTATCCATTGCATTACAACAACAGATGGAAAAGAAAGAAATTAATGTCAAAAGTCCATCCAATAATTACCTGATAATTCACTCTGAAACGACCAAGAAGGCGACAATACTCATGGTAATTATCATGATCAGCAAGACCTGAGTCCCAGACAGGGAGGGGATTGCATGCAACCGACAAAAAGAAAAAAAATATTAAGTAAAGCAAACAAAATAAATCTTACAAGAGATTAAAACTAAACTCGTAAGATGGATGCCTATTTCTGTATGGACAAATTATCAAAACTTCAATGCATCACCTTCCAAGATCAGGACATTCATTCATAATCGATTTACTACAAAGCATTTCATTAATTAGACATGATAAATCACATACTCTAACAAATCTCAACCAGGAAGCAGATTCAACAGTGGAACAGATTCCAAGCCAGAACAATTTGCCAAGTATATAATATTTATGCTTGAACTTCTTTGTCTATAACTTAACACATTCAGACTAAATAGATCAATTGCCATTGAAATCAATCCCAAACTTTATAATCCTTCTGATACAGGAAGCAACATGATGACAATCAGTTCAATTTTCCAAATTATCCCCACTAAAACCCCACTACCACCAGCAGTAAATATGAAGCAAACTGTCTTGTATGCTCCAATTACAGAAATGATAAATTCCACACATTAATGACAAATCAATTGCGCATAGAACTAATCAGCACAAAAACAAGTATCAAAGCAAAATCATAATATTTTTGGTCTGAACGTCCACAATAAGAACGAAAACTTAGCGACTGCCTTGTATTACCCAATACATCAAAATTCGCAAAGGGACATCCTCCAGCATAAACCAAGTATTGTTATATCAATTAGGACAGTGAAAAGACAATGGAAAGAGAAAAAGTCTAAAACAAAGAAGAATGGAAGTAATGAGCAAAATTTACCTTGCCCAGTCTGAAGAATATCCTTTGTTCCTGTCATCAAGTGGGCCAAAAACTTAGAACGAGCAGCATCATTTGTAAATAAAGAACGCCTTATAGAAGCTAGTCGAACCAAGCACTCCAATGCCTAGAAAGAAAATTTAAGCAACAACAGATGGAAAAGAAAGAAATTCATATGGTAAAATAAAAAAAATATAAAAAAGGAACTCATCACCATGTAAAAGATTATGCAAACAGAAAATGAATACCTTTGCCAACAATGCCCTCAAGTTCCTACAGGGTAGAGAGGGAAGCAGCAAGATCATTGGCCCAAATATTCATGTGAAATCACTTTAACCACCCTTAAAAGAATTATTTTATTTAATTTTGGCTGAAAAGAAAGACAAATTCTCTGGGTGATTTCTGAATGAGATGGCACTTTGCATAACATGTGAATTTCTCAAAACATACCTGCTCTCTTACCAATCAAGCACAATGTCCACAATCAGATGCCAAAAACAGAACAAAATCTCAAATAACTCAAAACGCATGCGCACACACCCAAAGAGCAAAAACGACAACACTTTAACTTCTAACCATCCTAACCCAGAAAGCTCAAATTTTTCTTATTCTCTCAAGTCTGGCCCAAAACAGAACAAAAAATATAAACAACAAAAATAAAACTCAAAAATAAAACTACCAAAGTAACCAAAAACAACTTAGTTTCCGAAGACAAAGTAGGAAAACAAACAAACAGAAAATTGAGAAGAAGGGAGCTCAAACAATTAATTGCAAAATTCTCTGACCATGGACAATCTTGTTTATTTCTTGCAAGGAAACAAATAACAAAACAAAGGCCTAGGCAAGCAGGCAAGCAAGAAATGAAATATAGATATAAAGTTCTGAAAGCCCTTTTCTCCTTCCTGATGCACACATGCAAACTGTAGCAAACCCGCCAGAAATAAGAAGGAAAAAAAACCCACTACACCAGGAAAATCAAAGAGAATGGAGAGCGAGAGTGGGGGAGAGAGAGAGAGAGAGAGAGAGGAGAGAAGAGAAGCTTACATGAACTTGAGAGAAACCGGTGATGGAGAAACCAATGCAGACCGATCGACCTGAGTGACGGATTGAGGAAGAGATACCGGCGAATAGGGAGCAAGGGAGATGAGGGATTGAGCTGCTAAGAGTCGATTGAAAAAGAGAGATTGATCGAGTGAGGGAGATAAGGGATTCGAGCGAGGGAGATAAGGAGAAAGCGAGGGAACGACAGAAAGAGGGGAGGGAAATCGATTTAGGGCAAAAGAAAGAGAGGGAATGAAAACATAATATATATATATATATATATGATGGCAAATTCGTAAATAAAATGAAAATTAATAGTGTCAAATATAAGCAAAAATTATGTTGACTTTTTTTTGGGTACATCATATTTTACGGTTTTGCAAAAAATAGTCAAATATGTAAAAACTAATGTGTCAAGTATTTTAAAATTTCTTGTAGTGGCTGCTTCAATTAAATTAAACAAATAAGCAGATCGACACACATTGCTTGCTACTAAAAACAGCAAGCTAGTTGTTTTCAGTTGCTTGCTTATTTAAATAGAAGTTTCACGTGCATGACACTTCCATAAAGCTTAAAATTTGCAATCGTTTTAGTCAAATCCACTTGTTGCTTCCTTCTTCAAAGAGTGAGGAGCTGGGAAATAGAGCTATAGTGAAGCGGAGAAGAGCTGAAGTTAAATCTGTATACGTTGTTGAGCTTAACACTATCAGTTTCGTTTAAGTTAAAATTTCTTTAACTTTAGCCAAGAGAATTTGGGTTTGATATATCTTTCCTTTACAACTAACCTTAATCTACCTGGGTTTATTTTTTATTTAAGTTCCATTGGAGATTTCTTTCTTCAAAATTACTTCTTTTTGTTCTCTCCCATGAATGCTATCTAGGAATCAATTATTATAATTATTACACTTATTTTTTGTTTTTTATTCAATTTTGTGTAAATTATTTTAGCTGGGAATGAAGGCTCTTTTTGGAAGCCGCTATTGGGAGTTCTCATTTCTCTTTAGAGGAGCTTTTTCCATCTCAAGGTATTTTTTCTTCCTACTTCTCCCCTAAATTTTGAAATTTCTAGTCTTTGTTCTTGAAGATAAATTTCTCTTGGATGTCTCAGCTTATTATGTTTGATGGAGTCCATTATATATTCTTATTCTTTGTGATGGTTGCATCCAAATGATAAAAGCATTTACTCAGTTCTATATTTTGTGGTTATATGGTAAATCTGTGAAGTCTTCGAAGGACAGCTAATTTTAAGTTGCATTTTATTCTTTGTAAGAGTCCATTTACTTTTTCTAAAAAACTCTTCCTTTGCTAAGGAAACTTTGGTAAGCAAGCAGTCCTTGCTGTTGTTTTTTTCTTTGTTTGGCTCATATGCAAGGATCCCACATCGGTAAGGAGAAAAACATGGGTCTCATGTGGTCCTTATAAAAGAAGCCATGTGAGAGAGTTTTATGTGTCCCAAGTGAAATATCCTTCACTCCCCTATATTTATAAGGTCTCACATATAAGACCTCATAGTTTAATAGCCTTTCAGTAAGGACCTTAAAGTTTGTAATATTTGTTTTTTTCCCCTTTGTTTTCGGTATTTGTAGTATTGTCCAATTGTTTGGGTAATTACAGTTTGGCCCAACTATTCAGGTAATTACAGTTTGACCTAATAGTTGTGAAATTTGTATTGTGACCCAAAAGTTTGTAATTCTCTTTGAAAATAGTGGAAAGTTTCTTCAGCGGCGCCCGAGAACGTAGGTATTTATACCTAACCTTGTTAAATCTTGATGTTCTTTCTATTTCTGCATTGTGGTTGATTGGTTGCTTCTTTAGTTGCTATTATATTTAATTATCTAGCATAGTTTGTGATTGTGCATTTTGGTTGTTCTGTTGGTTATCGCTTCCGTCGTGCATAACAATTGGTATCAGAGCCAAAGGTTTTAGGTAGTTAGTGGCTATTTCATTGAAGCACTTACTACTATTCTGGGCTATTGATTTTGGATTGCTAGTTATTGAATATAATAATTTGTTTGGAGCTTGGTTATTGGTGATTTGTGTATCAAGCTTATTTGTGAGAGGTAGTTATGGCATCATCGTCAACTGTATCTGAGAAGACAGTGATTGTAACAAATGCAAAAATAGATGTTGAAAAATTTGATGGCCGAAATAATTTCGGCTTATGACAGAGTGACGTGTTGGTCAGGTTGTGTCAGCAAGATTTGGATATTGTTCTAGAAGAAACAAAACCAGAAGATATTAGTACAAGAGATTAGGATAGGCTGAATATAAAAGCTTGTGGGTTGATTCGCTCTTGCTTATGTAGAGAACAAAAGTATCCGTTCACTAAGGAGACATCTGCAAACAAATTGTGGAAGGCGCTGGAAAACAAATATATGAAGAAAAGTAATGAGAATCGACTGTATCTATTGAAGAGATTGTTCCGTCTCCAGTTGAAACTAGGTACGAGCATCAGTTCTCATATTGATGAGTTTAATAAGTTAATTGCTGATTTGTTAAACTTAGAAGAAACCTTTAAAGATGAAATTAAGGCTATGCTATTGATTGGCTCACTTCCGGATGAATTAGATCATTTGTGCATTACTCTTATCCATGGGAAAGATAAACTGTCTTTTGAAGAAGTTTGTTCTGCTTTGTTGAATTATGAAATTTGTAAGAGAGATCAAAGGAAACATAGGGATGAGTCAGTAGATGCATTGACAGTGAGAGGGCGTAGTCAAAGTAGGAAACCAGGAAAAAGGGCAAAATCTTAGTCAAGAGGTAGATTAGGAAAAGATGAGCGTGTCTTTTGTCGTGAGAAAGGGCATTGGAAGAAAGATTGTCCTAAGTTGAAAAAGAAAGATAAGGGCAAGGCTGTTTCTGATGCATGTATTGTTGAGCGTGAGGATGATAGTGAGTCAGATATATGTCTAACGGGTCACCTATCCACTTCTGGTTCTGATGAGTGGATTATGGATTCGGGTTGTACTTATCATATGTGTCCACATCGGGATTGGTTCTTTCAGTTTGAAGAGCTTGATTGTTGAGTTGTGTGTATGGGTAATGATGATATTTGCCATACTGCTGGGATAGGTTCGATCCGTTTGAGGAATCATGATGGAATGACTAGAGTTCTGAAAGATGTTCGGTATGTATCGAAGTTGAAGAAGAATCTCATCTCTTTGGAAGCCTTAGATACTAAAGGTTGTGGTATATCTATTCGAGATGGTATTCTGAGGGTCACTTCAGGCGCTCTTGTGGTATTGAAAGGTACTAGGAGGAACAACTTGTATTACTATAATGGTAGTACGGTTATTGGATCAGCTGTTATGGTTTCTGATAATGATACAGATTGAGAGATCACGAGACTATGGCATATGCGTTTGGGACATGCAGGTGAGAAAGCCTTATTTAGTTTAGTGAAGCGAGGCTTATTGAAAGGTGCAAAGACCTGCAAGCTGGATTTCTGTGAGCATTGTGTTCTGGGAAAGCAGAAAGAGTGAAATTTGGCACCGATATTCATAATACCAAGGGTATTCTTGATTATGTTCACTCAGATGTGTGGGGACCTACTAAAACCACATCTATGGGAGGTAGGCACTACTTTGTTACTTTTGTTGATGACTTTTCCAGAAGAACTTGGGTGTACTGTTTGAAATCAAAAGATGATGTATTTGGTGCTTTCCTTAAGTGAAAAAAGATGATCGAGACACAAACTGGCAGGACAATCAAGCATCTCAGAACAGATAATGGTGGTGAGTATTGCAGTGATCAATTTTTGAAATTGTGTCGAAATGAGGGTATTGTACGTCATTTTACTGTTAGAGGTACACCACAGCAGAATGGGGTGGCAGAACGCATGAACCGGACATTACTGAAAAAAGTTCGGTGTATGTTGTCCAATGCTAGGTTGGGTAAGGAATTTTGGGCTGAGGCTGTGACTTATGCGTATCATCTCATTAATCGTCTACCTTCAGCTGCTATTGGTGATAGAACTCCATTAGAGGTATGGTCTGGACAACCTGTTTCTGATTATGATTCTTTACATGTTTTTGGTTCTCCTGCATATTATCATGTAAAAGAATCTAAGCTGGATCCTTTCACTCCTGTTTCTTGGGATTTGCTTCAGGAGTGAAAGGATATCGTCTATGGTGTCCTAGTTTGAGGAAGATTGTATCCAGCCGAGATGTGACATTTGATGAGTCTTCAATGTTGAAGAAATCAGAAAACCAGACAAAGGTGAATGGTACTTCACAGCAGGTGGAGTTTGAAACAACGACATTGAACCCATTTAGATCTGTTGAGACAGATGATGGTACTCCTGTGACAGAGGGAGATTTGGGAGATGATGGAGAGGGTTCTACTCAGGAACCTCAACATCAACAAGAATCTATTGCAGTTAATAGGCCAAGACGTGAGATTCGCAGACCTACTCGATTTGCTAATATGGTGGCCTATGCACTTCCAATTGTAGATGTTGATGTTTCTTCCACTTATAGAGAGGCAGTCAGATGTTCTGAAGTTGATCAGTGGAAGACAGCTATGAGTGAAGAGATGCAGTCTCTTCAGAAGAATGAAACTTGAGAGCTAGCTCAACTACTGCAGGATAAAAAGGTAATTGGGTGCAAATGGGTATATGCAAAGAAAGATGGATTTCCTGACAAGAATGACGTCCGCTACAAGGCAAGGTTGGTGGCTAAAGGCTACGCTCAGAGGGAAGGAATTGACTACAATGAGGTATTTTCTCCAGTTGTGAAACATTCTTCCATTAGAATTTTGTTGCCTTGGTAGCTCAGATGAATATGGAACTAGTTCAATTAGATGTAAAAACTGCATTTTTACATGGTGACTTGGAAGAGGAAATCTATATGACTCAGCCAGAGGGATTCAAAGTTGCTGGTAAGGAAAATTTGGTTTGCAAACTGAAAAGATCGCTTTATGGTTTGAAGCAATCTCCCAGACAGTGGTACAAGCGATTTGATTGGTTTATGATGGGTCAGAGGTACACAAGAAGCAAATTTGATAATTGTGTGCATTTTCGGAGGCTACATGATGGTTCTTTCATTTATTTACTCTCGTATGTTGATGATATGTTGATAGCTTCGACGAATGTCGAAGAAATTGCAAAGTTAAAGACTCAGTTGAATCGAGAGTTTGAGATGAAAGATTTGGGTGAAGCTAAGAAGATACTAGGTATAGAGATTAGCAGAGATAGAGGGAGAGGCAAGATTTGTTTAACTTAGAAGCAGTATCTAAAGAAGGTATTACAGTGATTTGGCATTATAGAGCAGTCAAAACCTATAAGTACCCCACTTGCTCCTCATATGAAGCTGAGTACATCTTTATCTCCTAGTACAGATAAGGAACGGGAGTATATGTCTCGAGTTTCGTATGCTAATGCAGTTGGTAGCCTGATGTATGCTATGGTGTGTACAAGACCCGACATTTCACATGCAGTTGGTGTTGTGAGCAGGTACATGCATGATCCTGGTAAAGGACATTGTCAAGCAATGAAATAGATTCTATGGTATTTGTTGAAAACCGTGGATGTTGGCTTAGTCCTTGAGAGGGATGATACATGTGATCAGTATGCCATTGGTTATGTTGATTCAGATTATGCTGATGATTTGGATAAACGTCGGTCAATAACTGGTTATGTGTTTACTCTTGCAAGAGCACCAGTGAGTTGGAAGTCTGCTTTACAGTCTACAGTGGCTTTGTCTACTACAGAGGCAGAGTATATGGCAATTACAGAGGCTGTGAAGGAAGCTATTTGGTTACAGGGATTGCTTGATGAATTGGGAATTGGGTAGAAGAAGATTAGTCTTTATTCTGACAGTCAGAGTGCTATCCATTTAGGGAAGAATCCAGTGTTCCATGTTCGTACGAAGCACATTGATGTTCGGTATCATTTTGTGCAGGAGATTATTGATGAAGGGAGAATCTTACTTCAGAAGATTGAGACTGCCAAGAATCCCGCAGATATGTTGACTAAGGTTGTGAAAGCAATCAAGTTCAGTCATTGTTTGGACTTGATCAACATTGTGCGAATTTGACCGCGCCATTGAGCGCATTTGGAGGCGTTGTTGCTGTGATAGAGAATATGGGAAAAAGAAAAGTCTTGTGGTGGATTGGCATATTCGCCAAGGTGGAGATTTGTTGTTTTTTTCTTTGTTTGGCTCATATGCAAGAATCCCACATCAGTAAGGAGAAAAACATGGGTCTCATGTAGGGATGGCAAACCAACCCGACCGAGGTCGAGGACCCGAAAAACCCAGTCATCCGGGGCTGGAGAATTGCCCGGAAAATCGGGGTAATTGGCCGGGGCCGGGGTCAAAGTTTTTTGCCCGACCGGGGCCGGGGTAGAGGTGTCGAGGCCGGGGACCCGGAATTGAACCCGGGGTATAAAATTAAAATTAAAGGCTGCATCAGTTTAGTCCATCAATTTTCAATTCTTAGACATAACCCCCTAAGCTCACGCACTATTTTTCTAAAAAGCCCACAAACCCCTAACAATTTAGGCCCAAGCCCAGACCCAGCCCAGCCCACCTAAAATAAATTGAGTTTTGAAAGTGTTGTAGTGAAAGAGATTTGAACTCATTCCCTCCAGGAACACAAGAAAATGGCAAACAATTTACCACTCGACCACAACCCATGTTTGAATCAAAGGTGCAACAAATTCTAATTAGAAAACATAAGTTAAATGAGTTTTAAAGAAATGCAGTTCACAAGATTCGAACCGGTTCTCTACTGGAAATAGTAAAACAATAACCATGGTAGGACACCGCTGGGCTACAGCCCAATTTGCAATGAACTCCCCATGTAATGTATATATAACAGAACAAAAAAAAATTTCAGAATAAAAAAAATATGCAACCCGGGTTTTAATCCCGGGTTATTGAAAAACCCGGCCCCGGAAAAAAATTTTCGGGGAATTTTCCGGGACCAGGGTTTGAAATTGTTGACCGGGGCCAGGGCCGAGGACCCCCGGCCCCGGATTTTCCCGTCCCTAGTCTCATGTGGTCCTTATAAAAGAAGCCATGTAAGAGAGTTTTATGTGTCCCAAGTGAATTATCCTTCACCCTCCTATATTTTTAAGGTCTCACATATAAGACCTCATAGTTTAAGGACCTTTCAGTAAGGACCTTAAAGTTTGTAATATTTGTTTTTTCCTCTTTGTTTTGGGTATTTGTAGTATTGCCCAATTATTTGGGTAATTACAGTTTGGCCCAACTATTCAGGTAATTACAGTTTGACCCATTAGTTGTGAAATTTGTATTGTGACCCAAAAGTTTATAATTCTCTTTGAAGATAGTGGAAAGTTTCTTCAGCGGCGCCCGAAGACGTAGGTATTTATACCGAACCTCGTTAAATCTTGGTGTTCTTTCTATTTCTGCATTATGGTTGATTGGTTGCTTCTTTAGTTGTTATTATATTCAATTATCTAGCATAGTTTGTGGTTGTGCATTTGGCTGTTGCCTATCACTTCCGTCGTGCATAACACTTGCATTTAAAGTTTGTAGAGAAGCTAAACTTTTGCGTATGCGGCCGCATGTATTTTTTTTTTGGTAATTTCGTTTAAGTTTTTGGCAGAATTAACTCTTTGTTTTTAATAATAACAGCTTAGTCTTCTAGAACGGATCACTTAACTCAATAGAAGTAGCTCCAGCTCCATTTGAAGCTGAAAAAGATGAGGCAAAGTCGATGCTAACCTTATTACTGAGAAAACAACGTATGAGCAAGGCAGTTGTCGCAAGATCATCAGTTAATCAGATCTTCTAATTGACCACCTTGTCTCAAGGCTTCATTATGTTCATAAATCTCGGTATCTTGCAAGTCTAAATGCAAAATGTGCACTTTCATTTAGGCAAATTTTTTATTAATTAGTTTTTCTTAAATTCTTGTCGGTTCCAACGCTAATCAGCTTTAGATGGCATTACAGGAAGAGAGCTCACTACTCTTGATATCAAGGCACCCTTTTTCCTTACCTTGAATCTCTCCTTGTAGAGATGGAAACATTCTGAGAGCTTTATTGGCGAACTTTTTTAATGCAGCTGTCAAAGAAAAGCCAACTACTCCAGATTCTCAACTGCATTCCACCGTTGACTTGAAGAAGCCAAAAGTGATCTCTCAAGCAAGAGACATAGGTCAAGTACGAGAATTACGCCCTTAAGTACTTGTCTACCTCATGAAGCTTGGCATGGATCTTAAACAGATCAATGTAGCTATACGTAGAGATCCTAATCTTGCCTACCACAGCTTGGAGAGGAAAATCAAGCCACTAGTTGAATTTCTTGATCTTGGGGTACCTAAATCACGGATTCCTAAACTTATTAGCCAAACGCCTTAACTTTGTGGACTGAGTCTATCTAAAAATGTAATACCTTCCATGGTATTCGTAGAAGACTTGGGTGTGGACGAGGAACGGTAGGCAAAAGTTATGACACCCTAAAACTTGTGAGTGCGTTTAATCTTTATTGTATCATAATGTTTGTGTTACTATTATTAATTGCATATATGCATGCATGGGAGTCATATGTTAAAGATAGGAGTTGGAGGGATGAGGTAGAAAGTTTAGAAACTTGGGGGATTTAATCAAAAAATTTGCTTATTTAGATAAGTATAACAGGAAAGGGTTGGAGTGATTGCTAGAGAAATTTATTTTGGCTTATGCTCAAAACCCTCCAAGACACTCTCATCTCTCTAGCTTTCAAGGCAATTGAAGGTGAAAGTGGAGGCTTTAGAAGAAGGTAAGGTAGACTTTACTCTATATTCTACTTCTAGTCCATAACCATGGCACATAATTATAAAATTAAAGGTTAGGCAATGATTTATGGCATTTATACCCCATATATTACATGAAAGGTGCTGGAAAACGTGGGTTATTATGAAGTATGGAAGAATTAAGGAGATTGGGTGTGGGTAGGAAGCTAGAAGTAGAGTTAGAGTTTAAATTCTACAAAGTTCATTTCCTAAGAAGTGCTGAGTATGAAATTTCTCAAAAATTCTATGATTGTCATCCGGTTTTGAAATTTTTATACGTGAAACTAGACATTTTTAGGGGTTTATGGAATTTTGAATCACTCAAAAATTCGAAATGAGTGAATTATGGTGAATTTTTGAATTTGCTGAACTGAATTTGAATCTCCCCTATTTTGAAACAAAGTACGGGAAACATGGTTGTTTTGAGGAGTCAATCTTTCATGAAAAATTCTAGTTTTTGGGATGCAAAATCTTGATTGTGTTGCCTGTTGAACTTGAAATTTTTGGGATTTTTGGAGTTTTGTATAAATTTATATGATTTTTCAAACTTGTGGTTGTTAATTGAAAATTTGAACTTCCAGAACAGAGCTAGCATACTAACTTGCTTTTGACTGACTTAAACCCATTAGACAATTGTGATTTTCAGCAAAATGACTTTTATATATGTCAATTTTAGACTGAAAAGTTTGGTAAAGATTTAATATATGTTGAATTTTATAAAATTCTTCAAAGTACTACTACTCAGTTGAAGAACCTGTAGACAGAAATTATGTATGGTCAAAATTAAGGGATTTTAAGAGGCATATAGCCCCCTTTTAATCCAATAAAATTTATGAGATATGATACATGTATTTATGTGAATCCTATGAAATTTGGGGATGCTTGGGATAGGTACCCTAGTAATATAATTATCCAACCAATTTGTGTGTGTGTGTGAGATTAAATAGTAAATGATGTTATTGGTTGGTTGAAATGCTGCTAACTCTTAAGGGGTTTAATTATTTTTTTTAGGTGAAAATCAAGGCTAAGGCATTAAGAAACCAAGTAAGTATTATACTATGTTTTAGGGCACAAGAGATTTTATATTGAGTTATAGTTATGCCGGTTTCCTTATAATTATGTATATTATGGATGCATTTAATTGGAAATGCCACAAATGTGTATGGTTGGAAATGTGAATGTCGTTGTGTGTTTGTGAACTTTAGTATAAAATGGCATGATTAATGAATTCCTATGAAGCATTAGATGTATGAGAATGCCATGGATGGGTATGCCTTTGCACCCTTGTATGTGATGTGTTATGGAATGTGGAATTGCATGCCAAGACTTGGAGAAACCATTTAATGTTTATTGTATAGATCATGTATGGGTTGGGTTGTGGAAGTGTCCGCCTAAAGCTAATAAATACGTTTTGGGTTGGGTTGTGGAAGTGTCTACCCTAAGCTAATGAAACTCATTTGTGGTTGGGTTGTGGAAGCGTCCGCCAAAAACAAAACCATGAGAAAGCTTTTCAATTTATATGAAAGCACTTCGACAAAAGATGGATTATGAATAAGCTATTTGTGTGCCCTTATGACAATGAGTAACATATATGTGCTTATGATGTGTTTAAATATGTCTAAGATGGGTTAAGCATGATTTTATATATGTTGAATGGATTATAAGTGTCACATGGGTAGAGTAAATGGCTTGAATATAATAGCCAAATCAGTGAGTTGGCGCAGCAGCACCATATAGGGTGCGTAAAAGCACAATCTCCGTATTGTGTGTGAGCTAAGGCAGAGAGTTTGCACCGGAGCACGACTCAAACAGTGTAAGAGCGCCAACCCCTTTGATAAAATTCTGTTTTAGGTCGAGACTTGGCACAACTTTGCGCAAGGGCACGAACCTCTTATTGTTTATTGGGCTTTTTGGCTTAAAAATAAAGGAATTGGTTACTCGTAAAGCAAGAATTGGATTGTGTATCATGGGTGAATTATTATTTTCTACCCAGTGTGTCATTATTAGTTACATCTAGCTATGTACTGAGTGTTTTACTCATTAAATTTGTTGTGTACCTCAGGTGAGCGTTAGCTGACTGTACATAAGGAGGATTTTGACAGAACGACATTAGAGTTCCCTTGCCAACCGCTATACCATTGTAGCACTCTAGATTGTTTCGTGTAAATCATGAAATTTGATTTTTTGCGCTCATCATGGTGAACAGTTTTATGATATATGGTTAACATGATAGGAACTTTGCATTTTGGGATGCTGATTTTAATACAAAGTTTTAAAATTTTCCTCAGTTGTTGTATATTGTTCAGACACCATTGCTTGTTATCTTATGTGAATGCTTAACTTTATATTCTGGGTCCTCAAAGGGTACGGGATATTACAAAAGTTATAAACCAATCCCCACAACTTTTAGGTTTTAGTAGGCAGAAGGTTCATGCAGTTGTTGATTTCCTCTATGAGTTGCACCTATCGAGGGAGAGTGTAGGGAAAATCTCAACTCAGTCACCAAACATTGTAGGATTGAGTGTGGAGAACAATCTGAGGCCAAAAGTTGAGTACTTTCGGTTAGTGGGGTTGATATTGCCATTCTTCTTTGCAGTTATCCAAGTATTTTGAATGTTAGCATTGAGGACAAGGTGAAGCCTTTGACCCAATTTTTCTTGGTAAGGAGATGCAATATGGAAGAAGTTTGGATCATGATTTCAAGACTTCCCACTCTAACTTCTTTTAGCTTGGCTGAAATTTGATACCAAAACGGGAGTTCTTTCTGACCATGGGTTATCCAAAATTAGAGCTGGTTAATTAAGTACCCTCAGTATTTTGGTCACAGTTTGGAACAGAGAATTAGACCAAGGCATACAATTGTAAAGGACTCCGGAGTGAAAATGCATCTGAGTGAGCTGTTATTTCCATCGGGAAAAAACTTTGCAAAAGCTTTGAAGACTAAAATGAAGAAAATTGCTTTTGACCAGGATTCAATTGGTGCATATAGCAGGTAACAATCTACAATCATGAACTGGACCACAAGACTGTAGGCCTACATAATTGGAACATCCTAATCACATTGCATTTACTTTGAAGAGTAAGGAAATGCTAGATAAAAGTTTCATTCGGAGAGCATGGGCAAGCCACTTTTCAAGCTCAAGTTGAACATGCAGAACAAAAATTCAGCTAGAGAATTGTATTGTTTAGGGAATGATCAAGTATGGACCACTATCCGGTCAGGCCTTTCCACTAATTGTTTGATATTTAATCCTGTGAAACTCTATTAAATAGTTATCTTAAGATATGTCGTTTTAATTATTAAACAACAATTACTAAAAAATTTATGTGATGAGTTATTATGTAATGATCAACTTTATTAAAAATTGATGATTTAGGAGGAACCATATAATTCTTATATAAAATATTTTATTTATAAAATTTATCCTTTAAAAATATCAAGTACAATTCAAATGGTGCCCATAGCAAGTAACAATGCACAATCAAAAACTGAACTATGAAGATTGCACATTGCCCACATGACTAGAACATCCTAATGGTAAAATTGTTGGATATTGAATACTGATGTTTTACTTGGTCAGCACATTGCATTTACCTTGACAAGTAAAGAAATGTATAGATAAAATTTGCATCTGGAGAGCATGGGCAAGCCACTTTTCAAATTGAAGTTTAACAAGCAGAACAAAAATTCAGCTACAAAAATTGTATATGGTTGGGGAATGATCAAGCATCGACTGCCACTCGGTCAAGCCTTTTAATGAATTGTTTGATCTTTAATCTTGCATCTTTGCATAAGTTTTCTCTTCTGAATTACTCTTATGAGTCGGTATTCTAGAGACCCATGGAAGTGAATTCCATCACTGTTTTTTCAAAATGTTGTTTAGATGAACCTATTCTCCTTATCATGCAATTTTTTTGCTGCGAATGTTTGTTGCTTTAGTTTATTCAAACCTGAAGATATATCAACTCTTTGCCTTAGATGGAATGGCTCTTTTGCTTTTTCTTTTTCTTTTTTCTATTTGTAATGTTCATATTCTAATGAATATTACAATTATTACTGTTAGTTCTGGAAGTATAAAGTTATGAGTAATATAATAGTAAACTATAAAGTAAAAATGGCACAGGAGGATTTTACGTGGTTCAGTTATAAAAGCTACATCCACATACAGCTTTAGAGCTGCAATTCACTAAGTTCTTATTTATACAATCTTTAGGATCGTTTACAGTACTGATTCACTCTCACATACTGATCTAATCTTCGTAAAACAAAATCTTGCCAAGATCTTAAACTCTAGTGACATTGCTCACTCTTTGTCATTGATAACTTAACAACATACTATTGAGTTAAACATAACCACGATGTCTAATATTGAATTACATAAATATTTAACTCGCAAGTTCGCTCAAGTGTGTACTAACTCAGACAGACCTAATCAAAAATTCATGTATGATTACAACCTCTCATATATTAATAAAACATTCATAAATCAAATTAATGAAGCATTCCAATTTGCATTGAAGCTATCCTCTTAATTCTTGGAATGTCGTGACATAGACTCTCCCAACCAACATACATATGTTATGTAAACAAAACATTATATATATCTTGAGATGCCAGATTGAAATCTCCTTAAAACCCTATAAGAATCCTAATCAAACTCACATTAGGATAAAGACTAATACAATAGGAAGTAATATAAGTAACTCCTAAAAGAATTAGGACACAAATAAATATTCTCTTATTTTAACTAGGTTTCATTAAATATTGTCCTAATCTAAAGAGATATTTATTATGAATCAAATATTTTCTAAATTATACTTCTAGAAATAGTAAAATAAGAAACAATATAACATTCTAGTTTTATCACAAATTGGTCCAAAATCATCATGTGCATGACACATGCAAGTGTGTCACACTTTAACACCAACAATTACAAATAAATGGATCTTCCTTCCAAAGAATATATAGTGGCAATTCAATGAATGATTACCAAAAGACAGGTAAAGCTATTTCCAGGTACAGAAAGAGTTTCTTTACATTTAAGGAAACAATGATGAAATTAAAAAATAAATCTACAATCTATGGCAAATTCATACACAAAACTGATTTACAAATCTACATGTATCTCAGCATCTCACCCTTCATCTTGAAAGCTAGAAAACCTTACGCAACATGATATTAATATAACAAGAAACTACTTTCGAAATGATCAAACAAAACACAGCCTTCCTGAACCTCTCTAGCAGAGTCATGGGAGTGAGAGGCTTAATGGTTATGTTGGTGTGATTGTTGCTGCTTCTCTGCAGCCCAGGAATGTATAGATTGGTCTTCATTTTTTTTCTTTCTGCTAAGGCTACTGCTGCCTTGCCTTTCTCCATGTACTGGTTTACTATGATAATAAGCATACGAGAGGTTGGAATTGAAAGTGTTCAACATATAAGAGAGTCTCTTTGTGACACTCCAAATTTTAAGTAGGTTTACCTTACATGTATATTATGAAAATATGTATTATTAACATTATGAGGCATATATATATATATGGATAGGGATGAAATTAGATGAGAGATGGAAGGTTATGAGTGAAAAGCTAAGAAAGTGTGAGGGCTTAATTGAAATGGTTGTGTGATGTATATCTATAAAACATGGGATAACTCTAGAAATTCATTTTTCTCTTCCCCTTTCTCTTGGAACATGCAGCCCCCTCTCTCCCTATTTTTCCCTCAATTTTTCCATGGAATCAAGAGGAGAGGAAGGAAACAAGAGGCCAAGATGTAAGGATTCACTTCTCTCTCCATAGATCTAGCCATACCCATGCAATTAAGTAATGGTTTATTGTTGTTTGTGATATTTCATGTTAGGCATATGCTGTAAATGGCTAGAAAAACATGAATTAGATTTGAATTATGGAAGAATTTAAAGATTTGATGATGCTAGGAAGCTAGAAGTAAAGCATGAGCATGAATTCTGCAGAGTTATTTTTCTAAACAGTGCTAAATCCAAAAATTTCCATAAATTCCATGGTTGTTTGCTGACTTTGAAATTTTTCTATGGTAAACTAGACACATTCAGGAATTTATAGAATTTTGAAACACTCAAAAATTCGTAGTGTGTGAATTTTAATGAATTTTTGAAGTTCTGGTTTGAAATTGTGAATTCCCCTGTTTTAGAACAGGGCATAGGGAATGAACTTGATTTGAGGTGGCAAATCTTTGTAAAATTTCTTGATTTTTAATATAAAAACCCTTGGATATGTTTTCTGTTAGACTGTAAATTTTCATGATTTTTGGAGTTGTATATGAATTTTTATGAATTTCCAAAACTGGACTTAAAGAATTGTGAATGACAATTTCCAGAACATAGCATATGGAGGAAATTTCATTTGACTGACTCAAACTCCATAGAAAAATGATTTTTTGTGGAATGACTCTTATATGTGTCTAGTTCTAGACCGAAAAATTTGGTAGAGATTTGATTGTTGTAGAATTTTATAAAATTCTTCAAAGTTGCACTATTCAGTTAAGACGTCTGCAGACAGATTTGCTGTGTGATTGAAATTAAGGATTATCAAGAGGTATATGACCTTATTTTGACTCAATAAAATTCATGGACTATAATATGTATGTCTATTTAAGTTCCATGAAGTTTGGTGATGATTGGAAATGAATAATCTCTTATTACCATAATCAAACCAATATATGTGTGTGTGATAGAGTTTAATAAATGATGTTATTGGTTGGTTGAATTGTTATTAACCTATAAGGGATTTAATGACTTCTAAATGGACACTGATCAGTGTGTCATGACTATGGTAATGGTTACCAGAGAGGAAGGAGAAGAAGAAGAGATGAACTTTAAACAACTGCTTATCAAGAAATACATGAAAACAAAATTAAGAGGCGAGGCTAACCAGATAAGTAGCTAGACCCTTCTGAGGACACAATAGATATTGACTATTAATGAAATGCGTTTAAGGATTGTGTTTGTGAATATATGTGAAATGTATTGATGGAATGTGGATGGGGCCATGAATATATGGACCTTGATATAGGAAATGATTTGATTGGGGTTTATAGTGATTTATGAAATGTGTGATTTCACACACTTTGATGTGTATGTGATTGACATGTTGGCGTAACTTCTATGTGTGTGCGATATAGAAATGTGATTGTGCCCTCATATATGTGAATTTGTTGTGATATGGCTTGAATAATATTGCCAATGAAACGATGTGTGTATATGAAGAATGAAATACATGCCAAACGTTCTAGGATACTAATTCCTAATGTGGATGGCATGACAAATGAATGTCCATGAAATACCACGTGTATTAGAGTTTCATGAATATGTATGAGTGAAAAATGAATGAGATTTGTTATACATGGAAATAGTTATGCAACGATATGATTGAAATACATCGAAGAGTAATGGAAGGTGTTGGCACGAATAAAGATGTCATTAGGGTTCTATGTGTGTAAAAATGATGTCAATGTGTGGATTGTGCACATCCATAAGCACATATGAGATATGTAGGCTCATTATATTTGTGAATGTGTATGTGATTAATGAGAAGCCTACGTAGAACCTCAATTATGAAAGTAAACTGCAATACTGTGATGTGCCAAGGCATGCATCATTGTGTGATGTGTTATGAATTTGAAATTTCATGCCAAGCGCATGGGAATATAGTGAATGTCGAATGTGAAATGTGATACCGTTAAATGCTAGCATTATGGTGAATGAATTGTGATAAGTTGTGATTGGCTTAGAAGCTTGATATAAAGCTTCACTTATGTGACTGAAGTGTGAAATGTGATATGTGAGTGAAAGCTTCATATAGAGCTTCACTTATGTGACTAAATGTTAAAACTGATATGTGAGCGGCATGCCACAACTTAGGATATTTGGCTCTCATAGCTTGAGGAGAGGTCTGGACCATGTGTTTCTCTAGACGAGATTCGATAGCATGGGCTCCGTATCACCCGGATTGTCAGACTCGCCTCGAGCTATTTCAAGTGTAGACATCTGAATGTATCCGTACTGTTACGTACTCCCATGGCTTGAGGGGAGGTCTTGACCACGTGTTTCTCTAGATGAGATTCGGTAGCATGAGCTCGGTATCACCCGGATTGTCAGACTAGCCTTGAGCTATTTCATGGATAGGCCTCTGAATGTATCTGTATTGTTCCGTATCCCCATGGCTTGAGGAGAAGTCTAGATCATGTGTTTCTCTAGACGAGATTCGGTAGTATGAGCCCGGTATCACCTGGATTGTCAGACTAACCTTGAGCTGATTCATGGGTAGGCCTACATATGGGAACTGACTGTGAAATGAAAAGTCCTACCATTGATGCGTTCGAAACTAGCAAGTATGCTAGTCGCACAAGTAATAAAGTAATGAGTAAGATATCGTTCCCACGAGGATTGATTCTAATTGAATTTGTTATTCGAAAGCAAAAACAGAATAAACGGGGGGTTTTTGTTGATTGATTAACTAGATGAAATATTAATGCAAGTAAAGAATAACACAATGCTAAGTTAATTTGAGTAAAAATCAATGAGAGTAACCTGGTTAAAGGATCATTCTCTACCACAAGATATGGATTTGCGAATTAATCGTAGAATTATTATCCAATTACACCATTGAAATTATCAACCGTAGATAACAACAAGCTCTGTTACCCCAATCTTTCCTTACTTTGTTGTTAAATAAAACAAGCTTTTATTTAATCTCTATCCATTAAACAACTCAGAATAAGCTCTCTAAGTTTAATTCAATGGAAGCATTACGATAAGAAAGATAGGTTGATTTAAGCAATAACCACACAAGTTCGGATTATTTAACTTAGGTTGTATTCTCCAATTGCAATCTCTGATCACAATTTTGCTACTAATGATTAGAAATTCAAGACAATTACGGATCAAGATTTCTATTCTAGCAATAGATAACAACCAGATTTTACTCAATTGGCCACCCAAATACAATCCAGCAAGTAATCATAAGCATTAAACATGGGAAAATACAAGCAACTTCAATTAGAGAATTGGATAACAATTCCTTACACAATCAACTTACAAAAACCATATTAGGGGCTTTGAAAACACCCTCAACCAATTCAGATTCAGTTACACATGTTTAAGAACGTGGTAAATACAATACAACATGGAGACATTCCAGAAAATGAAAGGGAGGGGAAAAACTTAGCAAATTTGATGTAATTCTCTTTGGATTGTAGTTCTTCCTCTTTCCAAGCTTCCTTTCTCCTTCAAGAACTCCAGGAGATGAAAGAATTCCAGAGCTGCAGCCTCCACCACGTTCTCCCCTCTTCAAGTTATTCAAATAAAACCCTAAAATGAGTTTATATAATCTGCTACAGTGACCTGCTACAGTGTCCCGTATTATACATGCTACAGTGATTTGTGGAATTACATTTCTACACTTCTCACACTGTTTTGATTACAATTTTTGGTACACTGAATGGATTTATAAACCGTAAATTTCTCCAGAAAATAGACTTCGAGAGCTTTCCAACGGTATATAATATGTCATCAGGTTTATTGTATATCAATACAATTAAATCCGAGAAGATCACTGACTAGCAGAGGTGAAAATGAAGGGTTTTACTCCATTTTTGTGCAAGTTGCTCAAAAACTCCTACAAACATCAAAACCACACAAAAACATAAAAATACCAAGGAATATAGCAAAGAAACATGGACGAATTGATATGAAAATGATATATAAATAGACACTTATCAAATTCCCCCACACTTAGACTTGCTAGTCCTCGAGCAACTACGACAATATGAAATAAAACTAAACCGAAACAGAATCAACAAAAAATTAAAATACACAAATGCTTCATCTTGCAAATAGGCCTCAAAGATTGTACTTAATTATAACCCAAGGAAAACTTCAAAATAATGCACTTGATCAAGAATTTTATCTCAAAGATTAGTTTCGCTTCACTTCACTTCCTCAAGTGTGTGTGTGTAGAGCCATTCTCACCTAATCACTTGTAACCCGTATGAGTTTAAGCATAAAAATGAATCATATTTAATATTGAAGATGTGTGTATAAATGAACTCCATAGGCCTGCTTTTCAGGTCACTCTCCACTAATGTAAACATGCACAACACCAAGGATCAAGTAGGACTTTATTAAGCTTGTAACGTTTGGCTTGGGTGAAGGTATGATAAAGGATAATAATTAGGTTTAAATCACCCACAAACACATAAAACCATTCAAGATTATGTAGTGCTCAACCCCATGACATAAAAAATTCATTCTTATTCACCAAATGACTCCCCCAAACTTATTCAGAACACTCGAACTCTCTTTTTATTAATTTTTTTTATAACACAAAAGAAACTACATCCCCACACTTTGTTGTTTTATTCTTTTTAAGAACACTCAAGGTATAAATATCTTTTTCTTCTCTTTCTCTTCTTCTTTTTTTTTCTTTTTCTCTTTTTTTTCATTTTTTTTTTACTACACTTCCCCTCCCCCACACTTAAACAACACATTGTCCTCAATGTGTAAGTATGGGGACAAGAAGTACAGATTGGTTTTTTTTCTTTTTTTTTCTTGAAACAAATACAATAGAACTCACTTGAATTGCTCATGACATATCCCAACCTCCTCTAACATCCGAAAACCAGAACATAGCTCAAAATTTAATCGTGAATGATCTACATGCTCATAGGTAAGGGATAAACTGTTTGGAACAAATTCATTTGAGGTTAGGAAATCTTTTAGTTAGTTAACAAAGAAAAAGGCTTACAAAGGCTCAAAGGGGTAACTAGGGATCAATTTCAGTCAAGGTTGGCTATTAAGGCTCAAACGGTCCAAATATGGCATAAATCATTTCCCCAATGTTGCACAGTCTAGGATTTCGCCTCGAGTGACCATCAAACAAGTTCTCGAATTCATTGAAATCTGGAGAAACACTTAAATTACATAAACTTTCTCTAAGTAAACAAATAACTCAGTGATACTGGCTCGGTGCTCAATTTTGTGCAAGGAATCAAAGGTAAAGCAAAAACTAATTAACATTTCAAGCACAAAGATCCATGCATCATTTATCATTTTCCAAGAGTTATTCTTAATTCAATCATTATCTTATCATTAACCCACAAAATGCAAGAAAAGAGGTACGTGGCGTTGTTACACCTGAGTCAAGATTGTATATTTCAACAATCCTTAGGACCAGTAGCCCGCAGACTTAAGGTTTCCAGCCTATATACCTTTATTATGAAAGAACAAAACAAGATACAAGACACTTCAAACAACATGAATAAACAAGCTACAGATTTATTTAGAGAGAATGCGTTTCAAGAGTTAAGGAAACCCCATATTCTGCCATTCTCAGGTTTTTCCACAATGTTTTTTATTTGTTTTTTTTTTGAATCAAAACTGATAAAGACAAAAACACACAACAACTCTAAATTACACAAAACTAAACTTACTTATAAAATAACAAAGTCCAACAAGCCAGCAAATAAAAACAAGTCAGTTAGAATGGGTCTAAAAAGTTTAGAAGTTAACCTCCTTATTCAGCCATTATGGATTGAAGAGATCCAGAATGCGTTTCAAGAGAACTTGAACTTTTTAAACCACCACTCTAAAAACCAAGATTAGAAAATATTACCTGGGATGAAAGAAACAACCTGAAAAAAAAAACTCAAAAGAAATGACATGAAAAATCTCAAAAAAACACACTAAAAAGAAAGCAAACAAAAACGAAGCAAAGCAATAGATAGAGATTACAGATGGAGCGTTAAATCCAGTCTACGCATTTTATTGCCTTCTCCAAACCAATCTATCCGAGCCGTTGTTGGATCAGGCGAATAGACGAATTCTTGGAGTTTATCAATTAACTCCCCTGCAGTTGAAGCTGTAACCAGGATTTGCCTCGTCGATGGTGAGATGAAGTTTTTTTCTACAGCTTGATCAAGAAAGGACAACAAACCATCAAAAAAATTATTGACATTTAACAAACCAATGGGTTTCCGATGGATATTTAGCTGTGCCCAAGAGGTGATTTAAAATATCTCATCTAATGTACCATAACCACCAGGCAAAGCTATAAATGCATCGGACTTAACAACCATATGTGCAATACGCTCATGCATGCTAGAGACCTGTAACTCTTCCCCCATGGTGTTGCCTATGATATCTCGTACAGCTAATGGTTTAGGGATAATGCCGAGAACTTTGCTCCCTCCCAAGGATGCAGCTGTCGACACACATCCCATTAACCCAAGACTACCCCCTCCATAAATCAAATGAATACCCCTCGCAGCTACTGTCCTACCAAGATCAAGAGCTGCTGTGGTAAACTCTCCATCTTTACCAAATTGCGATCCGCAAAATATGCATATGTTGCGGAATCGCCGAATTAGTGTTTTCTCCATTTCTACAAGTGCTCTAACCTTGTGCAAGACACGTTAGGTATTATGCTTTTTAAGTGCAAGACAGGTTATAGAATGACCTTTGAAAATATACAGAATGGATATATACACACGTAAAACTCTCAAATTTGACACATGGGGACATAATTTCGGTGGGGGTTGCTCGATGCAGATTTATCGCCCCAAGATTTGAAAAAAAATGAGATATGCTTTCGGCGAGTTCGTCGGGTTTTACAAACCTACACACTTATCTCCCACGTGAAGCATTAAAAATGGAATACACCTTTCGGTGGGTTTTGACAAACCGCCACACTTGGTCTCCCACGTGAAGCATGAAAGATACGATCTACTTTTCAGTGGAGGTTGACAAAACCTCCACACTTGGCTCCCACGTGTACTTATGCCATAGGGTAGTCATATGGTTTGTCAAAAAGAAAACTTGAAATTAAAACAAACAAAATCAACAAACAACAACACACAAAAACAACATTGATAATCAGATCAAACGAAACAAGAAAAAAAATTCTACAACAACAACACACACTCAAATATACAAGTAGTTGTGATTGTGGCTCCTTCTATGAGTCGGGGATTTGCTTCCCATCCAGTTTTCTTATAAACTTGCAAACAGGGTCATTTTTAGTCAGATTCCCTAGACTATAACACTGCAATTCATCACGAAATTGTGTCCATAGATTAAGCAATTCACGCTAAACAAGTCCACAGAATGTGACTCGAGAGTTAACAAAACATTATCCAGCGACTCATTACTCAAACCATTCTTAATAAATGAAAGTTTATCTTCTCTATTCCTGGACGCAAAACCTAATGAACGACAAGTCTGGTTACAATTTCATCTAGCACATTTATAACATACTGGTAACCTTTTCGCTCTTCGCCTCTTGGCGTAGTAGCTCTTTCCTAGACCAGGCATGTATTTTGCGAGATTAATGTCCGGTCACCACGAACAGACAATCTCACCTTGGCTTCATAAGCCATCGGATATCGCAGGCCAAACATTTAGGAGAATTAACGCGCACAAAGGTCTAGTTATCCGTACTTTATAAATTTAAACACAACATTTTGGAGTAAGTGAAGGAAATATTTACGAAGGTTCGACAAAAATATATCGGCATCATTGAAGGGAGAAAAGAAAGATCATTCCCGATAATACGATTGAGTCTGTTTTTCCCCAGATATGCACGGTTCCAAACCTTCGAGCAATGGCTTCAGCTCTCGTTTGGATGTTTTCCTCAAGCTGTTGCCAAATGAGTTCGAAGTAAACGGAAAATCAAATTAAACAAAACAAAGGAAAGGAAAAGAGCAGAAACGAAACTAAAGACACATAAAAGAGATAACAACACGATATCAAACAAAATTAAAAAAAAAGTAAAAAAATATAAAAACAAATAAGACAGATGGCAAAGAGAGATAAAACCTGGTCAATTTGATGGTCTACGAAAGGAATCTCCTCGAGACACAAAAATTGATAATTATTCCTTATTTTATTTTTCTTTTCTTTTTTTTCTCAAAAAATATTGGGTTGCCTCCTAATAAGCGCTTGGTTTAACTTCCTCAGCCCGACGTTGGTTCCATCATGGGAGGATCCAATCTTCGATGTGCTTCACTAGTGGGCTTGGATCCTTCTTTCCACAAGAAATGGTGCACGCATATGGCTGGGCCTTGGATGTGAGCACTTGTCCACCCAATAGCCGTTTTGTGATCTCCAAGTACTTGGACGAGTTTCACTTCCTGTATTGGTGCAAAGCCCATTTCTATTATAATTGGCAAAGTACCATTCTCACCCAAGAATCCATGATTCCAATGATCTGGAAGTGACTTAAGCTCCACGGTATTGGCCTTCATCACAGAATGAAGAAGTTTCTCATTAGATAGAGACAATTCAATATACGAAACATCATACCTGCTTATGGTTATGGCTATAGTCTCATCTAAGCTTGCCAGAGCTTCCTTCACTTCTTTAGACACTTGTATCAAAATTCTTGATTCCTTAGAAATTTCTGTCCCTATGTGCTCACTATAGCTACATCCAATCAATTCTTTGCAAGTACTCAAAACATTGTTGGGGCAGAGAATCAGTAACGTCCACTACAAAGACTATAAGTTCACTATGGTTACCTCATTGGCCTCAAAAATATTGAAACAGATCACTTTGCCATCAAACTCCATGGTGAAAGTGCCATCATGAACATCAATCTTGATTCTAGCAGTTTTCGAGAATGGTCTACCTAAAAGAATCGGTGTTGGATTAGGAGACGTCTCATCCTCTATTTCAAGAACAACAGAGTCTGCTGGGAAAACCACTTGATTCACCTGCACAAGCACATCTTCCACAACTCTTTTGGTATATGCATTAAAACGATCAGCAATTTGAATGGTAATACCAATTTTAGCAAAAGGTCCAAGATTTAAAGAAGCATAAATAGAGAATATGCCATATTTATAGATGCTTCTAAATCTAACTAACTCTTTCAACTTGGGTTTTACCATGATGGCATGGCCATGGTAAACGTACCTGGATCTTTGCACTTTGGAGGAATTTTCCTTTGCAATACAGCTGAAACATCGTCCCCCACACTTACTTTCTCATTTCTTTTTAACTTTCTTTTGCTGGTGCATAACTCCTTGAGACATTTTGTATAATGAGGTACTTGCTCGATAGCATCAAGAAGTGGTATATTTACCTCGATTTTGTGAGAAGTTTCCAGGATTTCTTGTTCTTGTTCCTCCTTCGATTTTGCAAATCTACTAGGAAAAAGTGGAGGAGAAACATATGAAGGAATGGGAGTTTTAGGATTTACCTGAGAAGTCAGTGTTTTGTTCATGGTGGAAGTGGTGTCATCTCCTTCATCAGTTTTGTGATTTCTTTGGCAGGACATCTAATTGCTCTTCATTTTGCAAAGTTATCGCACAAGAATTCTCTCTTGGATTGATCACCGTTTGACAAGATAATTCTTCTGAGCCTTGGCCCTCGACTTTGCTCATGCTAGTGGCCAATTGTCCCATTTGATTTGCCAGGTTTTGGATACTTGCCCCAGTTTCCTGCTGGAATTGCATTGTGTTAGTGGCAAGTGCATTAACAATATCCTGGATTGACATACCTGAGTTTTCTGGAGCTGGTTGTAGTGCTGGTTGTGGCATTGGTGGTGATTGCATTTGAAATGGTTGCTGCACTCTAGGTTGATTAAAACCTTGTGGCCGATTTGGTATGGCATTTGGGGCGATTGGTTGATGATTCCAGTAATTGAAATTAGGGTGATCTTCCTATCCAGCATTACAAGTGTTAGAGAAGGGATCATACCATTGCCTTGTTTGTCCTGGAAATCCATCCATGGCATTGGCTTGTTCCATATCTCCTTGCAAAGTTGGATACATGTCGATTGGATGCTCCATGGTAGAATATACCTCACATGCATAAGTTTTCTGCATATGTCCTACAGCCATGTTTTCCACAAGAGAAGTTAACTCAGAAAGTTGTTGTTCAATGTTCGGAGTGCTTACCTCATTTACTCTCTATAACAGTTGTGGCTCAAATCCGACACTGAATTGATGGAAGTTTACTGCCATGTCGTCTAAACACAAACAATCAAAAAAGAAAAACAAACAAAAATATGAATCAACAATGAAAACAAAATAACAAATAGATTAGAAAATCAATCCCCGGCAACGGCGCCAAAAACTTGATGCGTTCGAAACTAGCAAGTATACTAGTCGCACAAGTAATAAAGTAATGAGTAAGATATTGTTCCCACGAAGATTGATTCTAATTGAATTTGTTATTCGAAAGCAAAAACAGAATAAACGGGGGGGTTTTTGTTGATTGATTAACTAGATGAAATATTAATGCAAGTGAAGAATAACACAATGCTAAGTTAATTTGAGTAAAAATCAATGAGAGTAACCTGGTTAAAGGATCATTCTCTACCACAAGATATGGATTTGCGAATTAATCGTAGAATTGTCATCCAATTACAGCATTGAAGTTATCAACCGTAGATAACAACAAGCTCTGTTATCCCAATCTTTCCTTACTTTGTTGTTAAATAAAACAAGCTCTTTATTTAATCTCTATCCATTAAACAACTCAGAATAAGCTCTCTAAGTTTAATTCAATGGAAGCATTACGATAAGAAAGATAGGTTGATCTAAGCAATAACCACACAAGTTCGGATTATTTAACTTAGGTTGTATTCTCCAATTGCAATCTCTGATCACAATTTTGCTACTAATGATTAGAAATTCAGGACAATTACGGATCAAGATTTCTAGTCTAGCAATAAATCACAACCAGATTATATTCAGTTGGCCACTCAAATACAATCAGCAAGCAATCATAAGCATTAAATATGGGAGAATACAAGCAACTTCAATTAGAGAATTGGATAACAATTCCTTACACAATCAATTCATAAAAACCATATCAAGGGCTTTGAAATCACCCTCAACCAATTCAGATTTAGTTACACATATTCAGATAGAATACAATACAATATGGAGCATTCCAGAAAATGAAAGGGAAAGGGAAAACTTAGCAAATTTGATGAAATCTCTTAGGATTTGTTAGTTCTTCATCTTTCCAAGCCTTCAATCTCCTTCAAGAACTCCAAGAGATGAGAGAAATCCAAAGATGCAGCCTCTAACACGTTCTCCCCTCTTCAAGTTATCAAAATAAAACCCTAAAATGTGTTTAAATACTCTGCTACAGTGACCTGCTACAGTGACCTGCTACAGTATCCCGTATTATACATGCTACAGTGATTTGTGGAATTACATTTCTATACTTCTCACACTGTTTTGATTACAACTTTTGGTACACTGAATGGATTTATAAACCGTAAATTTCTCCAGAAAATAGACTTCGAGAGCTTTCCAACGGTATATAACATGTCGTCGGGTTCATTGTATATCAATACAATTAAATCCGAGAAGATCACTGACTAGCAGAGGTGAAAATGAAGGGTTTTACTCCATTTTTGTGCAAGTTGCTCCAAAACTCCTACAAACATCAAAACCACACAAAACTATAAAAATACCAAGGAATATAGCAAAGAAACATGGACAAATTGATATGAAAGTAATACATAAATAGACACCTATCAACCATAATTAGAGAACACTGTTCCTAAGTGTCTGTGACTGTACTATGGAAGCTTCCGAAATTAGGTGAAATGGATATCCATATGAACAATTTAGCTAGCTTGTGGAAACTCATGTGTGAATGATTTATGTGTTTATGGGAGCACATGAGGATGTGGTAGAGTTGTGAAAAGTCTATTTGTAAATGAGACATTGTATATAAATGGGTGTATGTATGGGTGTATGTGATGAGCTTTGACATGGAAAAGTCATGTTTCACCCATAGACAGGTATTTGTGGAATTAGAAATATGACTAAATAAGAAAGTAGTTGATCTAGGAGATTGGCCAATGATACAAGGTTGGCGTAGGAGCATCATTAAATGGTGCAAGAGTGCATCTTTAACAGATCTAAAGAGGTATAGGCAGAGAATTGGCATCGCTGCGCCATACCTTTCACGCTAGAGCACCACTTGCACCAACTCAAGTAAGAGAGAATAGAGAGTTGGCGCATACGTGCCTTTCCCTTGGCGCAGGAGCGCAAAACTGAAATTTACAACGGATTGGAAATCAGAAACTTGGCATCGCCGTGCCAGTTTCCTCGCACAGGGGTGCGATCCTTGAACAGCGAAATCGATTTTCTGACTTTCTTAGTAGGGCACTGGTGGCTTGTATACTAAGAAATGAACAGTAATAGGTGATTTGTGGAATAAGTATTGAATAGTAGTCATATTCTGAAATGGTTATAGCCATTAATTGTTTTATTTTGAGTGTTACGCCAATTTTTATAATTCTTGCTGCTTACTGAGTTTCATACTCACTAGTCTGTTGTGTACCTCAGGTATTCGATCAGTTAAAGATTAAGAAAGGATTTCGGCATAACGACGACTGTGTTTCCTTGGCAAGCTCTTATCCGCTGCAGTATTACTATATTGGATACGGGGTGTGACACTCTTTGTATAAGACAGAAGTAATTGTTTATAAATAAAGCTTGGCTGGGTACAACATGCCTGGGATCAAGAAAAATAGAAATGTTGTTGTCTTTGTTTGTGTATTTTGAGTTTGTGTTTTCAAATTTTTGAAAAATATGTGGTTGGTTTTAAATTTTTTTGAATTTTAAAAATAATATATGGTTGATATTAATTTAAATGCATTGAGAAATGTATGTTTTCAAGAAATAGAATTTGAAAAATGTAAATAAACAAACACAAATCATTCAAGTCTACGACAAGGATATGATTTCTTTTTTTCTTTTATTTCTTTCAATATCACTAAGTAACTAATAAGGAAAATTTCTAACCATCTAAATTATGTTAGAAGGAATGAAATTCTCTTTCATAAGTATCTTAAGTTATGTCCTTTAAATCATCAAACTAAAATTGTTGAAAGCTTCATATAAACCAAAACAACAAGTAAAAATGGGTTTGTTTTCTTGCCCCATATCGGAATAGTGCTCCTTTTTTTTATTATTTAATTCCTTTCAAAGGCTAACAGGCTATCTCCCAGGATGAGGCTTTATGTAATTTCAATTATTTATTTAAAATGACAAAAGACTATGCAAAGGACTCATTGAAGATTTATATAATTTTTAAAAATATTTATTGTTCATCAAACTTGTTTATGTGAAATTTTTGGACCACCAGAAGGTAAACCAAGGCTCGAGCAGATCGTCAGGTCTATTAGGACAATGTTAATAATGATGTTGGGCCCTCCTCTACTCGAGCCTGTTAAGAGAATGAAGGTTAATACTAATGTTAGGCCCTCTTTTGACAGCTTAAGCTTTTGGACTGCGTGGTTTCTTGACATGATATTAAAGCAAAAGGTCTTGGGTTCAAATTCTTGTGTGTGCATCTCGTTGGGTATTTGGGTTCCCTTTGTTGGAACTATGTTTTTAATATTTATTTTGTTTCTAATTGGTCAAGTGCTCTTTTACCGTGAAAAATCATACAGTTACCTTAAGGGGAGTTAGCCGCACCTACGAATGATATGAATACTAACGCGTTAATTTTGCTTACATCAGTAATAGATTTCTATGCAGGTCTTTCCAAAAAAAATGATTAAGTTATTTCAGTAAATACATTCAACCGACTCCAATTTTTTTACCCATTAATATTTTATAAGATTTCATAAAACCTTTATCACTGAGTTTTTGACTTTCAGGAATATTAGTTGATGAATTAGTAGTTGTTGTTATTGTTTCTTTAGTACCCTTAGTAGTTCCTATACATATCGTGTTTCTTGGATTATTTACAATTGGTATTCAAGCTCTTATTTTTGCAACTTTAGCTAAAGTTTATATAGGCTAATCTATGGACGGCCAACATTGACTAGTTTTTGAAATAGTCTTTTTTTTTTTTTTTTTAGCTTAGAACAATGCAGTGCATGTATAATTTAAGATAATCTACTTTAAGAAACATTCTTTGATTAGGTTAGTCCAAGTCATAATCAAATATCACTGGAAAATAACCAGAAATTCGATTTTTATGTGATCGGGTTACGATCGGATTTTTTTGCTGTAACCCGACCCAAAATATTAATTATAAAAAATTATAAAAATGTTTCACGTGTCTCTATTTCATTAGTTGTTGCAAACTAATTCAATAAACCCTAGCACACCTTATAACCAATATAAATACTAACTTTTCCTATTTTTTCTCTAATCTTCTTCTTTCTCTAACCCAGCTGCCTCCTCTAAACTTCTTCTTCCTCTCCCTTTTTTTCTTCTCCATCAGATTTCTTTCTCTTCTTACTTCTTCACACACAATTTCATCTCTTTCATTTTGCACAACAAAGACTGGCAAAGTAATTGTTGTTGTGGGAAGTTTAGGTTTCGGCAATCATGGTGGCCAATGGGGGTTTTTGGTTTCAGTAAAGTAGTGTTACTGTAGCTACCATTGCCGTTGTCGCATACAATGGTGGGCATTAAAGAAGTGGTACTTGACTTGTAGGTGTTGTTGGATATTCGGTTCTTTGCAATCGATAATAGTGTTGTGTGTTTGGGTTGAGGCGACAAGATTAATCGTGTTTTTATTTGCTATTCTTCTAGTTTAGATTTTGTTTTCAAGAATTTTGAATTGCAGTAGTGTTTTTGTTTCCTTTTTTTTTTTTTTGTTCTTCTTAAGATTTAGTTTTTTGGAAGTTTAAATGTGAATATTAATTGGAGTGGATTTGTGTTTACGCCCAAAATATACCGCGGTTATTGTAGTATACGTTGAGGTGTCGAATCTACAAGGAGGCCTTTGATAAAAGAGGTTAGTAAAACAAAAATATAAAAAATAATAAAGATATAAAATTTAACTTTGAAGTGATTAGTTCTAAAGAAAATACAATGTTTAATAATTGGAAACAATCGATGGTAATTAAGAAGTAAGGCATCGAGAATCACTTATATGTTTTGTAAATCTAATCCCCACTTTGATTTAATAATTAAACTCAATTGAAAGTTTCACATCCCAAACAATCAATCGGAAAATATGTATAGTATAGCATAAATGATAAACACATGTATTTGATAAGCATAAACTCTTTACAAGCAATGTTTACCAACAACATTCATCCTTACAAGTTATCCAAGAGCGACAATATATCACATGACAATATTGTAGTGAAGGACTAACTCATAAAACGAAACTACCAGTAACAATTATAATTCAACATGAATCATATAAAGAAAGCATGACTGAATTTATATGAAATTGAGAATTATAATTTCTGAATTAAAAAGAAATCACAAGATGAGAAAGAGTTTAACACATAAACAAACATACAATCTTTATAGCCCTTGAGGTAGAATGAAAGTGGAGAAATAGATAAACTACACATACAAGTTCATCTCTAGCCTTACCAAGAGTTCTAGTCTAACTTACAATTCATTCTTATCATTTCTGAAAAGAAAATACAAGAGAGAATTGTAATATACAATGATAAAATGTGAACTCAAATGATTTTTTTCTCTCCCCCATTCAATTCCTCATGTTGTCCTTAAATAGGTGATGAAATGGAACTATTACACCAAACCTCCACCAATTTTTTCACAATGTCGGCCACCAACTTGCAGCTGATTTTTGACCACCAAATGGACCGAATTGGGCTTTGTGGAAAACATGAAAGTTGTAGCATTTTGTCTCAGCTTTCCAGGGCCACAGATTCATGCAATTTGGACAAGTATTCTCTGAGATATGGCCCAAATACTAGACATGGGTCGGGCTGAGAAACAACTATAATTTGGTTTTGTTGTGTCTCAATTTCGGCCCATCAAATGTTGGATTTGGGCTTTTGATTGTTCTTCAACTTTGTGTAAAATTGAGACATGTTGCTCCAGGTGCAATAATCTCTCCATTTTGATCTATAGATTGAGAGTTGTGTCCATTTTATTAAACCTGAAAAAATGATTTCCATTAATCACAATTTAAGGACAATACTTTATTTCAAGATAAAGACTAAAGAAAATGCAAAAGAATGAAACAAATGTAAAAGAGGCATAAGCAAAATAATTATGCTAAAATATCATAAAAGCTTTATAATACTGTCCAATTAGCATTAATTATTTATACTTAAGAGTGTACTTTCATGCGTTTATCACAATCCCCAGCCAGCTTATTGCTAGTCCCTAGCAATTCAAGCGTAAATGAAGCATAAAGAACTACTTTAGCATTTCAAACAAAAAGTCAGTTCAAGATCACAATTGCTATAAAGGTTATTTCAATCATAACTTCCAAAACTGAGCACATGTGAATCAAGCCAAACCTTCTTACCACAAACTGCAAAACATATAGCCTTGAAAATTACTCTATGTAAAAGCCTTAACTCCATATCCTCACAGGTGAACGACTGTTTAAAAAGGCTATGATTTCTCTCATGGAGTTGGAAAACAGAATAAACACATAAGAAAAGGTCACATTTAAGGACAGACAGACAACTAACATTGATCCAAAGATAGGAAAATCCAATGTTTAGAATCAAACCATTCTTGCAACATGTTACCTTTAGGACTTCATTTATCTTGAGTGAATAAATACAGCTTGGTGAGAAAAGACTGCTTCATAAAACTTCTATCTTCTAAAATTGAATGAAGACATTATTGAATCGAACAGACTTCTTCTTCTTCTTTTTTTCTTTCTTCTTTTTTTTCTTTTTTTTTCACAAGAATTGAAATTTCATCTTGAATCGTCCCTTAGCTCAATTCGAGTAATGACATTCTAAATAAGGATTAATCAATTCAAAGGATCAATGAAAGTTCGCAAGCTGTTTTCTCAACCTCTCCACTCACTCACAAAAGATGTGTGAGATTAAAAAAATGTGAACTTAAACATGAGAATTCTCTTGGCTATATACATTGAATCATCCATCTTACCACAAGGCTTATCATTGTGCTCAAAATAATTTCAGAAATCATTATTTGATAACCTAAATAGAAAAGATGACTCAAACCAATAATTTTGAAATCATACCTAGATAGAAAAACAAACCCATTTAGACAAGAATTACCGAGAACACATGCAATAAACAGCTGTGCATGAAATACAATTCAAAAATAAAAAACAAATCAACTAGTTAGAATGCGTTTCAAGAGGTCAAAACTATACTCCCTACTCTGCCATTCTGGATCTAATAGATCCAGAATGCGTCTCAAGAGATAATGAACTCTTTACACTGCCATTCTCAGACCAATAGTTTTTTTTTTTTTTTTTGAAATGCAATGCAAAACATATGCCTCCTATCTACCCCCGACCAGAGCGAAACATTGTCCTTAATGTTCAAATGTAGAAGGAGAAAGTATAAGAGACATCACCTGAAGCTTCAGTTATTCAAGAGAAACAAACCTGAAAAACACTTGATAAAATATTGTGAACAAAGCCAAAAGTAAGAAAAGTTACAAACGAAGTGTCTGATCCAATTTTCTCTCATTGCTCATTCCCACTGACCAATTAATTTGAGATTGCTTCAGGGTCAGGTTCATAGACAAAAGCTTGCAATTTATCAATTAGTTCATCAGTAGTTGAGGCAGAAACAAGGATCCGTTGTGCTGATTATGAGATAAATCTCTGTTCCACAGCTTAATTAACAAAACACAATAAAAAATCAAAGAAATTATTGACATTCAACAAACCTATGGGTTGCTGGTGGATATTGAGTTGGGCCCAAGAGACAACTTGAAAGATTTCTTCCATTGTTCCAAAACCTCCTGGTAAAGCAATAAAGGCATCTGCATTTACAATCATACGAGCTATGCGTTCATGCATGGATGAGACCTGTAATTCCTCTCCAACTGTTTTTCCAGCAACGTTAACTAAAGCTTTATGAATAATTCCTAAAACTTGACTTCCTCTTGAGTATGCAGTTGTTGACACACACCCTATTAACCCATGGTTACCTCCCCCATAAATTAAATGAAGTTTTCTCTCAGCTAGAACCTTACCAAGATTATGAGCTGCTTCTAAAAAAGCTATATCTTTACCAGGCTGAGATCTACAAAATACACATATATTTTGGAATCGACGAGCTGAGGTTCCCTCCATTTTGATACAACTCACTAACTATGTATATGCAAATGAAGAACATGAGATGTATTTATAGAATGCAAAAAGGTAGTACAATAATGACATCTATATAGGTAGCTCAACTGTTTGTCTGACAAACGTTGAAAATAAAAATAAAAATAGAAATTCAAAAATAACGGCAAGCATGCATATGTACAAGTAGTTGTGATTGTGGCTCACATCTTCCTCTGGTTTTACGTCCAGTAACGACTGAAACACCTTCTATGAGTTGGGGATATGCTTCCCATCCAATTTTCTTATAAATTGGCAAACAGGGTCGTTTTGAGTCAGATTTTCGAGAATATAGCGCTCTTGCTCTTCTCAAAATTTTGTCCATAATCTTAAAATCTTTCGATGCACAAGTCCACAAGGATGCGTCTCAAGAGTCAACAAGATATTATCTAGAGACTCCTTACTCAATCTATCCTTAATGAACTGAATCTTATCTTCTCGATTGACAGACACATATCCTAAAGAGCGACATCGCTTGTTACAGGTCTATCGTGCACATTTGTGACAAACTTGTAATTTATTTGCTCTTCGCTTTTTTGCGTAATAGCTTTTACCCAAACCAGGCATGAAGGAAACAAAGGCTTTTGAACATTCACCAGATAATTGAACTTTGGCTTCAATTAACCATCGTATATCAACAGGTAAACCCATGAGCATTAGCAATTTTAACCTTGCAAACCGTGCTTTGTAAATTTTGAGCAATGCATTTGGAGGAAGAAAAGGAAAATGTCTACGAAGGTTTGAAAGAATCGTATCCATTTTGAAAGGTAAAAGAATGCACGATTTTTGTTTGGGTTACAGTTTTTAGGGAACTGAAAAACCGACTTAATTAGTCACGGAGTACCGTATCCGCCACTTAACCGGGAAGTAAAATAAAACACGCAAAAGAAAATAAAAGCAAAAACAAAAAATAAAGTAAAAATTATAGGAAAAACATATAATAAAAGCAAGACAACGAGATAAAGAAAGCAAAAATAAAGTTAAGATATGGTACAGATAGATGATAGAAACAAAGACAAAGTCAAGATATGGGGTAGATAAATAATAAAAGCAAGGACAACCAAATAATAAAAACAAAAATAAAATCAAGATATGGTACAAAAGTCAAGATATGGTACGGATAGATGAGACAGATAGAACCTGATTAATTAGGATAGACAGGAGGCTCAAGAGAGATCTCCTCGAGACACATAAACTGACTTTCCCTTTCCACATAATTTTTCAACCGTTGCCCATTAACTTTGAAAATTCGCCCATCAGTGGGGTCCTCAATCTCCACCGCTCCATTAGAAAAAACGTGCTTTACGACAAATGGTCCAGTCAATCGAGATCTCAACTTTCCAGGGTGTAAATGCAATCGAGAAGCATAAAGATAAACTCGTTGATTTAGCTCAAAGTTTTTCCTCAAGATTTGTTTGTCGTGAGCCGCTTTCATCTTAGCCTTGTAAATCTTGGAGTTGTCATAGGCATCATTCCGCAATTCTTCTATTTCAGACAATTGTAACTTTCTTTGAGGACCTGCAATACTCAAATCAAAGTTAAGGGCTTTGACAACCCAATAAGCTTTATGTTCTAGCTCAACAGGTAAATGACAAGCTTTCCCATAGACAAGACGATAAGGAGACATCCCTAGAATAGTTTTATAAGCAGTGCGGTAAGCCCATAATGCATCAAAAAGGTGTAAAGACCAGTCTTTGTGATTCGGGTTAACAGTCTTTTCTAGAATCTGCTTGACCTCCCTATTTGCTAGTTCAGCTTGCCTATTTGTCTGTGGATGGTATGCGGTGGAAATCTTATGAAGAACACCATACCTGCGCATCAAAGCTTCAAAAGAACGGTTACAAAAATGTGTCCCTTGGTCACTGATGATGACACGTGGCGTACCATACCTAGACAACACGTTTTCTTTTAAGAATTTTACCACGGTTGTGTTATCATTAGTACGACAAGCCATAGCCTCCACCCATTTGGACACATAATCAACAGCTAGAAGAATATAAAGATAACCAAAAGATGGAGGAAAAGGTCCCATAAAGTCAATACCCCAACAGTCAAATATCTCAATAACAAGAATAGGGCTAAGAGGCATCATATGACGGCGAGATAAAGCCCCCAACTTTTGACATCTTTCACATGAACGACAAAAATTGTTAGTATCTTTAAACAAAGTGGGCCAATAGAGTCCACACTGTAAAATTTTTGCAGCAGTCTTTTTTATTGAGAAATGACCACCACAAGCAGTGCCATGGCAAAAGTTTAAGACACTAGCAATTTCACTATCAGGAATGCAACGTTGCATAATTTGGTCAGCGCAATATTTGAAAAGATAAGGATCATCCCAATAAAAATTACGCACCTCAACCAAGAACTTACGCTTATCTTGTACACTCCAGTCAGATGGAACTTCTCCGCAAACCAAGTAATTTACAATATGGGCATACCAAGGTACTTGGCTTATAGTGAAAAGATGTTCATCAGGGAAATCATCTTGAATGGGTTGGACATTAGTGGAATCATGGAACTCAAGACGTGACAAATGATCTGCTACAACATTTTCGACGCCTTTCTTGTCCTTAATGGTTAGATCAAATTCCTGCAAAAGAAGAATCCATCTAATTAGACGGGCCTTAGCATCCTTTTTAGAAAAAAGGTACTTCAGAGCTGCATGGTCAGTAAACACAGTAATAGGTGAACCAATTAAATAAGAACGAAATTTGTCCAAGGCAAAAACAACAGCTAATAGTTCCTTTTCAGTAGTAGAATAATTCATTTGAGCATCATTTAAGGTTCTACTAGCATAGTAAACAACAAAGGGTTTGCCCTCCCTTCTTTGACCAAGGACTGCTCCTACAGCATAGTTACTGGCATCACACATAATCTCAAATGGAAGGCTCCAATCAGGTGACTGCATAATAGGGGCAGTGGTGAGTTTGGCAATTAATGTCTGAAATGCGTCCTCACAAGCTTGAGTCCACACAAATTCAGCATCTTTCAATAAGAGGTTACACAATGGTCTAGATATAGAAGAAAAATTTTGTATAAACCTCCTATAAAAACCAGCATGCCCTAGAAAAGATCGGACATCTTTTATCGTTTTAGGTGTAGGTAATTTAGAGATCAACTCGATCTTAGCCTTGTCAACCTCCATTCCTCTTTCTGAAATAATGTGTCCCAAAACAATCCCAGAAGACACCATGAAATGACATTTTTCCCAATTAAGCACAAGTCCTTTTTCTTCACACCTACTCAAAACAGATTTTAAGTTAAGTAGACATGAATCAAAAGAGTTACCAAAAACAGTCAAATCATCCATAAAAACCTCCATGCATTTTTCAACCATGTCTGAGAAAATACTAAGCATGCAACGTTGAAAAGTAGCTGGTGCATTACATAATCCAAATGGCATCCTACGAAAAGCATAAGTACCAAAAGGGCATGTGAAGGTAGTCTTATCCTGATCCTCTAGAGCTATCTCTATCTGGTAATATCCTGAGTACCCATCGAGAAAGCAATAAAAGGGATGACCAGCTACACGTTCCAAAATTTGGTCAATAAAAGGCAATGGAAAGTAGTCTTTTCAGGTGGCTGTGTTTAATTTCCTATAATCAATGCACATCCGCCATCCGGTTACTACTCTAGTTGGAACAGACACTCCTTTATCATTTTGAACCACAGTTACTCCAGATTTCTTAGGCACTACCTGTGTTGGACTTACCCATTGACTATCAGATATTGGATAGATTATACATGCATCTAATAGTTTTAAGACTTCTTTCTTTACCACTTCTTTCATTGTTGGATTAAGTCTTCTTTGGGGGTCTCTACAAGGTTGGGTACCTTGCTCTAGATGGATTCTATGGGAGCATATTAATTGAGAAATACCTTTAATATCAGCTATAGTCCATCCTAGTGCAGACTTATGTTCTTTTAACAAGTTTATCAATTTTTCATCTTGTTCAACACTAAGTTCTGAAGAAATAATAACAGGAAAGGTATCACCTGCTCCCAAGAAAATGTGCTTCAAACCTTTGGGCAATGGAGAAAGTTCAACTTTTGGAGCCTCTAAGTTAGAGGGTTTTGGCTTCTCTCTTCCACGAGGCAATTCTTCAAAGCATGGTTGCCAAAATCGAGTCCTTTTATCCTGTGAGTCAAAAACACCAAACACATTAGTCGTATCATCAGGATAAAATAAATCTTCAAATTCAGAATCAAGAAGGTAGTCTAAAGAGTCAAAATCCTGTTTTCTATAAGCCTCCTCTGAGATAAGTGTGTCTATCATATATGAATGGTAGCAATCGTCCTCCTCTCGTGGTTGCTTTCCAATATGGAAAATATTCACCTCAAGAGTCATATTACCAAATGATAATTTCATGAGACCGTTCCTGCAATTAATAAAAGCATTAGCAGTGGCAAGAAAATGTCTCCCTAAAATAAGAGGAATTCTAGACTCCATATTAACCACAGACTGAGTATCCAAAACAAGAAAATCAACAGGGTAATAAAATTTATCAATTTGTAATAAAACATCTTCCACTATTCCCCGTGGTTTCTTAACTGATCGGTCGGCCAATTGTAGAACTATGGATGTAGGTTTGATCTCTCCAAGTCCTAATTGTAAGTAAACCGAATAGGGCATGAGATTGACACTTGCTCCCAAGTCTAACAATGCTTGACGGATTTCATGTGTCCCAATCTGGCACGAAATTGTAGGACACCCTGGATCTTTGTACTTGGGTGGGGTTTTCTATTCAATGACTGCACTTACCTGTTCCGTCAAGAATACAGTCTTCTTGACATGGTGCTTTCTTTTGATGGTGCATAGATCCTTGATAACTTTGGCGTAAGCCGGAACCTGTTTGATTACATGCAACAAGGGAAGATTAATCTTAACTTGTTTTAAGTGTTCTAGAATCTCACCTTGAACTTTCGAGTTTTTTCCATTAGATCTGAGAGCTTGGGGAAAAGGCACTGGAATCGAAAATTTCTTTTCAAGTTCTTTCTCAAAAATGTCCTCTTTTGTGGGAGAACATCTTTGTTTTCCATGGTAGTGTTGATTGGCAATGTAGGCTCATTTAAGATCTTACCACTTCGAGTAGTGATGGCATTTACCTCTTCGAGATTTTGTGTGTCAGAAGTAGAGGCTTGTGCCATGTGTTGCCCTTTTGGATTAGATTGAGTTTGAGATGGAAACTTACCTTGCTCTTGTATGGTCAAAGCACTAGTTAGCTTAGTGATTTGACTTTTGATCTCCTTGTTCTCTTCCACCACTTGTGCAAGAACTGTTTCAAATTTTTGGTTAGTCTTATTTTGGGCCTCCATAAATGCTTGTAAGGTGTCCTCTAAGGAATTCCTAACTTGTGGTGCATTGTATTGAGGTGCTTGATAAGACTTGGGTGGTTGTTGTTCCTGTTTCCATTAATTGTTGTTTTGGGGGTTAGATTTCCAACTAAAGTTTGGGTGGTTTCTCCAGCCAGGGCTATAGGTTTCAGAATAGGGTGAATAAGGCTTTTTGTACATCCCTAAGGCGTTACATTGTTCCTCGTACACCCCTCTTATCGCACTGTAAGTTGGACAATCCTGAGTTAAGTGTTCCACCCCTCCAAAAATAAAATATGGATCTTGCGATTCAACCTTAGCAACTATATAGGTGACCTTCCTATCTTTGGTTTTCAAGACTTCCAATTCCCTAGTTAAGACTTCTAATTGGGCTTTAAGGTTGTTCTCTTCCCTAAGATGGTAAATTCCACTAGATCGTGACCTATTTGTGCTATCTGTCACACTAGGTCCAGTCCATGTGTGGGCTTTTTCAGCTAAGTCTTTGAGGAATTCTAAGGCTTCCTCGGGGTCTTTTTGAAGAAACTCCCCGTTGCACATCTTCTCAACAAATTGGCGCTCCCTAATTGTGAGTCCCTTATAGAAGTAACTAACCAAGCGCCAATTTTCATACCCATGATGAGGACACATGTTTAACAACTCTTTAAATCTCTCCCAAGTTTGGTACAAGGTTTCACTATCTTTTTGGGAGAAAGAGGAAATTTGTCTTTTTAGGCCGTTAGTCTTATGTTGTGGAAAATATTTGTTAAAAAACACTTGGGTCATTTCTGTCCAAGTTCCTATGGATCTCGACCTTAAAGAGTATAACCAACTCTTTGCCCTGTCTTTTAGAGAAAAAGGGAAAAATTTTAACCTGATAGAATCTATGGCATTGGCCTGACTATGAAAGGTGCCCACTACTTCTTCAAATTCTCTAACATGCACATACGGGTTTTCACTATCTAAACCATGAAAAGTTGGTAAAAGATGTATCATCCCAGGGTGAAAGTCCAATTTTGGTGTATTAGGTGGAAATATGATACATGATGGTATAGCTATGCGGGTAGGATGCAAGTAATCTTTTAGAGTTTTAACGGGGTTGTCCTCATGTTGACTCATTGTATCAGAATTAGAAGATGAATATGAACCAAGAATTGATTTTTCTTCGGTTGCAAAATCTTGTTGTGGTTCTAGTTCTGATTTTTTCATAAATCTCCCTCATTTGTCTCTAGATTGCTTCATACATCACTCATAATTTGTCTCTCTTTTTGTTTTTTTTTGTTTTGTTTTTTTTTTTACACAAGAAAGTTCTCAAATAAAGTCAAAAAGCAATAAGATAACAAAAGTTAGAGAGAATAATAACAACAATAATAATAAAACAAACAAGGTGGCAAAGCCAACCTTTGACAAGTATATATAGAATATAAAAAAAATAAAACAAACAAGGCGGCAAAGCCGACCTCTAACAAGTAAAATAATAATAACAATAATAATAATAAAACAAATGAGGTGGCAAAGCCAACCTTTGACAAGTATATATAGAACATAAAAAAATTAAAAGAAATAAGGCGGCAAAGCCGTCATTTAACAAGTAAAAAAAATAAGGCGGCAAAGCCGACCTTTAACAAGTAATAACAACAATAATAATAATAAAACAAATAAGGTGGTAAAGCCGACCTTTAACAAGTAAAAGAAATAAGGTGGCAAAGCCGACCTTTAACAAGTAAAAGAAATAAGGCGGTAAAGCCGACCTTTAATAAGTAAAAGAAATAAGGCGACAAAGCGGACCTTTAACAAGTAAAATAATAATAATAATAATAAAACAAATAAGGTGGCAAAGCCGTCCTTTAACAAGTAAATGAAACAAGGTGGCAAAGCCGACCTTTAACAAGTAAAAGAAATAAGGCGGCAAAGCCGACCTTTAACAAGTAAAAGAAACAAGGTGGCAAAGCCGACCTTTTACCGACCTTTAACAAGTAAAAGAAATAAGGCGGCAAAGCCGACCTTTAACAAGTAAAAGAAACAAGGCGGCAAAGCCGACCTTTGAAAAGTAAAAGGAGCAAGGCGGCAAAGCCGACCTTTGAAAAGTAAAAGGAATAAGGTTAGTCAAAGTTAGAAAAATTAGGCAAATTAGTCAAAGTTAGGAAAATTAGTCAAATTAGTCAAAGTTAGGAAAATTAGGCAAATTAGTCAAAGTTAGGAAAATTAGGCAAATTATTCCAAGTTAGGCCAAAAAAAAGAAAAGGAAATAAAAAATACAAACCGTCTTTCGTCCATTTTACCTCCCCGGCAACGGCGCCAATTTTTGTTTACGCCCAAAATATACCGCGGTTATTGTAGTATACGTTGAGGTGTCGAATCCACAAGGAGGCCTTTGATAAAAGAGGTTAGTAAAACAAAAATATAAAAGATAATAAAGATATAAAATTTAACTTTGAAGTGATTAGTTCTAAAGAAAATACAATGTTTAATAATTGGAAACAATCGATGGTAATTAAGAAGTAAGGCATCGAGAATCACTTATATGTTTTGTAAATCTAATCCTCACTTTGATTTAATAATTATAACTCAATTGAAAGTTTCACATCCCAAACAATCAATCGAAAAATATATATAGTATAGCATAAATGATAAACACATGTATTTGATATGCATAAACTCTTTACAAGCAATGTTTACCAACAACATTCATCCTTATAAGTTATCCAAGAGCGACAATATATCATATGACAATATTGTAGTAAAGGACTAACTCATAAAACGAAACTACCAGTAACAATTATAATTCAACATGAATCACATAAAGAAAGCATGACTGAATTTATATGAAATTGAGAATTATAATTTCTGGATTAAAAAGAAATCACAAGATGAGAAAGAGTTTAACACATAAACAAACATATAATCTTTATAGCCCTTGAGGTAGAATGAAAGTGGAGAAATAGATAAACTACACATACAAGTTCATCTCTAGCCTTACCAAGAGTTCTAGCCTAACTTACAATTCATTCTTATCATTTCTAAAGAGAAAATACAAGAGAGAATTGTAATATACAATGATAAAATGTGAACTCAAATGATTTTTTCTCTCCCCCATTCAATTCCTCAAGTTGTCCTTAAATAGGTGATGAAATGGAACTATTACACCAAACCTCCACCAATTTTTCCACATTGTCGGCCACCAATTTGCAGCTGATTTTTGACCACCAAATGGACCGAATTGGGCTTTGTGAAAAACATGAAAGTTGTAGCATTTTGTCTCATCTTTCCAAGGCCATCAGATTCATGCAATTTGGACAAGTATTCTCTGGGATATGGCTCAAATACTGGACATGGGTCGGGCTGAGAAACAACTATAATTTGGTTTTGTTGTGTCTCAATTTCGGCCCATCAAATATTGGATTTGGGCTTTTGATTCTTCTTCAACTTTGTGTAAAATTGAGACATGTTGCTCCAGGTGCAATAATCTCTCCATTTTGATCTATAGATTGAGAGTTGTGTCCATTTTATTAAACCTAAAAAAATGATTTCCATTAATCACAATTTAAGGACAATACTTTATTTCAAGATAAAGACTAAAGAAAATGTAAAAGAAATGAAACAAATGTAAAAGAGGCATAAGCAAAATAATTATGCTAAAATATCATAAAAGCTTTATAATACTGTCCAATTAGCATTAATTATTTATGCTTAAGAGTGTACTTTCATGCGTTTATCAATTTGTATATGTTTTTATGGAAAAGAATATTGGATTTGAATCATTCTCACAATGTGTTCTACTCTTAATGTTTATTTGTTTAAAATTTTAACTTCGTACTTATATGGGATCTTTAATGTTATAATTGGAATGATCATTAATAGGAATAATTTGTGAAGTATTTTGCATTAAACAGTTTGGAAAGTTCTACATTTTCTATTTAGGGGTCAATTATAAGAAAAACCTAACAACCCGATCTGACCCCAAGGTGGCGAGTTTACAATGGGTTATTCTTTATAAAACCCTAATGTCAGAGTGAAAATATGCAACCCAATGAGGCATCGGGTTGAGTTCCATTTGAGAAACCTGACATGACCTATGAACACCTCTACTATGAATTTGAGCTATAGCTCGGTGGTTGCATTTGGTATTAGTATTTCTCTCCCTCTGACACGACCCGCCCCTAACTAAGATTAGCGAATCGTGCCTAAAACTATGCTAAGAAAATTTAACTTTTTAAAATATGCTACTACAAGAAAATTTGACAGAGTCTCCCTGCATTTTAGACTAATCCCCCTGCCAAGTACACAAAACTCGAACACTTCCAAAATATTTACATAACTACTAACTTACTTTTTCAGACCTTGAGTCCTCTATTAAAACAAAGGTATCCCCAAAACATTCCTTAAGATGAAATATGGCCTCCGGCCTTAAATAAAATTAATTTACAATTCAAAAAGTTTACAACTAGGATTTTAATACAAGTTTCCTCAAAAACTCATGCATGATGAGTAAGCAAAAGTTTTTTAAGGAAACTAAAACAAAATCCTTGATGTATATACAGTATCAAAAAATACACATATGCAAAAAAAAGTCATCTACAATAGTGAAACAAGATATCAAAAAGAAGGCTCTCAGAGCATCATCAAGTAGCCAACCTCAAGCAGCTACTGGTGTTCTGACTGAATACTACAATCTCGTGGGGAAAAAATGGGTTTTTAGAAAAGAAGAAATAGGGTGAGTATAACCACAGTGAGTGGGATACAGTCATTAAAATAGATAAAAATTTGCATAAGATAAAATAATATATCATAACAATTAAATAATTAAAATTCTGCTTTACTAATATTGATTAGAAAACTACTTAGAAAAGATACAAAAACGAGGAAGCAAATCTTTAAATAATTTATATGCCTTTCACATAATTAAAATTTTAATATAAAAATATTCTAAGGCATTTCTACTTGTATTCAACATTCAACATGATAAATGTATTAAGGTTCTAAATCTCATAAAACTCATTTCACTTTTTAAATTTCCAAATCATTATAGTTTCACTAATCAAGTACCCAAACTAATCTGACTGATCATAATCTGGTGGGGCTAGGATCGCTCAGGCCAAGATATCAATATATCGATCCTACGCATGCGCAGAGCTACCCCCAAAGGGCTAAACATCCAGATCACATAGCCGAAAGCCTCTATATGTGCCTAAACGGGTCCCAAAGACCTTTATAATTCTACTATCTGAATGAATTAGGTATTAGCTTAGTAAAACATAAAAAAAAAAAAAACCAATTCTTTACTTAGAGTTGCATCATTATTTTAAAGATAATTTAGAAAATTCTGTTTACTTTTAAATCTCTAAAATATTAAACAGTTCTTTCTAATAAACCAAATGGACAAAATTTGGTAAACTATAAAATATACTTCATAAAAGAATAAAGGAATATAGATTTACTAAACATAATAAAGCTTTGCTAACATGTATAGAAATAGGAATTTATAATTTATAGTTCAATTATTGGTAAAAATCTATTTTTCCCACTCACAATCTCGCGGATCAATTTATGGGGCAACCCCTTCCTTGATCGGATTCAGATCCGGACTTGAAACCGCAGTCTCACCTAAGGGAGAAGCGAGGTAAAACTCTTTAATAGCACAAAACCACATAATTAGACAAAAACCCCCAACTTCCCACTTGTAGGAAACTTGGTAAATTAACACAAAAATTGAAAATCCATCATTTGGTCCTTCTAAGAGTTAAAAGTGGCAAGGAACTTCACTAATTTTTCATACTAATACAAATTTAAGGAATATTTGTAAAAATATAAATTAGGAAAATTTTGGGGAAATAGGTTTATTCTAAATTACACTAATATAACATACTAATTTTCCTAATTGAATAAGAAAGTATCTAATTTCCATTAAAATGCAAGAAATTGAAGCCTAGATAAGCATAGAAATCTCCTTTCTCTCTAATTTCTCTCTAAAAAAAAAATTCTCAAATATCCATAACTTCTCTCCAATGTGTATTTATGGGTAGAAGCCATAATATTTTAGTTTAAAGTTGAAGAAATTATCTTAAAGGCTCTCCAAATTCCTTAGAAAATCAACAACCCTTCTTTTGCCTTTCTTCCCCCTTCTCCCCTTCTCCGCCCCCCTTCTAATTTTTGCTTCTAATTGTTTCCTAATTAATTCCTAATATAATTGCATAGAAAAATGAAAAAAAAAGGCTTATGAGCTGGGCTAAAATGATGGGCTATTCTATAATATTAGTTGGGCCAAGCCTTATCAAATTTAATGCATGGGCCATTTCACTCAAATTTAATGCATGGGCCATTTCACTCTCTGTCTCCATTTTATGGATTTCTCTAGTGCTCTAATAGGGAAAGTTTACTAAACGTATTGGATCTAGATAACGACCTCAAATAACAGGATTCAATAATGGGCATACGGAATATTCAGTAATGGACTTACTGAATGTATTAGATCAGAATCGTTAGACTAATATAGGGTTGTGAGCTATTTTAAAAAACCTTATAACTCTCTAATTAAAAGTTTTCAAAAAACGCAAGGAGTTATAGTAATTTTCCCTTAATGAAAATAAACTCAGCTAAGCGCTACGACTACGCGAAAACCTCTTTGCTACATTCCATAAAGGTCGAAACTTACGGTCATGTTAATCAAATCAACTTGTTTTTTTGTTCGTTCGTGAGAGAATTGAAACAGAGCTTGAGTGAAGCCAAGAAGAGATGCATATGAATCTTTATACATTCTGGCAAAGAGTTAAGGTAAGAGCTTGAGTGAAGCCAAGAAGAGATGCATCTGAATCCTTATACATTTTGGCAAAGAGTTAAGGTAACCCCTGTCACTTCCTTTAAGTTAAGTTGAATCTTTATTCAAATAATAGCATTTTATGTTATTGTTTATCATTATTTTTTTTCCCTCATTTGTGTTTACTTATAACATTTGAAGTTGGCTTCAATAATTTCAAATTCAAGGTCGGTAATATTGATGATACGAGATCAAACTATCAAAATTTTGACGTCAAAACTTTAATCGTTCAGTATTTGGTATCATCGATCAGCGGCATGAATTGCTAAGATACCTATAGATCCATAGATAGAGGCTGAAGGCGATCGCAATGGTGATGGTAGTGTTGCCGTGATGCGCCAAGTGACAGTGGCCAGCCATTGCCGATAGCTATTTTGAATTTTATTTTTTATTTTTTTCAATAATTTATTATAAGAATAATATGTATTATATTATTAATTTATTTTTAAGATATACATAATTTAATTACTTTTAATATCATAATTTTAATTAACTTAAATATTAATAATTATAATTTTTTATAAAATTATGGATATTATAGTATTTTTACTAAAAGATTTTGAAAAGCAAGTTTACCAAACACCTATAGTTTGTTTACACAACACATATAATAGCTGATTTTTCTTGTAGTACTTTTCAACAGCAATTTTTCACGGTACAACAATCCCAAACAGACCCTATGTATTTTTATATTAAAACAAATGATAGTTATATATAATCTTTTTCATATATTATAGACTAATTAACATATAACATTTTATAAACCCTTATAATCCTCCCAAAATCTGTCATTAGTGGGCACCAAACATAATACAGTAATCCCTTGTGAAGAAATTGTTTGGCCACATAGATTCAACAACATCATATGAAAATTGTAGATGGTCATTTCATCATTACACACCATTGTATTTAATTTTAGAACTAATAGCTAAAAGAAGAGAAAAAAATAAATTACTAAACATACCGACAATTTAAAAAATAATAAATAGAAATAATAAAACAAGCCTGACTGTATTTAATGGTATGGTACAGCTTATAATATATCAGGAAAGTATGCGATAATTCCTACAACAATGCAAATCCACAATGATAATTACATGTTACGCTCCCTAGTTGTAATTCAATGGCTTCAGTTCAGATGAGAATAATACGGGGCGTTGAGAGCCATTTAAGAAATCACTTTAAGGCTGAAAGTTTTCAGAAACTCAGGGGGTTATATGTGATTTTCCATTGTAAAAATAACTCAAATGTGCTTTGCAACTACGTGAAAGTACGATGCACCATCCCTCCCAAACCTTACTCTGTTACGTTCCATAAAGGTCGAAACTTGCAATCATTTCGATCAAATCCACCTGTGTTTCTTCCTTCCTGAGAGAGGGCGACGCCGAGAAACAGAGTTTCAGTGAATTCAAGAAGAGCTAGGTCTCAATCTTTATACATTTTAGAGCGGAGTTGAGGTAACCACTGTCACTTCCTTTTGGTTAATTTTCCTTTACAGCTAACTTTGATCTATCTGGGTTTGATTTTTATCCAAGTTTCATGCGGATTTCTTTGTTCAAAATTACTTCTTTTTGTTCTCTCACGAATGTTAATTGGAAATCAATGAATTTTTAATTTAATTTAATTTATTTTTATTCTATTGTTAGAATTTTCTGATTACCTTGTTGAAGCTGGAAATGAAGGCCCTTTGTACAAGCCGTTTTTGGGAGCGCTCATCTCTCTTTAGAGGAGATTTCTCCATGACAAGGTCTTTCTACATTTTTCCATTTTTGTCTTGAGTTTTTAAATTTTTGCTGCAAAAATCATCAATCTTTCTTTCTGAACAATTTATGTGTTTGATTGAGTCCATTATATATTTATCCATTGTGATGGTTGCGTTTGAATGATAAAAGAATGAATCTACTCGATTTAATATTGTGTATAATGTGGTGAATATGTGAAGTCCCTACACTAAAATTAATTTACAGTTACGTTTACACCTCTTTTCTTTCTTTTGGGTAGAGCATTCACTTGCTTTTTCTTCTGTAGAACTTCACTTAGTTCTCCGATGAAATTGTTCCTGTGCCAAGGAAACGTTGGTAAGCTAGCAGTTTTTGTATTAGTATTTGAACTTTCGTAGAAAAGCTAAACATGTGCATATTTGTGCAATTAACTCTTTATATTGTTATACCAACAGCGTATTCTTCAGCAAATGGATCACTCAACTCAATCGTAGTGCCTCCAGCTCGGTTAGAAGCTGAAAAAGATGAAGCAAAGTCAGTGTTAAACTTATTCCTGGAAAAGCAAGGTCTGAGCAAGGCAGTTGCTGCAAGTACTATCAGTAAATCAGATCTTATCATTGACCACCTTGTCTCAAGGCTTCATTCTGTTCACAAATCTCAGTATCTTGTAGGTCTGAATGCAACATGTACACTTTCATTTTGGCTACTGTCTTTATTATTATTAATTTTTTTTTTTTTTAAGTTCTTATTTGTTCCAATGCTGATCAGTTTTCGGTGGCATTGCAGGAAGAGAGCTCACAACTCTTGAGATCAGAGACACCCTTTTTCCTTACCTTGAATCTCTCCTTGTAGAGCATGGAAACATTCTGAGAGATTTATTGGAGAACTTTCGTAATGCAGCTGTCAGAGAAAAACCAGCTACTCCAGATTCTCAACCCCATTCCACCCTTGAATTGAAGAATCCAAAAGTGGTCTCTCGAGTAAGAGACACAGGCCGAGCAGCAGAATTACGCCCACAGGTTCTTCTCTATCTCATGGAGCTTGGTATGGATCTTGAACAGATCAAGGTAATTACACACAGAGAACCTCTTTTTACCTACTACAACCTGGAGAGGAAAATAAAGCCGCTGGTTGAGTTTCTTCTTGATCTTGGGGTACCTAAATCACGGATTCCTAAACTTATCAGCCAAATGCCACAACTTTGTGGGCTTAGTCTATCTGAAAATGTAATACCTTCCATGCTATTCTTGGAAGATTTGGGTGTGGACAGGAAACAGTGGGCAAAAGTTATAGACCGCTTCCCACAACTTTTATGTGTTAGCAGGCAGAAGGTTCAGGCAGTTGTTGATTTCCTCTTTGAGTTGCACCTGTCAAGGGAGAGCGTAGGGAAAATCTTAACTCGGTCGCCGTATATTGTAGGATTCAGTGTGGAGAACAATCTGAGGCCAAAAGTGGGGTACTTCCAGTCAGTGGGGGTTGATATTGCGATTCTTCTCCGCAGATGTCCAAATATTTTGAGTTTTAGTATTGAGGACAAGGTCAAGCCATTGACCCAATTTTTGTTGGTAAGGGGATACAGTGTGGAAGAAGTTTGGACCATGATTTCAGTATTTCCCAATCTATTTGGTCTCAGCTTGGCAGAGAATTTGACACCAAAATGGGAGTTCTTTCTGACCATGGGTTATTCAAAATTAGAACTGGTTAAGTACCCTCAGTATTTTGGTTTAAGTTTGGAACAGAGAATTAAACCACGCTATACACTTGTAAAGCAGTCAGGAGTGAAATTTTCGCTGAACAGATTGTTATCACATTCAGACTGTAAGTTTAAGAAAATTTTGAAGATGAAAATGGAGAAACTGGTTTCTGACAAGTGTTCAAGTGGTTCAGGTAGTTAGTAATGATCCTTAATCAGGAACTGGACTACATGCCTCCTCAGCTGAGTGCGGATTTGAATGGAACATCTAGATGGTACAATTGCTAGATCAAAACTATGTGCCAATGCTTTACTCAGGTGGTACAGTGCCTTTGTTTTGAAGTGTAAAGAAATGGCTAAAAAACAGTTGCATTTGATGAGGCTTGCCAAGCCACCTTTAATGCTGAACTTCAACAGGCTGAACAAATACACTGCTAAAGATTTCTCTTACATGTCGGTACTCTAGAAATGCATGGAAGTGAGGCCAATCACTTTTGTTTTACATTTCTTATGAGATAAACTTCTTCACCTGGACATGTGATTTTTTGTTAGCAAGTGTTTGTTGCTTTATTTTATTCCAAACTTCTTTTGGTTGAACTTAAATGTTGGCCTTACTTTGATGATAAGGCTCAGGTTCTAACATTACAAATATTACACTCAACATTATAAGTTTGATGTTTCAACTTCCAAATCATAGATAATGCCCTCAGTGTTTTGGTCACAGTTTGGAACAGAGAATTAGACCAGGGTGTGCAGTTGTAAAGGAAGTAGTCCAGAGTGAAAATGCGTCTGGTTGACCTCTTATTTCCATCAGGAAATAACTTTGAGAAAGCTTTGAAGACTAAAATGAAGAAAATTGCTTCTGACCAGGATTCAAATGGTGCAGATAGCAAGTAACAATCTGCAGTCAGGACCTGGACTATGAACACTGTATATTGCCCACATGACTAGAACATCCTAATGGTAAAATTGCTTGATCAACCTGAACACTGATGTTTTATGTGGTCAGCACATTGCATTTACTTTGAAGAGTAAGGAAATGTATAGATAAAAGTTGCACTTGGAGGGCATGGGCAAGCCACTTTTCAAGCTGAAGTTTAACAAGCAGAACAAAAATTCAGGTGCAGAATTGTATTTGCTTAGGACATGATCAAGTATCGACCGGTACCCAGTCAGGCCTTTTCATCAATTGTTTGATATGCAATCCTGTATCTTTGTGGAAGTTTTCTCCCCTGAATTACTCTCACAAGTTGGTCTTCCGTAGATGCATGGACATGAATTCAATCACTGTTTTTTAAAATTGCAGTTTAGATGAGCCTCTTCTCCTAATCATGCAATTTGCTTGCTGCAAATATTTGTTGCTTTAGTTTATTCAAAGCTTAGGATATACCAACTCTTTGCCTTAGATGAAATGGCTCTTTTGCCTTTTTTTCCTTCTGTTTGTAATGTTCATATTCTAACCAATGTTAGAATTATAACCCTGTCAAACAAAACCATCATCACATGAAACACATCCTCCCAAAACCTCTCTAGCAGGTCGTGGGAGTGAGAGGCTTGTTGGTTTTATTGGTGTGATTGTTGCTTCCTCTCTGCAGCCTGGGATTGAAAAGATTGGTCCTTTTTTTTTTTTTTTTTCCTGCTGGGGCTTCCGCTGCCACCTTTGCCTTTCTCTATGTACTGGTTTGCTATGATCATAAGCATATAAGAGGTGTTGTTGAATTGAAAGTGGCGAGTATACTCACTCTTTTTAGGTCATTGCAAAATGATCAGTTTGGGTTGGAATTCAATTGTCTTATTCTTGTTAATTTGTATAAGATATGCAGTTTTAGAACTTCCAAAAATCTGTTGCTTAAGGAATGGATTAGTTGCATCACTGTTAAGTTGTATAAATAAGGAAGGTCACATGAAAACCAATCTTTGACTGCTTGTATAAGCATTTTCATGATTTGGTAAAATAGGTAAATTTTCTTTGCTACTGCAGTGTGAGTACTATACAATTTAAATCAACTGCAACAGGTCCCTGCAGAAGATTAATGTAAATAAAATAAATGAGATCTTTTATCTGATTTGGATATGTCTTGCTTCTATCACTGTTACAGCTTCTTGATTTGTTAGAGATGAGTCATTTCTAATAGTTTGATTCTTAACTTTTAAAAATATTTTTTAAACTAAACGCGGTTGTCCTTCGAACTATTTTTTCTTATTAAAATATTTTAAAAATTAGATTCTCTTCAATTATTAATTTTGTGTTTTGTTTTCAAATTGAAATAGAATATTTGTTTGTGTTTCAAAAGCGAATGGATGACCGAAAATGTTTGGTTATACATCACAATTGTTACTTAATAGCAAATCCATAATTACAGTTACAATTGTGCTCATTGCCCTTTTAATTTAATGGCTCCAGTCAGATCAGACTTATTGAGGGGTTGTGAGCTATATCAGAAACCCTTTTAACTCTATAGCTTTTCAGAAACTCAGGGGGGTTATATGTAATTTTCCCTTAGTGAAAAGAAACTCAGCTGAGCACTGCAATTATGTGAAGCCTTCTCTGCCATGTTCCCTTTTAAGCCTTGTTAAATTTTCAGGGGATTACACGTTATTTTCCCTTGGTGAAAAGAAACTAAACTGTGCTCTGCAGCTACATGAAACACAGTCAGTCCCAAACCTTCTATGCTATGTTGCATAAAGGTCGAAAATTGCAATCATTTTAATCAAATCCACCTGTTTTTCTTCCTTGCTGAAAGAGAGACGCTGAGAAACAGGGCTTGTGTGAAGCCAAGAAGAGGTGCGTCTCAATCTTTATGCATTTTGGCCCGGAGTTAAGGTAACCACTGCCAGTTCCTTTTAGTTAATTTTCTTTAACTTGAGCCAAGAGAAATTGGTTTTAATACATTTTTCCTTTGCAACTAACCTTGATCTATCTGGGTTTGCTTTTTATCTAAGTTTCCTGCAGATTTCTTTGTTCAAAATTACTTCTTTTTGTTCTCTGTTTACCTTGTTGAAGCTGGAAATGAAGGCCCTTTGTACAAGCCGCTTTTGGGGCCGCTCATCTCTCTTTAGAGGAGCTTTCTCCATCACAAGGAATTTCTACATCTTCTCATTTTTGTCGAGTTTTAAATTTTTTGCTGCAAAAATCTACCTTTCTTTCTGAACAGTTTATGTATTTGATTGATCCATGGTGATGGTTGCATTTGAATGATAAAAGAATGAATCTACTTGGTTTAATATTTTGTATAATGTGGTGAATATGTGAAGTCTCTAAACTACAATTAATTTTCAGTCACTTTTACTTATGTTTTTTTTGCTTCCTTTTGGGCAGGGCATTTGCTTGCTTTTAATTCTTCTTTAGAACTTCACTTACTACGTTGAAATTGTTCCTGTGCCATGGAAACTTTGGTAAGCTAGCAGTTTTTGTATTAGTATTTGAACTTTAGCAGAAAAGCTAAACTTGTGCATATTTGTGCAATTAACTCTCTTTGGTATAATAATAACTTATTCTTCAGCAAATGGATCCCTCAACTCAATGTTAGCACCTCCAGCTCTCTTAGAAGCTGAAAAAGATGAAGCAAAGTCAGTGTTAACCTTTTTCCTGAAAAACAAAGTCTGAGCAAGGCAGTTGCTGCGAGAACCATCAGTAAATCAGATCTTTTCATTGACCATCTTGTCTCAAGGCTTCATTCTCGTCATAAATCTCGGTATCTTGTAGGTCTGAATACAACATTTACTTTCATTTTGGCTACTGTTTTATTAATTTTTTTTTTTTTTCCTCCAGTTTGTTTTTGTTCCAATGCTGATCAGTTTTTGGTGGCATTGCAGGAAGAGAGCTCACAACTCTTGAGCTCAGAGACACCCTTTTCTTGTACCTTAAATCTCTTCTTCAAGAGCATGGAAACAATTTGATAGATTTAGTGGAGAACTTTCCTAATGCAGCTGTCAAAGAAAAGCCAGCTACTCCAGATTCTCAACCCTATTCCACCCTTGACTTGAGGAAGCAAAAAGTGGTCTCTCGAGCAAGAGGCACAGGCCGAGCAGGAGAATTACGCCCTTAAGTACTTGTCTACCTCATGGAGCTTGGCATGGATCTTAAACAGATCAATGTAGCAATATGCAATGATCCTAAGCTTGCCTACTGCAGCTTGGAGAGGAAAATCAAGCCACTAGTTGAATTTCTTCTTGATCTTGGGGTACCTAAAGCATGCATTCCTAAAATTCTCAGCCAAAGGCCTCAATGTGTGGACTTGGTCTATCTAAAAATGTAATACCTTCCATCATATTCTTAGAAGATTTGGGTGTGGACAAGAAACAGTGGGCAAAAGTTATAAGCCGCTTCCCACAACTTTTATGTGTTAGCAGGCAGAAGGTTCAGGCAGTGGTTGATTTTCTCTGTGAGTTGCACCTGTCAAGGGAGAGCATAGGGAAAATCTTAACTCAGTTACCAAATGTTGTATCATTGAGCGTGGAGGACAATCGACAGCCGAAAGTTGAATACTTCGTATCATCGGGGGTTGATGTTGCCATTCTTATCCGTAAAGCTCCAAAAACTCTTAGTATTAGTATTGAGGACAAGGTGAAGCCTCTGACCCATTTTTTACTGGATAGGGGATACAGTGTGGAAGAAGTTTGGGCCATGATTTCAAGATTTCCCAATCTATTATAGCCTCTCAGAGAACTTGATACCGAAATGGGAGTTCTTTCTGACCATGGGTTATTCAAAATTAGAACCGGTTAAGTACCCTCAGTATTTTGGTCACACTTTGGAACAGAGAATTAGACCAAGGTATGCAGTTGTCAAGGAGTCCAGAGTGAAAATGCATCTGGGCGAGTTGTAATTCCATCAGGCAATAACTTTGAGAAAGCTTTGAAGAGTAAAATGAAAAAAATTGCTTCTAACCAGGATTCAAATGGTGCATAGCAAGGGAGAATCCTTAATCGGGAACTAGACTATGAAGAGTCCTCGGTATATTTATTGCCCATATGACTAGAACATCCTAATGGTAAAATTTCTGGATCAAACTGAATGCCTTTTTTTTTTTAATGGTCTGCACATTGCATTTACTTTGAAGAGTAAGGAAATGTATAGACAAAAGTTGCATTTGGAGAGCATTGGCAAGCCACTTGAAACAAGCAGAACAAAAATTCTGCTGCAGAATTGGAATTGATTGGGGAATGATCAAGTATCGAGCGCCATTCGGTGGTCAGGCCTTTTCATCAATTGTCTGATCTTTAATCCTGTATCTTTGTGGAAGTTTACTCTTCTGAATTACTCTTACAAGTTGGTATTCCAGAGATGCATGGTACTTGGTAGTGAATTCAATCACTGCTTTTTAAAATGCTGTTTGGATTAGCCTCTTCTCCTTATCATGCAATTTGTTTGCTGCAAATATTTGTTGCTCTAGTATATTCAAGCCTTAAGATGAACCAGCTCTTTGCCTTAGATGAAATGACTCTGATGCTTTTTTTTTTTTTCTGTTTGCAATGTTCATATTCTAACCAATATTACAATGATTACAAGTATCTGGATTTTCCTTCCAAAGAATATATGGTGGCAATTCAATCAATGATTACCGAAAGGCAGGTAAAGCTATTTTCAGGTACCCTTTGCGGGGACATTAAATCCCTAAAAAGTTATGCTTAAAAGTAATTGTAATTAATAGCTAAAATTATAGCTAAACGTTATTGTTTTTAAACTAATTTCTTATTAAAACTATTTAAAACTTAGATTCTATTTAATTATGAATTTATGTTTCTGTTTTTATTAATTTTTGTTTCAAAATTAAAAGAGAATATGTGTTTGTGTTTCAAAGAGAATGGATGACAGACTGTGCGTAGTTATATCTTACAATTTTTCTTTAATAGCAAATCTGCAATAAGAAACAAAAATTACAATTGTGCCCGTCGCCATTTTAAATTAACGATCGGACTAATATAAGGTTCGTGAGCAATTTCAGAAACCCTTTTAAGCCTCCAAGAGCTTTCAGAAACTGAGGGGGCTATTGTTGTTTTTCCTCGCTGAAAAGAAACTCAGCTGAGCTCTGCAGCTACATGATACACCGTCCCTCCTAAACCTTCTCTGCTACGTTCCAGAAAGGTAGCAACTTGCAATCATTTTAATCAAATTCACTTGCTTTTCTTCCCTCCCGAAAGAGAGAGATGCTGAGAAACAGAGCTTGAGTGCAGCCAAGAAGAGCTGCATCTGTATCTTTATACATTTTGGCGTGGAGTTGAGGTAACAACTGTCACCGGTCACTTCCTTTGATTTAATTTTCTTTAGCTTGAGCCAAGAGAATTTGGGTTTGATACATTTTTCCTTTAAAACTAACCTTCATCTATCTGGGTTTGTTTTTTAATCTAAGTTTCATGCAGATTTCTTCGTTCAGAATTACTTCTTTTTGTTCTCTCCCACGAATGTTAAGTGGAAATCTTTGAATTTCTAATTTTGTTTTTAATTTTTACTATAGTGTTCTGTTTACCCTGTTGCAAGGGGAAATGAAGGCACTTTGTTCAAGCCGCTTTTGGGACCGCATATCTCTCTTTAGAGGAGCTTTCTCCATCACAAGGTATTTCTATTTTTTCCCCATTTTTGTCTTGAGTTTTGGAGTTTCTGCTGCAAAAGATCATCAATCTTTCTTTCTGAACAGTTTATTTGTTTGATTGAGTCCATTATATATTTATTTACAGTGATGGTTGCATTTGAATGATAAAAGAATCTTCTCGGTTTAAATTTCGACTATGAACGATGGAATCGTGCATTCGATATGGAAAAAATTAATCGATTGGAATTTTATGTGCGCCCGAAGGGCTATCTGATCCGATCAATGTTGTGTATCATGTGGTGTATGTGAGGTCCCTCAGTTAATTTTACTTCTGTTTTTTTTCTGTCAGGTAGAGCATTCACTTCCTCTTTTATTCTTCCGTAGAACATCACCTCTCCACTGAAATTCTTCCTATGCCAAGTAAAGTTTGGTAAGCTAGCACTTTTTGTAGTGGTATTTGAACTTTTGTAGAAAAGCTAAACTTACGCATATTTGTGCAATTAACTCTTTCTTTTGGTATGATAACAGCTTATTCTTCAGCAAATGTAAAGTCAATAGTAGTGCCTCCAGCTCTTTTAGCTGCTGAAAAAGGTGAAGCAAAGTTAGTATTAACCTTGTTCTTGAAAAAAAAAGGTCTCAGCAAGGCTGTTGCTGCAAGAACAATAAATAAATCATATTATTTCATTGACCACCTTATCTCAAGGCTTTGTTCTGTTCATAAATCTCGGTATCTTGTAGGTCTGAATGCAACATGTACAATTTATTTTTGGCTACTGTTTTATTAGTTTCTTTAAATTCTTATTTGTTCATACTAATCAGTTTTAGTAGGCATTGCAGGAAGAGAGCTCACAACTCTTGAGATCAGAGACACCCTTTTTCCTTACCTTGAGTCTCTCCTTGTAGAGCATGGAAGCATTCTGAGAAATTTATTGGAGAGCTTTGCACATATCAAAGAAAAGCCAGCTGCCTCAGATTCACAATCCCATTCCAACCTTGACTTGAAGAAGACAAAAGCAGTCTCTCAAGTATGTCTCACAGGCCGAGCAGGGGAATTACGCCCTCAAGTACATCTGTATCTTGTAGAGCTTGGTATGGATCTTGGACGAATCAAGGTAATTGCACGCAGGTTCCCAAATTTTGTCTACTGCATCTTGGAGAGGAAAATCAAGCCACTGGTTGAGTTTCTTCTTGATCTTTGGGCTACCAAAAGCACGCATTCCTCAAATTCTCGGCCAACGGCTTGAATTGTGTGGACTTAGTCTATCTGAAAATGTAATACCTTCCATGATATTCTTAGAAGGTTTGGATGTGGACAAGAAACAGTGGGCAAAAGTTATCAACAATTTCCCACAACTTTTATGTGTTATCAGGCAGAAGGTTCAGGCAGTTGTCGATTTCCTCTCTGAGTTGCATCTGTCAGAGGAGAGCACTGGAAACTCAATGGCCAAATATTGTACCACACAGTGTGGAGGAGAATCTACGGCCACAAGTTGAGTACTACCAATCATTGGGGGTTGATGTTGCCAGTCTTCTCCTCAGAGCTCCAGAGACTATTGGTTTTAGTATTGAGGACAAGTTGAAGCCTTTGACCCAATTTTTCTTTGTAAGGGGATTCAGTGTGGAAGTTAGGGCCCTGATTTCAAGATTTCCTGGTCTATTTACTCTTAGCTTGGCTGCAAATTTGATACCAAAATGGGAGTTCTTTCTGACCATGGGTTATTCAAAATTAGAACTGGTTAGGTACCCTCAGTATTTTAGTTGCACTTTGGAACAGAGAATTAGACCCAGGTATGTACTTGTAAAGGAGTCAGGAGTGACAATGCATCTGACTGAGCTGTTATTACCATCAGGCAATAACTTCAAGAAAGCATTGGAGACTAAAATGAGGAAAATTGCTTCTGACGAGGATTCAAATGGTGCAGATAGCAAGTAATAATCCTCAATCTATGAGGACTCCTCAGTAGATTGCCCATATGACTAGAACATCCCAATGGTAAAATTGCCTGATTGAAACTGAATACTGATGTTTTGCTCGGTCAGCACTCAGTACATTGCATTTGTTTTGAAGAGCAAGGAAAATTATCAACAAAAGTTGCGTTTGAAGAGTACGGGCAAGCCACTTTTCAGGCTGAACTTTAATAAGCAGAAACACAAATTCAGCTGCAGAATTGTATTTGCTGGGGGAATGATCAAGTGTTGACCACCGCCCAGTCAGGCCTTTGGTCAATTCTTTGATCTTTAATCATGTATCTCTGCGAAAGTTTTCTCTTCTGAATTACTTTTGCGAGTTGGTGTTCTAGAGATGCGTGGAAGTGAGTTCAATCACCGTTTCTCTACATTTCTATTTAGATGAACCTCTTCTTCTAACCATGCAACATTTTTGTTGCAAATGGTTGCTCTAGTTTATTCAAACATTTTGTTGTATCGAGTATTTACCTTATGGTGAAAATGACTCTATTGCTTTTTTATTCTAATTGTAAGGTTCATTCTCTGCAACATTGCATGTAATACAAACAATTGGATTATCCAATTTTAAAGAATGTATAGTGGCCTGATACATAAAGAGTTTCCTCCCATTAAAAAAGTTTGATCTACAAATCATGGCAAATTTCATACACAAACTGATTTACAAATCTAAATGTATCTCACCCTTCAGCAAAAGCTGAAAGCTATAAAATCTTACACAACACAATATAATATAAAACCGACTCAAGTATATCTTCACAACTCATCACATAACTGGCACAGGAATAACCATCTGATCACTACTGGTGGCAGCGTCGTTAATGGAGCTGCTAGTGGCAGTAGAGTCACGGCTGCTCTGGCCATCGCAGCTGCTGCTTTCATCTGTCAAAGCCTTCTTCTTGATGAACTCAATGCAGTCTGCAACAGCTTCACTGTGGTGAGGATCAGCCGGGTTGTAATATGACCTTGCTGCACCAACTTGGGATGATGATGATGATGATCTTGTTTGTCTTTGGTAATGATCATTCTGTGCTGTAGCTGCCTTGGACAGCGCAGAAATCATAATCAAACGAAAAACGGCCTCCCGGAACCGCTCTAGCAGAGTCATGGGAGTGAGAGGCTTGTTGGTTTTGTTGCTGTGATTGTTGCTGCTTCTCTGCAGCCTGGGAATGCATAGATTGGTCTTCATTTTTTTCCTACTGGGGCTGCTGCTGCTTTTGCCTTTCTCCATGTTGCGGTTTGCTATTATCATAAGCATATGAGAGGTGTTGTTGAATTGAAAGTGTTGAATATATTTGAGAATCTCTTTGTATAAGACAAGGCTCTGGTTTATAAATAAAAGCTTGGCTGGTTACAACATGCCTGGAGTGATGAGTCTAGTAGCTAATTAGCTTGGTTACCAACTAACGAGAAACTGATCATAAAACAAAAACAGAAACACTTTCTTTTTCATATAAGTGTACAACATGACAACATTGGTATAATATTTTTTTTCATTGTTTTCATTTTCATTGTGATAGAGAGGACGAAAGCAAATGCACGCTAAAGAAAGTTATTGAAAGCTCTATACGATGAGTTACTGCAAAGTAACGTGGGGTAATAAAACATTTTATGTATACAATTTATATTTTAAAATATTACAAGTTACATTGCATAATAGCCAAATCCCATAATATTATATTAATATAATTATATCTAGTGAAGAATATATATTCAAGTTAAACCAGCATCTACGAGTCGTCATGATCAAATGATTGAAGGTTCAAATTCCTTTTGTATTATTTAAAAACATTAATTAAAAAAAAAAGTGTTCTTTAACCTATTTGTAAAATCCATTGTAGTATATGAGGTTCGATGCACGTTGCAAGTGTACAGACCCTCGCATACGAGAGATGTATTAGAGAATATAAATTTAAGTCTTGAGTTGAGTCTATGTTTACAAGCATAAGATTTTAGAAAAATAATAAAATTAACAACATCATTAGTTATTTCCAGTAAAAATTTCCTTGACAATATTTTTATAATTGGAGTCATTAACAAATAATTGTTTGTTAGGCTGTCATAGACCACTGTTATAAGCCTTTGTGAAACCATTTTAAAAGTTTAATTACTAGCAGACAAATGACGGTTTGTTTGATATGCATTTTCAATTATTTATTTATTATGACAAGGACTCTACAAGTAACTAACAGAACAATACTTTTAGAAAACAGCTATTTGTTATATTAATTCTGAAAAATATTTATTATGAAAATATTGTTTTCGTTATTTTTTGCAAAACTCCATCCATATTCTTATGATAATCAATCGTGGACAAATTGCATTTATAAATTTTATTAGTGTAATTAAACTCTCCTCTTTACAAGGATCAATGTAATTAAGTTTTATAATTAATAAATTAATCATTTCGTGTCAGAAATTTTGCTGGAATTGCTGGAGAATTATAAGTGTCCAAAGTCAACACTCAACACAATTCATTCACATCTTAATTAAAGAGCAAATCAGGGTTTAAGGGTTTTCTTTCCTTTTCTTTAATATTTTCTTCTTTATTTTTTTGGGTTTTTTGTCTTCTAATGTCTAATGACAACTCACCCGATATGAATGTCAATTTGTCCCAACTTGGTTGTTAATTAATTCTGCTTATTAATTTAATTGGAGTCAGGACTTATGTGTTTATTGCTTATCATTATTAATTAGGTTAGATTTGATTATTAAAAGTGATTTATTATGAGAAGCATATATTTGTTGGAAAGCGTTATGTTTAGATACGTCTATGTGATCCTGAAAACTGATCAATTTGATCAAGATTAATGCTATATATCCTAACTTTGTATCCTAATTGAAGTGACAGTTGACATGTCAACTCATATAAATAACCACTTCATACCTCTTTTAATTAATTAATTAGCACTTTTTTACATGGATTGACATGTCAACTGTCACCTTAGTTGAGATACAAAATTGAAATACAAAGTTGGGATGCATAGTATTACTGTTTGGTTAATTATATAAATAATAGATTATGTTTCAATGATTATTCAAAAATTTTAATAATATTCTTATGTAAGATCAAAATTATTATCATTTCCATTTTCGATGCAACTAACTACGTTTTGAATGTGAGGTTTTGATAATTTTTTTTTCTAAATATTATTACATCTGACGCTTGTGTATCATCTTAAATTTTTAGCTATTAATTATGGTATAAATTTTTTTTTGCCTAATTATCGATCTACTAATATAAATTTAATAAAAATGTGTATTTATATTTATGAGCTATTATTTGTTACCCTTAATTTATATCTTGAAAACCTACCTTGTAATAATTTCGAAGTTTGGCATGTCCTTTTTTTCCCCTTTGAATTCACATCTCAACTACGAGAAATAGTTGAGAATTAAAAGAATGTGAATTAAAAGAAGAGTTGATAGGATTATTCACAACTTCTTCTTTTTACTAGCTTGAATTAGTTTAAAGGAAGACAAAATTCTTTTTTTTTCCCTTTTTTTAATATTTAAAGATCGATTACTGCTTATCATTCTGAAATTCTATGAAACTAAGACAAAAATCTAAAAATATTATATCATCCTATCAGTACTAACTTATATTTGTATTATAATAAAAATTTAAGTGTTTATATGTTGAGGTAATCCCACGTCAGTTGTGAAAGGAAAGGGAAATCCTCAACTCCTCACTCCTTAAAGCTACTTTTTGAGGTTAAGCCAAATACCACCCAGCGTATCAGAGCTAAGGTTAGCCAACAAGTCTCAATCTAATCCGAATGAAACAGATCTATGGTTATCTGACTCAAGGCCTAATGTGTGATAGGAGAGATTGTTGAGGTGAATCCACATCGGTTGTGGAAAGGGCTAGTAATAAGTAGATAAGTGTGAGGGAAACTCTCACCCCTTGAGTTAGCTTTTGGGGTTAAAAAGACCTAATATCATCTAACACTATACATATACTTTATAAAACCGAACTTTTTGGTTTTTAATAAGAAATTTTGAGTTACTCATTCACATTTCAACCAATTTATATGTATATATAAATTTGTCTGCAATATATATTTTAAGAAATGGCAATTATGGTGATCGATCGGCTTCAAACCCAGCTTGAATGGCTTGATATAAATCAAAGCTAGGCTAGCTAGCATGCATGTTAGGAATAACGTACATTTTGTCTTCGAGTGGTTAGCTAGGACTTCACATGGCTTCATGTGCGTGCTTAATTTAATAATTTTTAACCTACATTCATGCATGCACTCATAGTCTCATATACTTGAATTCAATTCATTCAAAACCCTCGATGACCCTTTTATTCTATATTCAACTCAGCCGACTTACCGACCCTTCAAAAGCACTTCTCTTGTTTAATCTTGAGCTTCTTCTTTGATTCTCCTTTTGCACATATACATACAAGAGATTTCCAATTAATAAGGAGATTATACGAATTTAATATTCTTTTTATAATAAAGTATGATGTGTTGATGGTGAAATTTCTCCTCCATACGCTTTCTACTTGGTAATATCTATATTTCTAGCGTTTGTGTCGGTTTGTTTGTCAATTAATTTGATGATTTTTTATGCATTGAGGGACCATGCATTATTTCCTTGTTAGACTTATCTCTCTACCAGTTTGTATTCATAGAAAATGATTCTTTTTTATGTTCATTTTATTATTAAAATAAAAATTTTAATATATTTTATTAAAGTAAATCATACTCTTCTGAAAAAATTATTAATCTTTTGTAAGCAATAAGTTATATTATGTAATATTTATAATTGCGTAAATGATTAATAGAATTACTCTTATTAATTTTTTTATACAAATTCTTCACACGTATATAACGTGACGCTATGATAGAAATGGAAAAGTGAATTTTAAAAGTTAACAACGTTAAGAGAGGCTCTTCGGTATAGCAGGATGCAATGCATCCTACCAATCCTGTGATACCATATGTCAACATGCATCTGTTGCGAACACACATCATAAGATTGTCGGAACACGTTACTCATATTGTACCCAAACTAAGACATAAGATTGATAATATAATTGATATAATAATGATCATATAATAATGTCAAATAGGTTTATATGTATAATTTATAAGTTTAGTACTACTCTATAAATGATCAATGAAATGTTGATGAAATGAAAAGTAGATAAGACAAGACAAATGATATAGGGTAATTTTTTACAATAGTTTGATGTATTCATAAAAATTTTTTAAAATGATATTATTTTTTTTTATAATCATGTATATATTAATGATATGATACAACTCCTCAATTATCCAAGAATTTTATGAAAACAAGCCTGAAACTCAGCAATTCAAGCCACGTATGTACATATATAATTCACAACATATATAAGAATAAAAGTAAATATTAATTTATTTGATAATTATATTAAATACAGCATCTGGATATCACCTTTGTTTTATTTGAACGCTCTCTTGCAAGTTAGTACTTGTTTTCATCGAAGCAAAGAAGCCGCCACAGATGTTCTGCATAAATTAAAGAAGAAAATATATAATTGTATATAGATAACTAATTATCATTTAATAAACGATTAAGCAATATAATATATATTGATTGGAATTTCATATAATTGTCGAAAAAAATTTATAAAAGCATAGTATACGGTTAAATCGAGTTTGAATAACTACTTGGTCTAGTTCTCAATATTATACTAAATGAAATTAATAATAAAAGAATATTTATTTCAAAAATGACTTTCATGTTAATTTATTACACTTTCTGGCCCATTGGGCCTCACAAAGAAATAAAATGTGTGTTACTAGTTCAAGCCCCCAAGGGAAGTTACTCAGAATTTTAAATATTTTCTTCTTGAATAGACATAAAGATGAAATAAATTTTCATGTAAGCATGAAAAGAATATATATTGTTAAAATAAATGGCAAGTGTATTGTAAATATGATAGGGTAATTTTCATTAAAAAAAAAAATCTTCACACTCTTAATTTGCAATAAGTTTTTGTTGCTAATCTGCTTTAGCTAGACTAACAATTGAAGATTTAAAACAATGCAGTGTTATTACTTTCTATACCCAAATTAATTTAAATACTAAATTTTATTTTTTTCACTAGCAAAAGAAGATTCAAATCCAAATTATGTATCTCCCCTCTTTCTATGGCTCTCGACAAATTTCTAAAATTGAATAAATGCTAAAAGTGTTGGGCCAGTAATGTTATCAATAAAGCACCCAGCTTTTGGATTTAAAATGCAATAATTGTTATATCTTGAAAATTTTTAAAAAAAAAAAAATTTTGAGGCTATCTAACAACTTTTGTACCTTATTGCTCCCAGACCAAACGTTTGAAATTTAAATTACAACAAAAGATGTAAAAGAAGAAAAGAATCGGTGTGGAAAGAATTTTATTGATGTGAAAAAACAATGAAACGAGAAAATACTTATTTAACAAGGATCTTTTCGAGATTTCAATATTTCGATGTATAATAATAGAGCCAATATTTTATAGTTAGGGCTTAGAAGTCCAATGGTGAAAAATAAAAATTGATACGGAAGATCAAAGAAGAGCAATAATTAAAAAGGATCGATGAAAACAATAAAAGGGTTGAGTTGTAAAATTTTAAATATTTTTGCAGGTAATGTAAAATAAATATATAATTTTCAAGTTTTAAATTTGAATGATGATTTATTGAGCAATTTAATGTAAAAAGAAAAAAGAAGAAGGAAAAAAATGATGTAAATCATAAATATTATAATTATAATGGCATCTCAAAACTAAAGGGGATGAAAACAAATGCAAGTCAAGATTCCTCCTTTCAAACTACTATAAAAATATTTTTTTTTTCGTTATCATTGTTTTTTTTTTTTTTGGTCTTTTTTTAATATTTCTTCCTTACTTCTCACTTAAAGTCCTAAGTAACTGTAATTTTTTTTTTAAAAAATAAAAATTCATATTTTTATATTCTAATAGATTAATACAGGGGTCAAGCCTTTTTTATTTAATATTACTCATCTATATCAACAAATAACTTGATAAATTAGTTAATGTGAGCATCTCTAATAACTTTTATAAAAATTAGAGAAGAAATTGATTTCTTTTTAATATTACTTATCTTTATCAACAAATAACTTGATAAATTAGTTAATGTGAGCATCTCTAATAACTTTGATAAAAATTAGAGAAGAAATTGATTTATTTTAAACCCTATTTATCTTTTGGCACTAAAATAAAACATAAAGATGTTAAATGAAACTGGATATATAATTCTAGATTTACAGCTAACTTATTCGACCCAATTCATATAATTACTTGACTTGCACAAAGTTATAAGAGGGATAGACTCAACTTTATTTATTAAAAATTCTTTAACTTATTATTTATTTTTATTTAAATTTGTGTGACATTAGATTTTATAAGTTAGGTTATATAATTTAGTTGTATATCAATATTACTTAATAAAATTTATAGTGTATTTTTTTGTTTTTAAATTTTCATAAGAATATATGCTTGATTTTAATTTTTTTTAAAATTTTATAAGGAAAATGGGTTTAATATTTGATTTAAAATATATTAGCAAAAGTGCGTTTTTAGAAATAGCCTTCTGGAAACAAATACAAACAAGGCTTTAGCTTTTTCATTTTAGAATTAACATGGCAAAATAACACTGGCCAACTTGCCACAACTACACATAACCAAAATAAAACCAATCACATCATGACGCATCCCCGGGTTAGCTGACATGGCGCATCAGCATTGGCTATGATGCCATAACTACACGTCACTAAAATAGAACGAGCCGCATACAAATATCACCCTAAGTTTTCCTATGCCCCTCCACTCTCAGTTGACTGCATTTCTAAAAAATAAACGAAAACATTTCACACACGCTAGGGCCAATTCGGGACACGACACCCCAATCCAACATGATACAATATAGAACTTTGTAGATTTAAGTTTATCTTAATTGTATTCGATTCGTATCAGAATTTTTAACCCGTTTAATAATCATATCGTGTTCATATTGAGCATCTTCAACCCGCAAACACGATTATAACAAGATTCGTTTATGACACGAATCAATTGATGACACGCATATATATTAAATATGATTGATAAAAATATAAATTAAAACACGTTTAACACAACATGATTATTAACACGAATAATGTTTTATAATTTTTAAATATATTAAATAATACAAATTAAAAATTGAAATTTTTTATTATATTAATATAATTAGAAGGACACTGGATACATCACCTTTAATTTCTAATTTTCTAAATCAAATATTGAGGTTTGTATTATTTTTTTTTTGTAACCGAGGTGTCCGGGTTAGCTTATGCGCACCACAACTAATCCTTGGGGGAGACTAGCGCGATCACAACCCACTGTCACGATCTCCCACTTACTTCATGGGAGAGGCCATTGTGAAGAGTCAAACCCAAGACTTCTCTGTTGGTCTTACCAACTCCCTCCTGGGCCGCCCTTACCACTCGAATCAACCCATTGTGGGTGAGGTTTGTATTATTTCTTAGTATTTAGTTTTTTTTTTTTAATTTTGTATATCATGTTATAGCATTTTCATTTAAATATAGATTTTAATGTATAATCGTGTAATAATTATGACATAACTGTAATCGTGTGATAATTATAAACGGGTCATGTCAATCGTATAAATATGTCATAATCGTGTTAGACAGGCCGTGTTCGTGTCTAACACAAGTACGATCTTTATTATTCGTGTTCGCGTGTTGTTTTGTTTTACTCGTTTAATAATCTTGTGGTATTCATGTTGACTCTTTATAACACAAATAATAAACAGATCGTGTTCATGTTGAGTCAATATTTATTGTGTCACAGCTCGATATGACACGAATAACACCCACAAACATGAATTGTCATTGTTGATACATACTTTCTAAAAATTTTAATTAAATAAAAAAATTTCGTTAATATTACATGGGGCTTATCTGAAATATAAATAAATAATATTGTATTTAATTTAATTTAAAAACTACCAGTAAAATTTTGAAAATGCTATAATCATTCCTCAAATTATTAACTATTCTACAAATCTCTCTCAAACTTATTACTGTTTAATTTTTTTTCATCTATAAAAATTTATTAATTATCAAAAGGCCTTATTAGTTTTTCCTAATTTTAAAATTGATAAAATTTATAATTTAGTTGAACTTTCAATGGATATTATTGGAAAAATTTTGAACTCCCCCGTTATTTTCAAGAAAACAAGAGACCCCATCAAATTGATAACCCCGTATATAAAATATCAAAATTTTCAGTAACCTAGCTAAATGCTTAGTAGCTCAATTTTTTTTTTGGTAATAATTGATATTTTATTAATGTATCAAAAAATAATTGAAAGTTAACAAGCAATAAAAAAGAGATTTGACTAGCAAAAGCCAAAAACAAAAAATTCCGGCTAAGTCTAACATACCCCAAAATTTGGCTAATTTTGTACAAAAACGGCCTACTCCATCGAAACGATAAAGAGGAAGGAAGGGCAGGCAAGTGTTATCTTCTGGAACCATAGAGGTTGGATCCTTTAAATGTTTCCTTCTACTCTACCTGATTTAAAAGAAAACAGGGAGGTAAATGATAGCTTCCTCAAACATTAGGGGGTTCAATAATTACCATTGTTTATTCAGAAAAACCGTAGTCTCTCTCCTCTTCAAAATTGAGACAATCCGCGTGAAATTCACGTCGAAAATCAAAATTGAAAAATCCCTATATAAACCTACATTGATTCAAACTCATTTCTTTCTCTCTATCTCTCTCTAAAATTCAAATTTCGGATCTTTATCCAAACCCTATTACTTTCTCTCTCTAAACCAGAGAGCTCAAAGCAGCAACAGCAATGAGGAAAGGCGCTAAGCGAAAGGCCAGCCAGAAAGACGACGCCAAAGCTTCTTCTTCTCAGCAGGACAACAGCAACGACCAGCAACAGAAGCAGCCTCAGCAGACCGGCAAGGCTCCTCGTGCCAAGCGCGTCAAGGCCTCCAAGCCTCAAACCGAGCCTGAATACTTCGAGGATCAGCGAAACTTGGTACTTCCTTGCTTCTTCTCTCTTGTTAAGCTTCTGCCGCGTATGTTATGTTTGTTCTTATGCTTCATTGGGTGTCGCGTGTGTTTTTCCAAATTAGGCGGTGGCTTGGCGGATTTTATTAGGTTTCTGTTTGGTTGCTGAGAAGGTTTGGATTTTGTGGTACTAGCTAGGCGATTTCTTTAGTAACGTTGAATGTTGTTAATGTTATGCTGTGATGTTACTGCAATGGCAGTTGATTTTGGTAATTTTACCGGGGTGTCTTAGTATTTTCGAATGTTCGATGATCGAAAAAGGAAGAGTGAAATGTTTAGAAGGTTATTTAGGTATTAAAGTGAATAGCTCAACTAGATCTTGGATTCTGAACATTGAAAACTTAAGTGAACGATTGTTTTGCTCTTATGTTATGTAGTATGTGTATTGCTTAGTTTTCATATATGCATATGTTTGTGTTGCTTGCACGTGTGTGTATGTCGATGAATGTGCCTATATGGAGGATGTGTTAAGTGCTTTTGCATTGTTAACTATGTTATGTTTTACTGATTGAAAATTTTAATGTTATGTTATGTAGGAAGATTTGTGGAAGGCAGCATTCCCTGTTGGAACTGAGGTTTGTTAAAAATTTTGTTGTCATATTTATCTGTACTATATTTTTCGATTTATGGACAAAGTCAGTATTGTTGCTTATATGCATTAATATTTTCATGCCAGTGGGATCAATTGGACTCTGTCTACCAATTCAAGTGGGACTTCTCTAATCTAGAAGTGAGTCTTGGTCTTGTCTTTACTTATTTATTTATTTTTTCTTTCGTTATTTGCTGTTTGATCTGTAACTGGTAATGTTGCTTTTAATTTTGGCCAGGATGCGTTTGAGGAAGGGGGGAAGCTATATGGGGAGAAAGTTTATCTGTTCGGTTGTACAGAGCGTAAGTGACTGGGTTTGTCTGTTGGGTTTCTTCTGTTCCCTGTCCTCTGAAACACACTTTCAACAATGAGAATCAGAAAAATGTTTTCTGTTATTTTCAAATTTTATTTGTTTGGATAGTTGGATATGGAAAATGGATTTGCCAGATGGTTGTTTTATTTTGGCTTAAAGTGATTATGCCAATTATTTTCTTAAATGTTAGCATTCCACTAAGTCCTCCATTTGTGCAGCTCAATTGGTCCCGTTCAAGGGTGAAAACAAACTTACCTGCATTCCTGTGGTGGTGGCTGTAAGTTTATTTGCCTTTTAGCATGTTAATTGATTTGAAAAAAATTCCTTTCTGCTGGAAAGACTCTTTGTATCTCTGCCTTGTTAATGTTTCCCATTTTTGGTGCTTTTTGTTCACAGGTTGCATCTCCTTTCCCACCTTCTGATAAGATAGGAATTAACTCAGTTCAGAGAGAAGCTGAAGAAATAGTTCCAATGAAGGAAATGAAAATGGACTGGATTCCATATATACCTCTAGAAAAAAGGTATAAAAAATTGGATTGTTTTAGTATTGATTTTATGTAATTTTCTCTATGTCTTTGCTCTTTTTTAGAATTGTTTAACAAATTTTGATGTAATCAGATGATTTAATTTCTCTACAGGGACAGGCAAGTTGAGAGGTTGAAGTCTCAAATATATATTTTAGGTTGCACTCAGAGAAGGTAAAGTTGTGTTTCACTTTTTCCACTTGTTAATTGTATTTCATTATTTGTTAAGTGTTTGGTGATGTGGTCACTGTTATACTAATGTTGATGTTATAACGTTGGATAAATCTTTTGTGGATATATAGAAGTACGTGTTTATTGTTATGCTTGGTTCCTGATCGGTTAATGCAAAGTATTTCCTGCGTTATGAGTTCCTGAAACAGTATTGTTTGCATCCCTGTTTGTATGTAAAATTGAAGCTGGTATCAATATTACTGCTACGGAATAGAAATGTCTTTTAATTCCTTTGAGAATCTCAGTTTCTTATTTCCAACTTACAAGGTCTCATATTTTTTTAAATATCATTTCTTTTTTTTGGTTTTTTCTTGTCACATTTCGTTTATAATAGTTGATATGTATTATTGGTATAATTTATTGCCATTCAATGTGATTGCTCACCACTTACAAGAATTGTTGAAAAGCTTTCAATGAAATATGCATTAGTGCCCACTGTTGTTTTGGAATTGACTGACTTTTGAAATCTGACTTAGCTCTAAGGATGTGATTTTTTACCTCCTACTGGAAAGGTATTGTTAAATACATTATCCATGACAAAATCTTATGCTTTTGAAATTGTTTTGCAGGTCTGCTTTGAGACATTTGAAGATAGACCGCCTCAAGAAATATGAATACTGCTTGCCTTGTGAGTTTCAGAGCTATATTTTTTCTATTAACATTGCTGCATCTTTCATAAATTTTGTAGTAGTTGACCACTTATCATAGACAAAACAATGAAAGATTTTTTCCTCCCAAACGATTTCTGACAAGGGAAAGGACAGAAGATAATAAATGAAGAGAAAAAAGGGGAACATATCTACTCACATGTTAGATATGATCATAGATGCTTTGGTAAAACAATTGTACACGGCAATGACCAGATTTTTGTACTTTGAATCAACTGGTTAGGACCTCTCATATATTTCAGTTGGTTTTCCACCATATTTTTTCCTGGGGCATGTAGAAATTTACTAGTTTCTTACGAGCTTATTTACTTTTTGATAGATTTCTACCAGCCATTTAAGGAAGATGAACTTGAACAAAGCACTGAGGTTCAAATTATGTATCCACTTGAACCACCGGTAAGGTTAATGTGTATAATGAGAGAAAAATTGATGAACGTCGTTTTGTTGGATATAAATGGTTTGTTCTTTATATTTTTATATGTGACCATACTGTTATGCTTAAATTCATTGAAAAACTCCTTTAAGGAAGATGTGGTGGAAGTTGTGGACATTGACTTTTATTTTGTATTCCTGCAGGTTGTCTGTTCATTTGATTGGGAATTAGATGACCTTGAGGTACATAATGATCCTTCAAAATTTTCTTTTTGGTATAAACCAGATGGACTCAATTTTGAAGCTTGCCCTTTCGGTCCTTTTATTAACCATAGGCAATCTGTTGCATCTTGAGGGATTGCTATTTTAAGAAACTCTGTTGGTTGTAGTTGCTACTCAACATGGTTTATACATAGCGAGAGAGAGGTTGTTTATTGTACTAAAGTTTTCCATCATTTTCTAGGAGTTCACTGATGATTTGATTAAGGAGGAGGCATTGTCTGAAGATCAGAAGGATTCCTTTAAGGTGAAGCTCAATGAAAGATGTGAAAGTAATTTGTAGCTTTTCTATGATTTATTATGACTAATGGTTTTTCCTTTCCTTTTGGTTCTAGGATTTTGTAAAAGAGAAAGTTCGAGAAGCCAAGAAAGCCAATCGAGAGGTATCTTATGACATATCTGTTCCTTTATTTATGCTTGTTTTCGGAAAATATACCAATATATATCCAGATCTTACTACTTGCATTTCTTGCAGGCAAGGGAGGCCAGGAGAAAAGCCATTGAAGAAATGAGTGAGGAGACTAAAGCAGCTTTCGAGAAAATGAAATTTTACAAGTTCTATCCTGTCCCAACGCCTGATACACCTGATATATCAAATGTTAAGGTAAAATTTTGAATATTATCCTTATTTGTATCTCATGCATAGGACTTTTGAATTTCTGTTGTATCTTTTATCTCATTGAAACAGCATTAGTGCTACTTAAAAGATCTTGGTTTGACGCTAATAATGGTGAGGTTCCAGTTAAATTTTTCCTTTTGAGAACAATATCTTCGTAGGTGTCTCATGCATAGGACCTTTATCTTTGATGCTTATCGTCGAAAAGGATCTTCTGGATAAAATGAACTCCTGACATCTTTTTAACATCTAATACTTGTCTTAATGTAGGCTAAGTATCATTTCTTTGTCAATTATCTTGCTTTTGGAATTTGGTTTAGGTGACCTTTTCTGAAATAAAGTTTTGCATTTTTTTCCCTCATATAGAATGAATTCTTCTTATCGTTGGGCCATTGAAGTTTTCGGATAGGAAACTTAACTATTTTACCAGTCATCAATTAATTGTTGCATCGTAAATTTTGCTTTGCAGGCTCCATTTATAAACAGGTACTACGGGAAGGCTCACGAGGTTCTATGATCGAACGAACTCCTGGCAGATTTCAATTCGATAGATCATTTTAAGTCTTCTTTGGGCTGCCAAAGGATCAGTTACTTGACAAATTTTGATCATCATATCATGATTTAAGTTAGGTGGCACGCCCCTTGTGCCCCGTGACATCATTTCAAGATCAGTCTAGGTTGTGTCAGGAGGAAACTGTAAACTTGTAGTATCAGAGCTTTTGGATAACCAATCTACCTAGTTGTTCATGTTACCATAGAGGATATCTGTAAGATGCGATGTTGAGGTGTTCAAAAATTTTAAATTAGCACTTGAGCTTCAGCTGTGGAATTCACCGTCGCTCAAGTTTGTCCCGGTTTTCATAATTTTTGTTTCAACTTAGTAATTGTTGTTCAGATATATAACATTGGTTTTGTATGAATCGAGGTTGAATTTCCAAACATAATTTAATGGAAGAACCACATCAATAATTTTCTGCAATTAACCTTTGAGCCTTGTTTGGTTTGAGAAAATTTTACTGTACTCATCTTTGATATGTTCGACCCTATGGGTTAAATTAACTGAATAAAGGGAAATAAGTGTTATTCACTAGCGAGGTAAAAAAATGGGCTACGTTTTATAGATTATATCAAGTCATTTATCAATGATGAGTTGAATTAGCCCAGTTTTAAATATGATCGTCAGACTTCAATCTGCAATATCATGCAACTATCAAACCAAAACAAACGCGACTGTCCATGTGGCAAAAGTTTGCTTATACATTACAATACCAAAGCCACTGAAAATACAACCTTTTGACAGAGCTATAAACATCGCCTATGACTAAATTCCCAGATCTCATCTTTCTGGGCAAAGAAAATCGTTAAAATTGCTAGGCTCGTTCCAATGGAGGCACCTAAAACATTACTGATACATCACATAAATAAACAGTGCTGCAACCCCAACATTATTTGGGCCAAATAGAAAAATGAGGGCAGCTTGACATACAGTAGAAGACTAATATACGCCATGTGTTGAATAATTTAGCTAGATGAAAGAGACATACACAATCTGCACTGGCATGGGACTCTGAACTGCAGCTTTAATCACCATTAGATGACTGATAGTCTAAGAGTAGTTCTGAGAAGTGATCCTTCCACTCACCCAGAGTTGCAAAAGGAATTAGGCCGCAGACTAATGGTAGAAACACAAGCATAGTGGAATAGAAAATGGATCTTCGAAGCCAGTATGGAATTCTTGTGTTGTCTTTCATCCCTTGCCTGACGTTGACAGGGCCATGAAGGATAATAAACAATGCTGATGTACAGATATTTGAGAAGAAATGCAGCACGCAGAGAGTCTCCCAACATAGGAGCCAATAATATCCGCTCCCTCCCAGTGTGTCTACACAAAATTTGCCCGCAAAACCACAAGCAATTCCTAAGAGCAAAAGGATGAAAGTGACTGGCATTGTCTGTCTAGAAGTTGCTGTACGCTGTAGAAGCAAGTACGCAATTGCAAGAATCATCAAAATGCCAAATAGCATTCGGCTCATAACTTGAACTTGGCACTTAAGGGTGTGCAGCCCTGAATTAAAGGATGACACTGTATTCGGGATCCACCAAGACGGCTCCTGAAACAAATAAGAGCATCTTATGTCACTTTCCAAGCATAAAAAATACTGCAGGGCTCAGAGTCGAAAGAAAGCCCCCAAAAAAAATGTCATGTGCCTAAATTAAAGCCAGAATACCTTGATTGAAGGTGTACAGGCTGCAGTAGCTTCAGAAATCTTTCTGTACGAGTAAACATAAGCAGCATAAGAAAGGGAGGCTGCCATGATAATTATACCAGCTACAAGACAGTCTATGCACTTTTTAAGCAGCTCAGCATGTCTTGTGTCTTCTAATTCATTTTTGAATTTTTCAGCTTTGAAGGATGCCTTGGATATACCCATAGCTAATTTTGACCTCTCCAAATGATGTGAATCGTGGTTCAGAGCTAGCTGAGCCTCTTTCAATTTCAATCTTTTCATTGCAATACCAAGCTCCACTGTCTTGAGGTCATTTGAACGGACTTGTTCCCTGAGAGATCTATCTGCCGTACTAAGGACGTTCTGATTTATTGCAGAACTTGATGTGCTTGAATAGGCACAAGCCAGTTGGTTGTTTTGACCATGCAGTATAAGTTCCTTACCAATGAAATCTGCTGATATTTGCTGTTGTACCTCTTCAGTGTTGTTCAATAAATCATTAGTTGCAATAGTTGCAATAGGAGGGACGTCCTTTTCTGAAAGAAAATTGGAATTCCTTTTAGAACCAGCTTCTTTACAAGTCACATGAGAAGTAGATACATCTAGTTTCTTTATGTGGTGTTCCCATTTGTTGGTGGATGATTCATTAATCAATCTAAGAGTCCTCAGTGTGCTTCCAAATGATTTCTCGAAGTTCATCGCAAAGTAATCAAACTTGCTGCCAAAAACCTGTTGGCCCAAAGGCAGTCAAGACAATGGACATAAACATGTCACTTCAGAATCTCAATCTTCTGTGATCTTGATAAGAACACAAGGAAACTTAACTTGTTAAAAGCAGATTCAAGGCATGAAGCAGCAGTTTAGGTCTGGCTTACATTGGTTAAAGATTCTCTGACAGCTGAAGTACAGATCTGCAAGTGAGTTAATAAATTAATGCTAGTTTTAGTTACAGCCTAAAATTTCAAATATCAATAAAATTAAACAAATTGAAAAAAAAAAAGAAAGTAAATTTCACTTTTATCTTAAATCTTATAGGAAGGATGGGTTAATACTTTTGAAAGATGGTCGATGGACATCCTATCACCTGTTGCATCTTTTCTCTCCAGAACCTAGAACCAACAAGCACCATGTCTATATTATTCAACAAATAATAATGTGAATTTCAAAGTCAGTGAAAACCACAACAATGAACTTACACAAGAGTTAAAAAGAAAACTTTTGCAGAACAACTAGGAATAACAAGCTTTTAGAAACTGGGTGAAATTCACACCATGAGACTCGTCCCAAGGCAATTTAAACAAGCATCCATTGATCAGTTACACTTCTCAAACAAGTTCCAATACGAATCTTCAACAATAACAATATTCCATTCCCCAGTCCTTATTTCCCACTCTTACCACTTTCTCCTCTGCAAATCAAACAAATAAACAAAGAGACTGGACTAAGGCAGATACAAAAGCACCAGAACTGAATGAGAATGAGAATGGAACTAGTGAAGCCAGAGAACAATTTAACAGCAGCCACCTAGGTTAATATCGAGTTCCAACACTTGCTGCTAGGAAACTCTGTAAATTTGGAAGACCAGCTCTTCGACTATCCTCAATAACTACCTCATCAAGCCAAGGAGTTGAAGACGGGAAGTTCGGAGCACTTTAATAGGCTGAGCATCAGCTTCAAAATAAAGTCATCTCCCATCCTATCTCCTTCCACTGATAGAACGGTAATATGTCAAGCCAACAACTACACCCCTACCATTCTTACAACCAAATGTGGCCTCAAAATTTAATTTTGTCCCAGATTCTGGTGGAGTATTCATTACAGAGATCAAGGAATACACTTGATACCCATCCGCTTTATGTACCATTAACTTAAGCAAAGAAGATAAACAAGTACTCTTAACATTGTCAGTTTCGATAAATTACTTATTAACCAATACATAAGCTATTTATTAAAGGACATAAAAAACGACTTCAAATCACATTGTTAAAGCTACATACTATCTCCCATCCGATCTCCTTCCACCGATAGAACGGTAATATGTCAAGCCAACAACTATACCCCTACCATTCTTACGACCAAATGTGGCCTCAAAATTTAATTTTGTCCAAGATTCTGGTGGAGTATTCACTACAGAGATTAAGGAATACACTTGATACCAATCTGCTTTACGTACCATTAAATTAAGCAAAGAAGATAAACAAGTACTCTAATTACATAATCAGAATAACATTGTCAGTTTCGATAAACTACTTATTAAGCAATACATAAGCTATTTATTGAAGGACACAAAAAACGACTTCAAATCACATTGTTAGAGCTACATTGTCATGTTTATAACCCTATCTGAACTATAAGATACTTTAAAGTCATCGAAAGCAAAAAAGCCTAGAATTCAACTAGAAAAAAGCAAAACTGTCATAAATTCCAAACCAGCTCATAATTTCACCCCACTATCGAAGCAAACAAGAACCTCAAAGCTATCAATAACCAATAATCAAGATCAAAACTTTCCCCAAAAGCAACAAACAGTAATAATTTGCCAACAACTAACCATAATTAACATCATCAACAAAACCCCACAAAACCTAGAATGCCAAAAATAACCAACCTTTAACATCACAAGTCAGAAAACAACTAACTATTCATCCAAATTCAATCTTCCCACCAAAAGTAAACACTAAAAAAAGGACCAAAAAATATTAAATAAAAAATAAAAAAATTTAAGTAGACCTGAGCAACAACAGCAGCGAACGACATTCCAAGAGGAAGAGCAATGGCCTCCATCTCGCCTCCCCCGCTTCGCTTCCGTACCGGACCTAACCGGACCTTCGGGTTACGTCGTTTGACAGCCACGGCCTTACCTCTCTGTGTTGAACAAGAAGAACAAGAGGACGGTGATGGCAAATCTTTAACAATTCTTTTCTTCTTCCTTTTCTCAGTGTTGATGGGCTTTGAATACGAGGAACAGTTGTCTACGGCTGGTTTGGGATCAATGGCAACTGGGTTTGCCGGGGTTTCGCCGGCGATAACTGCAGTTTGTCGATGGAGGCATGGAGAAGAAGGAGAAGGTGGAGAGAGCGGGGGGGTGTCCATGAAAATATAAAAACGTTTTGGGGTTGGACGGGTGCCTCACATATATAAATATAGAAACAGACTTTTTTGAATTTGGTCAAAATGTTCAACAAGGAAGAGTGTGTTTCCCCTTTTGCTGTGGACTTCCAGAGGAAGGAAATAAATATTTAATTTCACTTTCTATTTAGGAGTTTTGTGCTTATCTGATGAAAAATTGAATTTTTAAAAGTTTCAATATCTTTTTTTTTCTATTTTCAAAATTATAAAGGTACTATTATAAATAAAATTCATGAATAAGAGTGTCTTTTCTAATTTTAAAGAGATTTGAGAGGAAATAATTTTAAAAAAAATTTTATTTTTAAAATACATCAAAAAAATACGAAGATTTTCGATAAAGTTAAATTGTAATTTAAAAATAAATAATTATTAGTTTATTTATTTAGGATTCATGTGATCGTTTAAGTAGAAATGCACCTTAATGTACATTAACTTTTTCCTATAGATAATGTTACATCTATAATTTATTTATAATTATTTTTTATACAACATGAGTTTCATAAGTTATCAGTGGACTAAAAAAAATGAAAATAAAAAAAGAGCTTAAATTAAATAATACGATAATTAATCATCCAATAATATCTTGTTAACTCAAGTTGTAAAAAATGTTTATTGTAGATGAGTTATAGGAGTCATATTAATCTTTCCGTATCTCCATCTTTTAAAAGTTTATCAACATTTAATTTAGAAATTAGCTTAATAAAGTGTTGTCCTAATAGAATTTCCTTTTTTCTTTCTTGTCCTTTTAAGGAAAAATGTTAGGTTTAATAGGTAGGTGTCAATCAACTCTCTTTTATATTTTTATTTCTATTTGTGTCAATCAACTCTCTTTTCTATTTCTATTTCTATTTTTAATTTTAATATATCCTTTCTTTCCCTTGAAAACACAATCAAATAACAATTCAATCAACGTAAATTATCTAGTAACTACATCTCTTATTTTTAGAATCAAGATTCTGTACTCATTTAATTTTGTTTAAAATTTTAAGAAACTAATAACAAGTTAATTTCGCCTAAGATTATAAGAACCGATAATACGTGGATTTTAATATTAATGAATAGTTAAAATAAATAAATAAATATATATATATATATATATATTCTCTTTTTAATAATAAAATTTTTATAACTATCTATCAAATCTTTTAGAAGACAAAATGAGAGCAGGACGACGTGTCCACTTCCCTACTCGGATAAGCCTTTAGCAAGTATTGCTGAGTTATTTGATCAGTTTCCTTTTGTGAGCCAAAGCCCGTGGGCTTGGTTGCTTTTGCTTTGCATGTGGGGCTTTGTTGCTTTGTGGGTTTTGGAATTTTGTTAAGCTTGGTTCGGGTTTTCTGGATTGATTTTAGGCCTAAATTTTTACTTTAAAAAATGTATAAATTTTTTATTACATTTTAAATTAGGTTTCTTTATTTTTTTTTTCAAAATCAATATCGGTTGGGGTGATAATATATATATATATATATATATATATATATATATATATAATGAAATCCTAATATTGAATATCTTTCTTAACCTTTTGTCTTCTAATTAAAGGGTTTTTTTTTTTAATCAAAAAATGTAAAGAAAACTTAATATTATTTAGTGGTTCATAAAAGGAATGTTATGGACCCGTTTCATCTAAAGAATACTTTAAAAAGGGGGAAAAAAAGGAAAGGAAGGGATTATGATTGAGCTGAAACATCAACTTTAATTAATTTAGGTCATAACACTAAACTTTTTGGACTTGTCATTTGGCTCATTTGAAACAATAGTGATGAAAGATTTAAGGGTAATTTTAAATAGTATTCCTTATTCTTAATTTTCCGACAAATTTTTTTTTAAAAAAATTAATCTTAAAACAAGAACATAAAATTCACAAAATGAATACTTAAGTGTTAATGAGAAAGATAAAACCCTATACACCTATTTATAGCATAGATTTAGAGGCCAAAACATTGTTAATTACCCCATTAAAAATAAGTCATCCCTGCTCCTCGGAAATGTTTCAATAGTATTAATTAAATGAATATTTTTATGTATAGAATTTTCATGGAAATTCTCTATAGCTTTTCGGCTTTTTAACAATTATAATCAACTTCAGCAAGAGAATCTCGAGTGTAACTAAATATTTATATAGACTGTTAAAGATTGAACAAGAACAAGAAAATTAATCAACTTACATAATTATATAAATATAAGACATTAACTAGTATCAATTAATAGTTTTATTTTTCAATCTCTCTACCATCCAACTCCATGAACATGAGGAGCTGCTGCCATGGCTCTACTGGTAGTACTACCATTTCCATGATCTCCATTTTCATGGATATTTCTGCTCACGATATTGTAACCTCCTGTGCCCAAATTTTCTCCACAGGCGCTAATCACCCTTGTGGTGCTCTCTCCAAGGCCACTCTTGGCTGCACCAACTTGTGCTCCAAGTGAGTAGAAATTTCCCATGTTGAAATTCTGAAAATCTGCAGCTGCAGCCTTGCGTCCTGCTGGTAGAGAACCATTATTGACTTTGTGAATTTCATGATCACCAAAAGTTGTAATATTCGGAGCCTGATGATCTTCGTTTCTAGCCATTGGATTCTTCTCCCCCTCAGTCTCCCTATACTTGTTGAGATAAATCTTCAAAGGGCCAACGTAATTCTCAAATCCTAGAGTTGTCATTGCCCACAGAAGGTCATCTCCATTGATGGTCTTCCTCTTCTCCCTTTGGCACTTGTCCGACGCCTCGCCCGTGATGAAGCTGATGAACTCTGACACACATTCCTGGACAGTCTCCTTGGCTTCTTTTGATATTTTTGCATTTCCAGGGAGAGATTTCTTCATTATCCGACTAACGTTCGCGATCGGAAGGAACCTGTCTTGCTCCTTGGAGGAGCTATCCGAGATGTTCCCGGATGAAGGGCTGCCAATCGGGCTACACGTTTGGTTTCTTTTGCCCGTCATGGAGGAGATTGAAGAAGTTAATAATTATCAAAGAAAAGGAAGGAAATATGATATGAAATGAAGACGAGTCTTTTTTTTTTTTTTTTAAACAAGTGTTTGATGTGGAATCTGAAGAGGGGGGGGATTGTACTTATAAGAAGAAGAGTGAGGGGAAAAAAGCCAAAAATGAAAAGTGGAAAGGCGGTTTGATGTAGACTAAAAAGGAAAGGAACAAGCACTTGTGGAATTCGGACCATTTACAAAGGATGGTTTGCGATGTATGGAATCTTGAGAGTAATAAAGTGAAGGAAAAAAAAAAAAAACTACATATCAAAAGATCAGATGAAACTGCTGTTCCCGATGATGATCATCATCAACATTGGTATGTACTTGTTGGCTCTCATTGTCCACATGGAATTTTTTGGAGACTAAGTTAAGCTGAAGTGAAAGCTAGCTTGAGTTAGTTTCCTAATATTTAATCTATCAAAAAAATAAAAATACTTCAGAAGGACCACAGACAATGAAAGTGCTTTCAAAAATTCCAATATGCAAAAGCACTTTTCCACCTATAGTCAATTTGGGAGCTTCTAGCTAGCTTTTACAATGTCTCAATGGGACTAACTACATACTCTTTAGCTAGCAAAGCATCTAGTTTAACTACACTTATGTGTGTGTTTTATGTTGTGATGGAGTAATCTTGTTTTTTCTTTATAGTTAAATAAACCGTCTTCGTTGATGATATCTACAAGATATTAAAATTTTCTTTTTTATTTAAGATCCTTATTCTGATAGTAAAAATAAATCAATTGATAAAAAATATCGATATGTTTCATCACACATCTATCAATTGAGATATCCAACTTAAAATATAGAGGTTCATTAATCCGAACTTAGATTTTTCGGTAATGCAAAATGTGAATTTGAAATTTAATTATAGCTCTTGCTTAAGTACAATTACTTGACAACAAATTTTATTCTATAGATCGAACTAGATTCAGATATTCTATTCTTCTTCTATATTTTTGTTCAAAATCTAAGCTTATTTGGGTAGTAAATCAGAGTCACCAATCAAGTTACTTGTTCCAACCTAGCTATAATTATGCCTGAGGAGTAGTGTAGGTCCCAAAGCAACCGAGTAATGGTGTGGAATAAATCCTGAAAATATATTATGCACAGATTGGACACTCATGGAAGCTAGCAATCTTCCCTGCCCTCCTGTCCTGATGCATATATTTGCATTCTTATATTAATTGTTGATCAGATCTTGCAGCAGAGATCCTAAATTAAGATTTACCAGTGGACATGCATGGTATCTTTATACGGCTTCAAAAAAAAAAAAAAAAGGATTGAAAAATGAAGGTGGCAGGCACTAGCTATCCAGGCAGCACATATGCTTCAACTTTGCTCTATCTTTTCTCTACACTTCACTATCTCTCCGAGATTCTTTACTTCCTATCCAAGAACGTAATTCTTGTAAATAATCAATTTGTTTCCACCTCTAAAAATGATAATAAAATTTAGGGATATGTAGTGATATATAATTGGGTTCATGATATAAAATAATTTTTCAGAATCAGGCTAAAACTTTTAGTTGTATCTGAGATTTTTTTTATACCCAAAAATGCATTTGATAATGTACTTAAAAATTGTGTAAAATAGAGGGAAAAAGAATTTCTTCCATTGAAATAAGAATATTGCTTATATAGAGCTCTGCATTCAAACCCTAAAATCAAATATATAAAAAAAGCTAAATCCTAGCAACATAATTGTGACAAATGGCTAACTTTGCAACTGCCTTTTACCTATTCCACTTCACACTAATAAAAAAAAAAAAAACTTTTAGACTGTCCCTAACTAACTAGCTGTCCACTTAATAATTTAAAAACTAGAGTCTCAATATTAATGTACAACCATTTATTTGTTTGTGGGTTTTTTTTTTAAAGTATTCTTTTAATCCAAGTACCCACACAATGACATTTGAAAATCAAGAATGATCAAAGTTTAGGGTTTGACATAAATGGAGGCTTCCAGGTCAATCCTCAAGCTGCATTAAGAAATAGTTTCTGTATGGTCTTTATTGTAAAGACATGCTTAGATTTAACAAATAAATTATGTTGTTGGAATATAGGTGAACAAAAAGATCCAAACAAATAATATTGAACACTTAGGACAAAATAATATATCTTAGATTTTGAGGAAGGCCAATTTGGGGGATGATAATGTGGGAGAGTTAGCCTTTTTCGTTTCAAATTTCAGATGATGATTTTATAGGTAGTTCATTGTCACATCGCAATATTTTAAAAGTATTTAAAGAGGTTTTTTTTTTTAAATTTTTGTAAAAAATATTCATAATAACCCATTTATATTTTATACTCTTACCTTATAAAAATCATTAATTAGAGACTTGCATCTCCTAAAAAGTTTCATATAATTTTTTAAGAACCCCTCATATAAGTTGGTTGGTACATATTTTCAGAATTAGATATCAATGTACATTGGTGATTATTGTATCAAATCTCAAATAAAATCAACAAAATTCGTTATCGTTTTGTTTGTTGACAGTAAAAATTTCTTATTGTCATCTCATAAATTGCCTAACCAGAAACAGACTAAATGGTCATCTTATTGTCTAATACTTTTATCAACCGAATAATTTTTTTTATTTCCTTATTTTATTATATACTTATATAAAGCCTCCACGGGCTAGCTTGTCCTACAAATATATATATATATATATATATTTACTATTTTCCTTTTATCTTGATAACGTGACATGCACTATATATTGAGATTTGGTTAAATTGTGTGCGTAAGATTGAGTTTTTTATTGTATGAAAGGACTCATTATTTGCATATATAAACGTGAATGGGAGGTTTAGTTGAAGTCAAATACACCAACAATTTTGGTACAACAAGTTAAACAAATCATACACGAATTCAACGATTGAATTGTCATCATTTATGCCTTCATATATTCCTAATTTTAGTTCTTGTCTCTTAAGGTTGCTTCATTGCATATTTTATACATTTAAAGGCTGCACCTACGTTACGGGCCGGTATCGTTATTGACTCTTATTATAGATAGATCATTATTGATACCATTCATTTTTAAGATATATATTATATGATTCAGCAACTATCAAAATTAACTTGATTGGTAGAGTAACTTGGTCTATTTCATAAGGATGTTGTAATAATTTAAATATTTTCACTTGGAGCATGAGATAAAAGAGAAATCATATATATATAATGACATTACCTTACTTCCGATATTTAGTTATACATTCAAGATCATTTGGGAAAAAGAAATCGTTGCTCAAATTTGTATAAGTATGCAAATAATCTTTCACCATCATAACGTCATAGTCTAGAATATCACAGGATATCATGTCATCAATACAGTTAACCAATAAATCATCTTGTACCGATATTGATTTATGAAATCTTTCAAAACAATTGTTAATTAATACATATGTTGTAGGTCCCCAATCATGTTCAAACTCAATCCTTGTAAAATTTAATTAAGAGGAAATGGAAAAGAATTAATGTCAACAAACATTTGCTTCAGAATCTCAATGCTTCACATTACAAGTATACAAAGTTTCAACACCTTATGATTTCTTTAATTGAGTATCATGTTTGACTTTTGGTGTAGCATGATTTATTTGTTATTAGGGTTATTGTTGTCTTTTTAGTTATTTGAATAATTAGGGTTTCTTTAATTTAGAAAATAGTTTGTTTAGAGATTTTGACTTTTCCTAATTTGACTCAAATTCAAATTGTTAGTTTATGGATTTTGACTCAATTAGGGATTTTGACTCAATTAGGGATTTTGACTTTTCCTAGTTTCACTCAAACCCAAATTTTTAATTTAGGGATTTTGACTTTTACCAATTTGATTCAAATTCTAATAGGGTTGGATCACTAAAAATATAGGGTTTCATTATTATTTTGTTAAACATTATTGAAACATCTATTATTTTAATAAAATTGAAGAATTATTTAGATAGATTGTTGGTTGAGTGCTAAGTGGAAGATTGAGTGTCGAGCGAGTGCATGTTTGAGTGTGTTCTTAGAATTTTGTTTTGTTTTTGTTACAAGTTCCTGATCAAATTGGCAATACAGCCTCATTCATTCCAATGCTAAATTACCACAAATCGCTTTTATAAAACCATAAAGCATCCTAAATTACCATAAACCTTAAGAACATAACATAGTATCCTAGAACACCTAAAACATCGCATATGTTATTGTTTATTACCAGAGTCACTGTTCACTTCCAGAGTTACTATTCATACTAGTAAATCACTGCTCACTTTTGGAGTTATTGTTCACCAGCATCTTATGTATCACATGCACACTTCGCTGGATTTTAGGCTGCCTTGGAAAAAATATCGGCCCTTGGAATTTTGAAAAGATAATTTAGTCCCTTAAAGTCTCAGAATTTGCAGTTTATCTTGTTATGTCCTGACCTTCATAGCTTTTGACTTTTCAGTTTAGTCCCAATGGCTTGCTAGGCCTAGCAAAAAGTAACTATGAACATGAGAAACAAGAGATTGCCTTCAACAAACGCTTATATTGTTATAGGATCTATCATCCTTATGGGATAATTATTATTTATGACTCTCATTCTTATAGTAAAGAGATTCTTCAATAGTTTGAAAGCTTGGAGCAATATTTTTACGATTTGGATCTTCCAGAATATATGATGGTTGATTGCGGTGTAACTCAACTTAGAGATTTTCCTTTAGATTGTTGGATGATTAAGCGCAAATATATAGGAAGCACTGGAGAACTTGTAACATGGCATGAGATGAAATGCTTAGTAATGAAATACTTTTCTGCCTTCACATCTTAAGCCTAGAGATGTGCCTAGAAGAAGGAAGCCTCAAACCTATGAGCATCAAAGAGTGGTAAGTTATCGATCTCGAACTAATGAATCTTGTGACTGGAATAGTAGCATAGATAAAATAATTAGAATATGTGATGAACTTAATAGTAAATTGGAATCTTACGCACCTTATTACCCAACATATGAGAGTTGTGAGATTCTTCGCACTAATGTCCCACAACCTTGTGAGCAAGTATAACTTATCAAAAATGAACTTGTTGAAGTTTCAAATGTATGTAACGATGATGTTCCAAGTAAGAATGATCATAAGATTAATTTTACTGAGGATGATGATATCAATAAAATCGATCATGTGGTTGAAATTGAAGCCAAAGATATTAAAGAAAGTATTTTGTGGTAGAGCCTATAGGTGAAATCAAACCTACACATATTGATGATGTCAATATTGAAGAAAATGTTGTTGAAATTATGCCTATGATTGATGAGAATCCAATTGAAATCATTCATTCATCTCAAGAAGAAGTCTCCAAAACAAAGATGAAGTTACACTATCTTATGAAGAAATTCTTTCTAAAGCAACAATTAATGTTGATTTCATAGGTGTGGATCATGTATTGGATAAATGCTCAAACTAAGGCATGCTTATCACTATTTTGAAGTCTCCTATTATGTTGATTGCTTGTTTGCCAACATTGACGTCGATTAATGCAACATTGCCTAGTGTTCAATCACTAATATCTATACTTTTGGACTATCGTAAAGTGAAGACTTAGATTGATGACTTTCCTATATTTGTACAAGACAAGACTAGTGCTTTATCATGTTTTCGCAACATTCTCCTTGAGTAACTCACCAGAAGTCGAGTTTTTCAAGCCGAAGAGAATTAATGTAGTATGATTTATTTTATTATTAGGGTTATTATTATCTTTTTAGCTATTTGAATAATTAGGGTTTCTTTGAGTTGGAAAATTGTTAGTTTAGGGATTTTGACTCAAATAGGGATTTTGACTTTTCGAAATTTGACTCAAATTCTAATAGGGTTATATTAGTATAAATATATGGTTTTATTATTATTTTGTCAGATATTATTTAGACATTGATTATTTTGATAAAATTGAAGAATTATTCATATAGATTGGTTGGTTGAGTACTAAGTGAGTGTGTGTTTGAGTGTATTCTAGAAATTTTGTTTGTTTTTGTCATGGTTCCCTCAACTTTCTTCCATATTTATAATGGATAAATATTGTTCAATGTCCACTCATCAAAACATTTTAATAAATAACAAATTAATATAAGATTTCCAACTTGATTTTTGTTATATAAAGAACTATACAATGATAAAGCATTCAATGTATAAATCAAATATAAGCATCAAATTTGCTATTAAATAAGCTTGTCTTTATGATGTAGCATGGTCTTTCTATTATGATAAGGCTATTTTAGTCTTCTGTTAATTTGGTCGATTAGATTTACTTTGATTTGAAAAATTGTCAGTCTAGAAATTTTAAATTTTTTTAATTTGACTTAAATTTCAATATGTTTGGATTTATTTGCCTTTTGTGTCATTAGAGTTGGATTAATATAAATATAAGCTTTCATTATTTTGTCTCAAAACTAAATTATTTTGATATATTAATTGGATTATTCCGATATATTGTTAGTTTAGCGTTGAATTAGTGCTTGTTCGAGTTTTTCACTTTCTACTAAGCTCCAACATATGTTTTTGAATTCTGATAAGCATTCATCTAGTTTGATTTGATAATTTTTGATGAAAAGAATGGGTTTCAAGATAATGATTCAGGATTTTTGTAGAGTAGAACCATACATAGAATATCAAATCACAAGATAAATCTTCCAAAAAAAAAAAATAGAATTAGGAAAAGACTATTATTTGTTAAAATGATCGTTTCTACCGATCTCATGATTAATTAAGGTGAAATCTTGAGAGGGTTAATTTATTCCCAACTCTTCTGCTGGGAAATTAATTACCCAACAACAAAGGTAACAAAGGCTGCAGCCCGCAGGTAAATAAATCCACAACTCCAATTTATTATGGTCTGAAGTTGCATGCTCCGAACTCTGACGGCATCCTTTAAGCGATACTTTTTGCCAACTGAACTGCAAAACTTCCGCTACTCCTCCTAATTCAGCAACCACCAATCCTGTCCCCTATATACAGAATTTAAGAAAGAAGATAAATGGCTAGAGAAAACTCAAGAAACCAAAAGTTCAAACAAGTTATGATTTCTTGACAATATATATTATAAAACAGAAGCAAATATAAATTTTGAGTGGTAATACTTTTTTGCAAATTTTTATCGCAAACCTCATCTTAAATAATGTCACAAGTGACGTGGCATTACTATATCATTTATGCCTTCGTCTTAAAATTCATACAATAAATAACATATCATTTACTATATCATTTAGGATGAAATTAAAAAAAACTATCGTTACTTATAAATTTCTACGCTATATTATAATTATATAATCAGTATATCTATTAAAATATATAATATAAATATATTCAATCAAGCTCTATGAATTTAATTCTACGAGATAGTTACGTGCGTTGAATTATTCTATAAATAATCTCAAATCATAATATGATTGCAACAGATCTGTGGAAATTAAAGAAATCTGACCGAGGCACAGCATTAATTATGAAACGAAGCAACACAAGGTAAAAATTAAAACCAAAGTAGCATGTGCATGTTGGAGCAAAAATAAAATTTGGGGTAGCAATTAATAGCATTCTCAGGCCCATCATGGACTTAGTGGGCGCACAAGCAACTATGAACAAGAATGGACCATTCTGTAATTTTTTTCTATTAAATAACAATATATTGGTTATGATTGAGTTAGGTTCCTTTCCTCCCTCGGATTAATTCTACAAGACGAATAATTCTGTTTTAGCTTTTAATTATTATTATATTTTTAAATGTTGGAAATGTTACCCGTGCTTGTATTATTAAGAAACACAAAGGATCTTTGAATTAAAAAGCCTTTGAAACATCTTTAATATACTCTTTTTCCTTTAATAAAAAATTTATATTCTCTTATTTTATTTAGGATTGATTTTGACACTGTAGTCATAGGAATATAATACTAATATCATATTATTGATCCAATGTTTCATTTTACTAGTCTTACAATAAATTTACCACAAAATATGGCCTAAATCTTTAGAAATTTCACTTTTATGCTATCATTTTTATATTTTATATTAGGTTAATCCATTTTTTATATCTTAATATAAAACAAAAAAGAAGAGTTTAAAAAATTTATGAATTTTTTAAATATTTTTCTAAAGATAATATCATTATTAATTGATTTAGTTAAATCATTTAATAGCAAAATTATAATAAATTTGACACATCTTAACATATTCTTTTTCGAATATTTTCACTCAAAGAAACCTATTAACGAGGGTATCTTTTTCATAGCTTCTAGAAACAGAAGGTCGATGATTTTTTTTTTTTTAAATCCATTCCTAGTTTCAGATTAAATTAAAACAGGAAATTACTCAATGAAATCAACCCATGTCATATTACCAATAGATGTTCAAACTCAAGTAGAGGAATTTGTGAATGGTCAACTGAAAGCATCTTGAGCAGGGTTGAATAAAGTGAATGGCCTTTTCACAAGTAGGGTCCAAGCACCACACAATGTCCCAAGAGGGCATACACATCCACCCACTACATTCTCCATTTGCGATGCAATGCACAGTCTCTCACTTAACACAGAAAAATTTGAGTTAAATAGCTTCAAATCCATTAAAAAATATAAACAAAACAATAAAAAGGTGTAATAAAATGATAAAAATCACATGGGTTGAGTTAACAGATCGTGTATGATATGAGTAACTGTAGATAATCACGCCCCAAATGAAAGTGAACTAGTAGAAGTAGCTTAGCTTAGTTAATTAGATACTTGTCGTTGACCAAGAACCTGCTTTTGCGGTGTGCATGCTTTGACCGGGCCCAGGCAAAGCAGGGTAATGAGCCACAGCACGCCAGCTTCTCTTTCTATCTATCTGTCAGTGGCTGGCTGGCTGGCTCAGTCTCAGTGCACTCGAGGAGGGAAGAGGAAAAAGATTTAATCTTGTATATAAATCAATGTTGAAAAAAACACACAAAAGTTGTGCACTTAAAGTAGATAGGGAAAATTGAGAAAATAGATAAATTTAAGGATTTTGTTTAAAAAATAGACATATTCTGAAATATTTTTATCTCATAGACACTTTTGTGTCTAAAAGACAAAAATACCCCTGTCCTAAAATAAATTCTCAAAACCTTTGTTATTTTATATCCTTAAGCCGAATTTGAAGAAAGACAGTAAAGCAAGACAAAGAACAAAAAAACCAGTAACAGATCGAATTATATAGCTTAAAAATGGGTTATGTATGTGAACTAAGGATAGAGATAGTACCGTCTGTATGAAAAAATGCTGGAAATTAGCTGTCGGTGTGCAAAAATGGGTTTTCGCAGTCGAAGGTCGAAGAAGACGACTGTCTTCGAGTGTCTTCGAGTGTCGTCGAGTGTCGTCGAGTGTCGAGAAGTTCTGTCAGGATCGAATCTCGACAAGTCCGATGGTTGTTTCGAGTGTCTAGACATTGCGTCAATTCTAGGTTCGAGTGTCGCGAGTTCGAGTTCCGTCGAGGGTCTTGTGGATTGTCGAAAGTTCATGTGTCGCTTGTCGAGAGTCGAGTGTCGGACGCGGGGAATCCGACCTGTAGATGTCTCGAATCATGCAAGTCGAGTGTTTTGAGAGTCGTCGAGATTATTTTTGTCGAGCTTTCGAGTAAGCGAGTCGAGTGTACAAGGTGACGAGTGCCATAGTCGAGTGTCGAGTGTTTGTGTCGAGTGTTGTCGAGCGTTTTGGCAGAACACTTGTTTTTTGGACTTTTGCAAGCAATTTCGTAATTATTTTTTGTCCACGGAACTTATATGATATGATATGTCTCAATCATGCACGAAATGGAAAGTTTACACATACTCATTGTATACAATGGTTGTTGGACCAAAAAATACGAGAAACATGTATGTACTATCACAAAGACCCCCCCTAGGTTTTGACTTAATTTCATTCGGAAACACTGTTTGTTACTTTTCATCATACGGTAGCCCTGACTTTTTCGAAATTCATCATGGGCACCCCTTCTGTCAATTTTGCCGTTAAGTGACATCAAACGGTACCCCTAACTTTCTTGCTAGATATTGTTGTGAATGTTCTGTGGTAGGTGTTCACAGAACATCATCCGGATACTTCCGAACATCATCCTCCTTTGAGAGGCTAAAAAGCTTCCTAATCTCGGATGCCCTCTTTCGACCCTTCATCCTTGGGTTTTCACTGTCTGTCAACCGAGGTAGATCATTCTCATCCTGCTTAACTATAACCAAGTTCAATGCGGACAGATCTTGACTAACAATGCATCCACGAACAGATTTCCTCGTTCGCTCTCCATTGCGCCTTCCATAACCTCTGAAGCAACGGGAGATTGTTAGCCCTAAGGGTACATGATAATTTTGATGATAACAATACACATTGATTCATTGAGATTATATTTATGCGCAAGAATAAGATTATTGAAATAATTTTAAAATGAAGATGGGGCTTATTAAAATGAAGTGTTGAAGTTAAGGAGAATACTACATGTTAAAGGCACCAAAGTTTAAGAAAAAGGTTTGACTCAAGGAATGTGTTACATGAGTAATGTTCAATCAATTGATCATATATTTTTCTACAGATGTCCAAATGAAGTGATTCTTGACCCTTTGAAAATTTTACTCAATTTATAACATTTAATATGTTTTAAAGAAATTCAAATTTTAAGTGTAAGGTTGTCGAAATTATTATGCAATTTGAAAGACAAACGGAAGCAGTGACATGAGCATCGAATATTCTTTCGGACATATGTTGAGATAGAAATATCAAAATGACTTGATTCTTATGGCATTGAAAAAAGGACTTAATGGGGCACATTTTATATGTTTTGAAGAAATTCAAATTTGAAATGGAAGGCTGACATAATTGACATGCAATTCGGTGGACTGACACAGAGAAGAAAAATCAACTCATATGAGTACCGAATGATTTGTTGTTCATATCTTGAGCTAGAGATATCCAAATGACTTGATTCTTGTGGCATTGGAAAGATGATTCAATGGATCACATTTCATATTCTTTGAAGAAATTAAAATTTGGAATGGAAGGCCGACATAAGACACATGCAAGTCGGTGGATTGACACATAAAAGAAAAATCAATTCACATGAGCGCCGAATGGTGTTTTGGCCATATCTTGAGCTACAAATATCCAAATGACTTGATTCCTGATGCGTTGGAAAGCTTAATCAAATGTACAGATCTTTTATGTTTTGTAGATTTTCAAATTTCAAACAGAACATTAGAAAAAGTGGCAGACAAGATTACGGTTTTTATGGTGGGCAGGAAATTTGGAGTTGGTGTCTTCACTTGATTAAGTTCATCCCATGCATTCAAACAGAGCAAGAGAGGCATCTATCAAGCAAAAAACAAGAGAAATATCAAGTTTAGAGAGCTCTTATATCAAGTCTAGAAATATCAAGTCGTGGATCTAGAAGCGCATGGACGTAGGCAAGGTTTGCCGAACAACGTAAATTGAGTTTGCACTCTCTCTATCCCTATCTCTTTATATTTACTTGCACTTGTGATTGTTCGTTATTATTATTCTCTTTGTATCTTCGATAACTTCTAATTTTATATTCTTCACCTTTATTCTTAAAGAAAGAGTAAACAAATTTTGCTATTTTAAGAAAAGTTTTACAAATCCGTTTTGATAAATAAAAACCCAATTCGCCCCCCTCTTGGGTTGCCATACCTAGGTCAACAGGTTCCTCTTTGAAGCAAAAGATGAGCACGACCAGGAGTCAGAACTCCCAGTTCCATTGGGAATCCTTGCTTGTCGCAGCCTCCCATTATCTTAAAAACATATCCTTTGAATTGTAGACCCAGAGCATCTGTACTAAATTCTTAGGAGCTCCTCCTATTAAAAAAAGCTCGGGCTTCTGATCGTCATCGATCTCAAGCTTGTTGTGGCAACCGGTGGTTGGGTTTGCTATGTTAAACTTCATTTTGCATCAACTCAACTCACCTGAACTCGTGCTATCAGCGTGCGCAGTGCAGGGGAGGCAGCGAAGAGCACTTGGATTCTGTGAGCAGCTCCTGTGAGACTGTTCAACAGAAGTAATTAGATAGAAAGACTTTTTTTACCGTATTCATTACATTTAATTTCATACAATTAACGTCAAAACTGACAGAAGGGGTTTCCATGATTAATTTCGGAAAAGTCAGAGGTATCGTATAATGAAAACTGGTAAACAGTGTTTATGAATGAAATTAAGCTAAAGCCGGAGGTATGTGTGATTAGACCATTAAAAAATGTCACTATACAATAATGTGTATTTACAAGTTTTCGTACAACTATACATCGTAACCATGTACTACTATTAAAAAAATGTACTATACAATAATGTGTTAGTGTCCAAATAAAAAAAAAATTGTGTAACTAAACATAATATATACAAAAAAAGGTGATCTCATGGTCCCAACGTGCTCGGCTGCTACTTGACCTCCGCTGAATCAACGTCGTCATGGGCAATAGTGGTCATAACATCCCCCAACATATCATCAGCATTCGCGGTAGTGGCTGCAACATCAGCAGGCACTACCGGTTGAGGCAACAGCGCCTGAGGCACAGGATATTTAGGCAACTGCGCCTCGATGTTGAAGGGCACCAAGGTGGGCAGGGCCGCCTGTTGTGGGTTTACGCTGCTGAGCCAAAGTTGTACCGCCATTCTCTCCCGGCATTCGTCGTCCTGGAATGCCTTAATCTCAGTCAGTGGAATGCCCCCCGCTAGGAACTCGATGAACTTCAAACAGTATACGCCGCATGCCCCTCCCCCAGGCTCTTGCTGTGGCACCTGCTCCACGTCCTCGATTCGCATAATGTCAAATGGGGTTGTGGGATAGTCAAGAATACCGTAAACCTCCATTGACACCATACGGGGTAGTAGCTCAGCGAGGCACTGGACTGTCTACATGACTATGTCCGTAGAAGTATGACCAATAGATGAGTCGTATATGAAAATGTGACGGCGATTCAAATGCACTTCAACTGCCACCCAATGATCATCGGTGAGTTGAACTGGGAGATAGAGCTGAAAACGAATTGACAACATGGAAATGGAAATCAATCACAACATTTTAAATAAGATGACACATACTAACTCAGTGAATATAAATGTTCTCACCCTGTCAACATCAACCCATGGTGTTCCAGCGAAGGGCACCTGTCCCAGGACATACTGGACCATGTCCTCCTCATTCGCCCGGCTAATGTCGTCCAGTCTTTCCGAGTATAGCGCCCACAACGACTTCAATTTCAACTGCAAGTTCATGAGTTCAGTTAGCGCATTGAAGGAATCATAAATTACAAGTGACAAAATTTTTATGTAAGATGTCTACGAATAACGTACCCAAAAAGTGGTGTCGAGGAAAGCAGACCTCTGTACACCAGGTCCGATCATGGCGCGAGCTCTACACCGTAGAACCCACAAATAGCTATCTATGTGCTGAAAACAACAATTGCTATCAATATTAAATCCAAATGTATATAGCAATATTCGACAGCCGGAGATGGTATGAAACTACCTCAGCTTCAAGCCACTGTGATGGCTCGAGCAGCATACTGAAGAACTGACGATCTGCGCTGTAGACTGCCAAATCAGCGCGATTTGTCCTGGTGTAGTCTGCTTGCCACGCGTCGAATGCCTTCATGTCAACTTCTGGTATCGAGGCACGCGGGTCGAAAAGTGGATCCGGAGGGCACAAGATGAGACCAGTTCCCACATCTGCTGATGGGCACTAAGATCGATTGTCTTCCGACTGAGCAATAGGGGCCTCGGACTGTAGCTGCTGGTGGTCTTCCGAAGGCGCAATAGGGGCCTCGGTCTGTAGCTGCTGGTGGTCTTCCGGCTGAGCAATAGGGGCCTCGGGCTGTAGCTGCTGGTGGTCGCGGCTTCGTTCTGATGCTGAACCCACTGACAAAGGGGCTTATGCTTTGCTGGAAGGAGGCGGCGACCCCGGCATGAAACTAAGGCTGTCGGAGGAGCATCGGCAGCAGGAAGAGTCTGGTCCTCGGAATCAGGTTCCGCGGGCGGCTGACCTATACCATCATCACCCGGGCCTTCGTCGGAATCAGCATCTGAATCCTGAAATCAGCCAAACATATCCATCAGCTTAAGCGTGGGTGGAACTGGGCAAATTCCGGTATGTAAATATTAGAACGTACCGTGTCATCGTTTTCGAAGTTGGCACTGAGGTCCAGAACAGCCTCGCGGAGAAGAGCTATCTCCTCACGCATTTCCCTGTTCTCCGGCCGTAACAGAGCAAGTTCACACAAAACTGTGCTCTGGAAGTCATCATGGACCGGCGGCACCTGCATGAGAATTGTAACAAGAGTCTTCATTAACCAATAGAGCAGCAAATGTATACGGACAAGAATATTAATGCCGACTGGCATTACTTACCTACCGACCCGATGCCATCGTCGATGCTCCTGGATGTCCGGAACTATGGAACGGCTCCGGCAGTGGACTTAAAGGCTCCAGCGGTGGACTGACAGGCTCCAGCGGTGGACTGATAGGCCCTACGTCCATGTCAGGACTGTCCGTGTCTGTTGCTGCAACCACATCCGGCTCAATAGGGGAACTGGTACCAGCAGGAGGTGAAGCGGATGAGAGCGCAGGAGGTGGAGCTGGTGGTCCCTGCAGAGGTGGAGCTGGCGGTCCCTCCAGAGGTGGTGCTGATAGACCCTCCGGAGGTGGTGTTGATGGTCCCTCCGGAGGTGGAGCTGCTGGTCCCGGTCCCTTCGGAGGTGGTGCTAATGGACCCTCCGGAGGTGGTGCTGATGGTCCTTTCGGAGGTGGTGCTGATGGTCCCGGTCCCTCAAGGGGTGGACCTGCTGGACCCTCGGGATGTGGACCTGATGGGCCCTCAGGAGGTGGACCTGCTGGTCCTTCCGGAGGTGGAGCTGCAGGCGCCTCAGGAGGAAGTGGCTCAATGCTCTCCGCCGCCAGTAAAGGAGCATCCACAGCTGTTGCCCAAGCCACATGTGCACCTCTACGGATGTCAACTACTTCATCGAGCCGTGCATACCACTCCGTCTGCTGCTCCACATCGGACGGCTTTAAAACGACGAGCGGCCTAGCCTGCGTCAACATATAATCCATCACGCGAAACAGTTATCAGTGTAGGGTGAACAAAAAATAAGACAATTCGATGTAACAGAGGATTCTTACTAACCCGCCTCCTAACCCTCAGTATATCAGTGTAGGCAGCGTTCTGGGACGGGGTCTTAACTGTCTCCCACTTCAACAAACGTGGTAGCCTGCGGCACTGTACCAAAATTTGTGCCAAAGTAAGGCACGGCCTCGTACAACCAAACCTAAATTACATCGAACAAGTTAGTTAGTTACATGGACTAAAATTACATCAAACAGAAATCAATAGGGTCGCACTCATGGATAGTAGAATGTACCTGAAAGGCGTACGGGCACCCCTCCAAGTTATATCGCTCCACCTGGCTCGTCTTCACTTGGGCTCGCCTCTTGTAATTTTCTAACCTCCCTACCAAAGCCTTCTTCATCGAGCCCAATGTCTTTTCGTAGGACAACGAACCCCATGGATACGTATTAAATTCATCCAGTCTGTCCACAAAATTCAACCATGTCTTGGACACGTGTCGGCGTCTATCCCGGGCCATGAAAAAACGCTCAAGCACGTAGTACACGCCTAGCTTCACGACATCCTCGTCTGGCATACGAGACACATTCAATTTCTTAAGTCTGGGATACAAAGTGTTGAGATCCAAGTCCATGCCATCGAAGTATGTATCCAACAATCGGCACGGATGCAACATCGTCGATATTGGTGGCACCGTGGAAGCAAATCATAAGCCGGTTATCAAACCGAACTTGTGTGCAGAAAAACGAATGAGTCGTCCTGGAAATAAGGAAAAAAAATTACATAAGATGACAACGATGGTACAGTTAAATAACTAAAAATATCATACGTGTAAAACTATGACTTTGTAACAACATTGTACATGAAAACCATTTTTTTACCTTCAACAAGGAACCACATCTCTCGGTCGTACCCCACGGTGTTAACCTCCCACTGAAGCACGTGGTGTGCCAACTGAGACAGAAAGGAGAGCCGACGGATGTCTAGGAGAAATCTGAAACATGTTGCACGAAACATCTCCTTCTGCCTCGCACTGAAGCTCGCACGGATCCATTGTATACAGTCCGAACCTGCCATGTTTGTGATCACGGCATGGTAGTGCTTCGTATCCGGTGTCTTAAGCGTGAAGGACAGTCCATATTCACTAACCATTTGCTTCAAATTGGCAAAAAGAAGTCCATTATAGTTCAATATGAAACAAAAAGGCAAAAAAATAGCAAAAAACAGCCAAAAAGCATGCATTCTGCCTAAATGCTCGATAAATCTCGACGAATCCCGACAAGACTCGACATAACACGATGACACTCGATATGTCTCGATAAATCTCGACATGTCTCGATACACTCGACAACACTCGACAGTCGAGTGTCGAGTGTCACTACCACATAAAATAATTGTGTCTCGATAAATTTTCGGCAACGACAATGCCGAAACCAACCATGTACAATACATTTTCTGCCCATATATATAAGCATAAACGGCCTAAACATCATTAAACAGCCCTAAATCCACTGAACTAGTGAAAACAATAACCACAAAACCCCAAATTTCAATCCTATAACGGCCCCCGCAATGGTGCCAGCCGGTTTACCCCGACCATTCCCCATATCAAAAAACTATGAAACTGTATGCAATAGACCACAAAACAACATGCATGGCCGGAAAATAATGTCTAAAGCAACCTTAAACGCCGTACCTTAATGCCGATCGGTGCTGCGGTCGTCGGGGGTTGAGATGATTGTCGTGTCGTGTCTGTTTGCCTCGCAACCGATGTCTGTGCATTTCTGTGAGTTTGGAGAGTTGAAACGGTGTGTAGGACTAAATGGCAGTGAAGCGGGAAATCACGGTCGAGAGAACTTTAAACCCTAAAGTTCGAGCTCTCGCGTGTCAGTCTTCGAGAGTCGAGGGTCGAGGGTCGAGGTTCGTGTTACATGTTCTAGGTCGAAGAGGGTTATACACATTCTGGGTCGAGAGTCGAGGTTCGTGTTGAACACTCATCGCGCTTCGAGTGTTCGTGTGACGTGTACGCTCGATCTTCGAGTGTTCGTCTGACGTGCGCTGGAGCTTCGAGTGTTCGTGTGACGTCATGAGCGCGCTTCGAGTGTTCGTCTGACCTGTTGATCGCGCTTTGAGTGTTCGTGTTACGTGTTGGGCACGCTTCGAGTGTTCGTGTGACGTGTTGGTCGCGCTTCGAGTGTTCGTGTGACGTGTTAATCGAGCTTCGCGTGTTCGTGTTCAATATGATCGAGCTTCGAGGGATTGTCTGTCGTGTAGATCGAGCGTCGAGTTTTACCATCGAGTGTCGTCGAGCGTTTCTACCGAACATTCGTTTTTATTTTTGTTCCACTAATTTATGTCGAGCGTCGAGTTTCATCCGTCGAGAGGCGTCGAGCGATTGGACAGAACACTTGTTTCTTCGAGATTTCGAATCAGATTCCAAATGATTTTTCGGTTGGACGTCAGGTAAGATTATTTAGTTTAACAACAACGCCCATAAAGATGTGTTTAATACAATAATATTGCTTTACAGTGACAAAATCCAACACCGAAAATATATTAATTTCAAAAGCTTAGGATTTGTTATAAAAAAAAAGAGACAATGTTGCAAACATCAACATTTGGTATACACATTTGGTATACATCATCCCCTATCATGCAGCGGAACTGGGTTTCGACATGTTTGACGATTGTGCCCAGAACTTCCACAACGCCCGCAAGATCGAGAGGATCTAGACTCACCGACAGAAGGGATTCGATTCCTTCGAGGACGACCGGCTGGTCTCCTCATGACTGGCGGGAGAACCACTCTACTGCGAACCTCCTCAGGAACCACCCAATCCTCACTAACTCTAACAGGAACTACTGGGAGAGCATATGCATGTAACAATGTTTCAGTGGTATACCAATGGGCACAGTAATCATGGCACGTAAGGAGATTCATACGTTTGCATACCGCTAATACATGTGCACACGGAAGCTGGTCAAGATCAAACACTCGACACGTGCATGTACGCGCGTGCATGTCAACTATGCAAACACGGTCGTTGCCTCTAACCTCATACATAGTAAGAGATATACCACTAACCCTCATACGATCTCCTTCTTTTAAATGCTCCTCCATCAACTTGTTTGCCCAGGGTGAGAGATGTGATTCTGAGTTAGCAAATAGCTGTCGACGCTCATAGAATCATTTCTGCAAGTTGGCCCGAAAATAATCAGCTAACAACGTCACCGGGAGGAATTGATGGTGTCACAAACAGCTATTCATTGACTCAGCTATATTTGTTGTCATTATGTTATACCGCCGACCATGAAACTGTGAACGTGCCAATTTCTCGACTCCGATCTCTCGAACATAAGTTGCTGCTGCTGGCATATGCGATTCAATTTGTCGTATATGATAATTGAAATCAGCACAATGATATCCTTGCAGCGCAGTAGTACAATTTCAACAAAGTCTTGTCCTTGAATGTTGCCTTCAAGTTACTCTTGAGATGATGAGTGCACAATCCATGCAGTGCATTAGGAAAAACTGTAACCACAGCGCGTTTAATACTACTATGACGGTCAGAAATGAAGACAAGATCTCGGATATTTTGTACAACATGATCACGCAACTGTCTCATGAACCAGTTCTGGAAGTCATCATTTTCAGAATGCCCAATTCTAAATGCCAAGAGGTATATTTGTTTATTGTCATCCATACAAGAAGCCAAAAACATTGTACCCCTATATTTCCCTTTTAAAAAGGACCCATCAACCGCAATAACTGGCCTAATTGACGATGCAAATCCAGCAATCGAGGCCCCCATACTCATGAAAAAGTATCTGAAATGGTTATCCTCATCAGTTTCTAACGAAGTTTTGGTCCCCGGGTTTACTTTCTCAATCATGTACATGTACTGAGGGAGTAGTGTGAATGATTCATCATGAGATTCGTGAAGTTCTTGCAAAGCTACCTCCTTTGCCCTCCATGCCTTATTGTACGTGATATTAACACCCAATGACTCCTGAACATCGGACATAATATCCTTTGGACGATATATTCTCGATGCTTCAACGAATTTGCTCTCAATATGTTTGCCAATGACATGTGCAGTTGCCTGTTTGTGAACTAGGTGAAGTCCGGTTCCGGAGCACGTGTGGTGGTTCTTATACGTTTTCACTTGGAAGAAATGTGAATCGGCCACCTTTATGGCACGTAAACGCCATTTACAAGATTCAGCACGACATACAATCTCAAACCTTGTGGCGTTGGAGTTCCTCACCTTGAATTGAAAGTTTCCTCTTAATGCCAATATCGCTAACTTCTCTCAAACCTTGTGGCGTTGGAGTTCCTCACCTGAATGTGTTAGCCTGAGAGCTGTCATTATTCGACATCGGATTTTCCTGATGTCCATATACTGGACGAGTACGTGTGGAGTGAATTGGAGGAGGCACGGTAGGTGTGGAGTGAATTGGAGGAGGCACGGTAGGTATGGAGTGAATTGGAGGAGGCACGGTAGGTGTGGAGTGAATTGAAGAAGGCACGGTAAACGGCTCATCCTGGTTCACCTCATTCAAGATCTCCCGTTCTCCCTCATTATCGAAAACTGAACCGGCTACATTGTGCCCATCAACAACAAAATCATCCAATCCCTCAACATCATTCTCAATATGAACCGTGTAATCATTATTGTCATCGTCAACATGTACACTAACATCATCACCACCATCATCACCACCATCATCAGTATCTTCGTAATATTCATTGCCACCATCGTCATCATTAACATCATCAATATTACCTAGACTCTCAAACTCTCTAATGCTGTCAAGATGACGTACCAATCTCGATGGCATCGATGGAGGCACTCCTTCTTCATTTTGAAATAACATCAAGACTCATGCCCTGCACGCCCTGAACACTGCTCAAACTCAGCGCCAACATCGTCATTCAATTCTGGTTGTCCACAAACAGGAGTAGACTCACTTAATTGGTTGCTCCCACTTACTGAACGAAACAAAGAAGGATGAGAAGATCCTTCTCGCCTACGTATTACATCGGATCCTGACCCTGACCTCTGTCTTTGCTTCTCCCTATCTTCAACTTTAACAACTAACGGTGTATATGATTGTTGGTCCTCCAAACAATGTTGTATGAAAAAAGAAACATCGTCGTCAGTCTCAATACGAATCGGCATTGGAAGAACACCCTTACAAGCAAATTGAACCTCTAAACTCATTCTTTTCTTACGAAGATCCCAACCCATTTTAGTACTAATAGAGTCAACCAACTCGTTATAAGTAGAACACCTACGAATTATCAATGGCTTCCCCGTCCCACCGGTATACAAATAACTACCGTTCTCTTGCACAGTCCAAGATCCATTGTATGCAATGAGTATGCGTAAAGTTTCCATTTTCTGCATGATTGAGACATATCATATCATATGAGATCCGTGGACAAAAAATAATTACGAAATAGCTTTCAAAAGTGGAAAAAAAGAGCGTTCTGCCAAAACGCTCGACGAGGCTCGACAAACACACTCGACACTCGACATATCTGACACGACACTCGAACTCGACTAAATTCGTCATCCGACACTCGTCAACTTGTACACTCGACGCGCTTACTCGAAAGCTCGACAAAAATAATCTCGACGACTCTCGAAACACTCGACTTGCATGGTTCGAGACATCTACAGGTCGGTTTCCCCGCGTCCGATACTCGACTCTCGACATGCGACACACGAACTTTCGACAATCCACAAGTCCCTCGACGGCACTCGAACTCGCGACACTCGAACCTAGAATTGAAGCAATGTCAAGACACTCGAAACAACCATCGGACTTGTCGAGATTCGGTCCCGACAGAACTTCTCGACACTCGACTACACTCGATGACACTCGAAGACAGTCGTCTTCTTCGACCTTCGACTGCGAAAACCCATTTTTGCACACCGACAGCCAATTTTCAGTATTTTTTCACACAGATGGCACTATCTCTACCCTTAGTTCACATACATAACCCATTTTTAAGCTATATAATGCGATTGTCAGTTACTAAAGCGATCAATAACGAAAACACTACACATATATTAAATTTTCATGCTATTTACAGAGAGATTAAGGAAAGTTGTTCTTACGCGTTTTGCTTACTGCTTCAGATGTTGAGGTTGTTTTGGGACAGTGAAGTTAAGTGATTCGACCTGTTAATGGTTTTTGTTATTCTTTGTCTTACTTTACTGTCTTTCTTTAAATTCGTCCGAAGGATATGAAATAACAAAGATTTTAAAAATTTATTTTAAGACAGGAGCATTTTTATCTTTTAGACACAAAAAGTATCTATGACATAAAAATATTTTAAAATATATCTATTTTTCAAATAAAGCCTCTAAATTTATCTATTTACTCAATTTTCCTAAGCAGATATTCAAGAATCTTGTCTCTCATGATCCTTTCTTTCTGTTTAACTCTTATCTTGACATGGGATGGGACCACCTTTCCAAAACAACTGGTGTTGGTTTTGGTTAAAAATGGTGGAAAAGCAGCAAGGTTTCCTGTGTCTTTAAGCTGAGAAAGATCAATGGAGAGATGGGTTCTTGTTCTTTTTTTCGTTTGGATGATCCTGGTGGTGCATCCTTTTTCAAAGATCTCTGCTAACATGGAAGGTTTGTTTTTTCTTGTATTTTGTTGGAAACAAATCCGTGGAATTCAGAGATTTGTATTTTTTTGATGTGATGTTATTGGCTGCTAATTTGGTTTTGTTGGATGGTAATGAGCAAGGTTTATTGGTGCATTAACCATGAATCGATTTTTAATTTTTAGTTTTTAAATTAGTTTATGATATTTGGTATTGTTCGAGGAAGTTGACTGCTATGCATAGATAGTTAGTGTGGACTCTGATGCCGCCTAAGGCCTTTCTGGTATATTTTATATGTGGGTAACACATAAACAGTTTATGTCCCTATCAAGTGGGAAAATCAAATTGTGGTCATGTCCAGTATATTATTCAAGTTGGCTTGGCTACTGGAGGTTAAATGATTACTATAATGGCTAGATTTGGTAAGATGGTGATGATGTTATTGTTCTCTCCTATCAGGCTTTATGTTGCAGTTGCTTGATGTGTGAGTTTAATCTATGGCACATAACTTATTCTGAGAAAAAAGAATAAAGCACCCTTTTTGTTTTGTGCTTCATCATCTTGTTTGGGCATTTTGTCATGGTGACATTTTGAGTGTATAGATTAATGGGAATTTTAGTCAGTTTGAGGAATACAAGAATTTCGTTAGTTTTGTTGTGCATTGACTTTGTTTATCTCAAATTTGATAATTTTAAGGAATGGAGCTGTTGGGTGGGGTTTGGATTGCCTCAGTTGTGGGAGAGAACTAGCTCTAATGACAGGGATAATGACAAATAGAATATAGATATCTAATATAGTCGGAATTTGATTATTGTCTTCTATGAAAGTTAAAATATCCCAAACTTTTCTAGTTTCCACAAAGGTGATGCAGATATGACACTTTGGAGAAATTCTGTAATGAGTTCCCAGAGTTTTGGAAATGTATAATTTTAAGAAGTTGAAGTGGCTCCCTTTTTTATCCTGCAAATAATTTGCATTCTGTTATTGTTACTTTTTACCCTTTTATTAAAAATTGCTGCTTTCACCTTGGATTCCCAGAAATGATTTTGGCAAATCAAGATTTTTGTTCCTACCCTATGCTTTATGGCTGTGGATATGATAGTACTGTCCTTCAGTTTAGGATGTAAGCTTCGTTTGTGAGACTTGTTCTTTTTGTGTAACTAGGTGATGCTTTGCATGGCCTTCGCTCCAACTTGCAAGACCCTAACAACATCCTGCAGAGCTGGGATCCTACTCTTGTGAATCCGTGCACTTGGTTTCATGTTACATGTAACAATGAAAACAGTGTTATAAGAGTGTAAGCAACTTTATCTATTGCTATGTCTTTGAAGCATTTGTGAAACAGTGCGTTTGTTTGTGCTTTTTGAGCTTTTGTTTCTAAAATTTTGAAAGAATATGTGGTTGGCTCTAATATTTTTTTTTAATTATGAAAATGATAAGTGGTTGATATTGATTTAAATGCATTAGAAAATGTGCATTTTCGTAAAAGTGTTTTTTGAAAATGCAAACAAACACACTCATCTTGCGCTGATATGTTTTTGTCTCTATCAGTGATCTTGGGAATGCAGCATTATCCGGTGAATTGGTTCCAGATCTTGGCCAGCTTAAAAATTTGCAGTACCTGCAAGTCGTCTTTAATAGTTTAGATAATCTGTTCACTTGGATCAATTTAAATTTGCCGTGCCCTGAATGCTCTCCATTCTTTATGATGGTGGTATTGTCTGTCAAATTTATGATAATCTCATTGGATGAAGTGGGTCGTTTTTGGATATGTTTTTGGTTATATCTAATATATAATGTCATTGGAACAAAATCTGTCATATGCTACTTTCTGCGCTAATGCCTAACTTGAACTACGGTAAGCCTTCCATACTAGTAGCATCTGCTGCATCAATCTATTTCCTCCATTCTGTTCTTTTTGTGGTTAGACTGTATGAGAGAGAACAAGCATCCATGACTTGTAGGGCATGCCTGTCTGATGAGAAGGCATGATGCACATCTTAGGCACCTCCTGAAACAAAGATGAGGCCAATTTGTTTTGAGTAAGAGCCTGTCACTTTTTGACAACCTTTTTGTGGGAGACTATAACCTCACATGTGACCTTGATTATCTTCCATCATTCACATGGGAGCTTTTAGACATATCAATTTTTACTTCCCTTCGTGGGTGAAGCACACTCCTATTTGTTACTCAATTGCTACACTCAGAGACTTAATTTTAGCCAATTGTGATTGCATTACTTTCTCTGGCAGTGCCTTGGCTGCTGCTCTGCTTCTCTCTGACTTATTTTTTTTCCCTCTGTCACCTCCTATGCACTAGTTAGATTGCCGCCTGTATCCCTTTGTATTGCCCTTCATGAGTCATGAATGTCATGACAGCTGGCCGTTCACACACCGAACAAAGATATGATTAACAGCTATTGCCATCACTATCAAGAAAACCCAGTTTTGTTGTAAGTTGCAATTCTTTTTAGCTATGCATTCTTTTGAAGCTTAAATTAAAGTCTTTAACATACTCCTGGATAGCTATTAGTGTCAAATTGATTCAAATTTTATGAGCATGCTTGAGAATGACTAAAGAAATGGGATATGTGTACTTTATGTTTGTATTGTGTGTTGGCTGGTCAATCCAATTAAACTCATAACTTCTCAAATTTTTGGCAGAAAAGCTGTTGATTGCTTCTCATCATGAGGAGTCAAATGTAACAGCAGGTCTAAATAAGTACTTCCACATTTGACATTGACAGAAAAATTTCCTTGTCATCTTCATTCTCATCAAAACTTAAGTTCTTCATTTTATTCCTTCCCTTAATTCAGGTTATCATTGCTTGCACACACAAAAATACAAATCAGAGAATAGGTTATATGTGGCATATTCTTATGAGTCCTTATGCGATGTGATCTAGTTTTTAAAACAAGAAAGTTTTGTACTAAAAGCAAATATTTTCTTTCTGTAGATTATCACATTTATTTAAATGTGACAGGGAACTTTACAGTAACAACATAAGTGGACCGATTCCTAGTGCACTAGGGAATCTGACAAATTTGGTGAGCTTGGATCTTTACTTAAACAGTTTCACAGGTCCTATTCCAGATTCATTGGGCAAGCTGACAAAATTGCGTTTCCTGTATGATCACTTCCCTAAATCTTGAACTTATTGTTTATATTAGGTCATTCGTTCTCTTGGTTGTAAACTCTATATTATTTATTCACTTAGTAGCAGAATTTTTTGGATAGATATGTAATGTCATGTATAGATATGCACTACTTATAAAATAATAATCAATTCAATTTTTTCTGAAGTAAGAATAATGGTATAAAATTCTCTCAAATTGATCAGCACTATTCATTAGCTTGACTGATGTGAATTTTTGCTAAAAGAAAAATGAGATAATATTTAATTTTGTCAGTGAAATAACCCATTTGGTTGATACTGACTGGGAACTTTGCATGGTCCAATACATGATTCTAATAAATCCACTGAACGTTGCCATTACCAAATGTAAAACAATAATCAATTAAAAGTTTTGTTACAGATAGAAAACGCCCCTTTCATTCATCTCTTATGAGTTATGCCCTCATTAAAGATGAGCAAGTAAATCTCTTAAAGATATTGAATAAATAAAAATCCAGCGTACCATGAGTTAAAAATTCGGGATTGCCCCCATGGTGCATAATCTTGTGTGAACTATTGGTTAATTGGTTCTTCCACTTGTTGCTTCGTCTTTCAGCTTTACATCGGGTTAGTATAGGAGGATTGTATGCTACGTAGGGGTTCTCCTAATGGTTTAAGTGACTACAGGTTTAGCTTATTATTAGATGGTTAAACTTTGGCTACTTTTTAAAAATTGATGGTCAACTTTAAATGGTTAATTTGTGGGATTACTTTCAAACTTTTGGTTATGCAGTTTGCACTTTCATGTACTTATCATATTGGAGAATAATAAATCATATGAATTGTTATGATGAAGAAGGTTGGATAAAATTTAGAGGAAGATTTAAGTTTCTAAGTTTATTTGGAAATTACATGTGTTGTCTTGGCACTTTTCCGTATATTCTTTGCAAGATAAAGGCACTTAACCGTAAACATGTCTTTGTTTGTATGTGCTCAATCTGATATTTATATCGTAATGCTTGTAGTATTAGAACTTACTAACGTTTTCTTTTAATTTGTCTGTGTAAGGATAGCCGTCTAAACAACAACAGCCTGTCAGGTCCAATACCCCTGTCCTTGACTAATATTGCGGCCCTGCAAGTCTTGTGAGTACCTAAGAAATATAGTTGTCCTTTTTCTTATTCTTCTTTTCCCATCAGTTGTGTCTTGGTTAAAAGGATGTGCATTAGGGATTGTGCAATTTTGGCTACAGGGATTTATCAAACAACCACCTATCAGGACCTGTTCCAGACAATGGCTCATTTTCACTTTTTACTCCCATCAGGTTTTGTGTTGATAAATTGTGTACACAGGTTTTTTCCTTGGATGATTAATGCAGACTAATGATATGATTACTATTTTACTCCCTGCAGTTTTGCGAATAACATAAATCTGTGTGGCCCAGTTACTGGGAAGCCTTGCCCTGGATCTCCACCATTTGCTCCACCCCCTCCTTTTGTTCCTCCAGCAGCAGTTTCTTCCCCAGGTAGTCTCCATAGAGTGATCTGAATAGTTCCCAAAGGTTTAATATTGCATTCTTAATATATTATTTCTTATTATTATTACGAAAATATTTGCGATCTTTAGAGTGTGACCTGATTACTTAGTTTAAACAAGGAGAAACTTCTACGAGTTTTTCTTGAAAATGTCTAAAAAGGAAATGCACCGTAGGCTTCCTTCTTGTTAGCAAAAGACTAATGATTTCATTGGGTTTTGGTTAGTTGGAAGATTAAACATGCTTGAAAGATCTTATGTTATGTTATCTTATGTTATATTTGATCTATCTGTTTCGGCTTCTCGGTGTAGAGTTTATCAAATTAGATCTTATCATAATAGAACTTGTACAAATAGAGGTTTTTTAAAAAAATGGGTTATTGTCACATACCTCCCCTACCTTTTGGACTTATTTCATCAATATAGGTCGTTTGCATTTTTTCATAAATTTAATCCCTACGTTTTTTAATGATTATTTGGTTAGATAAATATACAAGTTATTGATATTAAATGACCAAAATTATCTTCTTTTAGAAAGGAGGGATATGGTAAATCTTTTAAACTGTGGTAAGGTATATTTGATATTTTATAATTAAAAAAAATTCAAAAAAAGTTTTTCTCAGATGTATAAATTTTGAGTTTTTTTTAAAAGACATAAAATGGTGTCTTTAGTCATTTCTAATTTTTTTTAAAATGATAGTCAAACAATCTTTAAAAAAAATTAAAAGAATTTGTATCAAAAAAATTTTTCTTATTCAAACTCTTTTAACTAATGAAGAAATCGAAATAAACGTCTAACAACTAAACATAATATATTGATTATTAACGACAACTCTTTATTATTTATTTATTTTTCGTTAACTTAAATATTTAACTAAGTTTGGTAGCAAATTTTCCTCATATATATATAACTTTTAAAATTAATGTAAAAACTAATGGTAAAGGCTTAGACGATAACACCGTAACAAGGGATGACACTGTTATTTTAGCAAACTATAGGGGGTGTTGGGGTGCTTATCCTGTCTTTATTGATTAAAAGGCATGCTTCACCTTTTTAAAGCTCATTTTCTATCTTCCAATTTCCATAAATGGTATATGAATGTAGCGAAAGTGTAAAGTACAGTCTCTTCAGTCGAGTCGTGCCCAATGTTCTTCGGGTCAGCATTACTTGTCAACACTTTTTTTTGTTTTTTTAAAACTCGAATTTCTCCTATGATTATCAACACATTAGAGGAACAATTTGGGCCACGTCCTACCTCGGGCCCATTCTATTAAAAAAAAGCCCAACCACATGTTTGACTTCCGCTACCGCCACTTGTCAAGATCTTATGCTGACTCTTCTAGAATTCCTTGTTTTCTTGTCCTACAAGGCAAGGCCTCACTGGTCAACAACAAGAATCAAGATCACGTGATTATGACAAACCAGTCGCAAGTCCACCTAATATCAGATCATATGCCCATGTGGCAAGATCTTATTGAAAAGATTCATGAGGTAACATAAGGGTCATGTAGTGAATTAATCATGCAAATAAGATAACTAATTTGAACTAATCCATCCTTCGTTCTGCTTTTGTTAACAATTCCAAGTAGAATTTAGACAGCATAATAAAATGTGGACTGCATGCCGAGGACGAACCGCTAAAGATGCCTTAGCAAACCACATAATCTTGACCGTCCAAGCCTTGCATAGATCTTACGCTAAAAAATCATCACTGCTCGGTGAGATGAAACCGACTCAGATATTCAATACCCTGTTTGCAGCCCCTGACAATCAACAAACAAACGATTGTGACCTTGAGGGGAGGTCTGGACCATATGTTTCTTCGTACGAGATTCGGTAACATGGACCCGGTATCACCTAGATTGTTAGACTAGCCTTGAGCTATTTCAAGTGTAGGCATTTGAATGTATCTGTACTGTTCCGTGTGGCATGATAGAGTCCAATAAGACTATATTACTGTCACCTTGAGTGATGATGAATTCGTGCAATATGAGAATGTGATAAATACTCATTACGACGATGCCTTGTCTACGGATGCCGTCAATAGACGACTAAGTGATTTGGGCTCACATATGTAAACTGACTGTGAAATGCAAAGTCCTACCTTGATTAGAGAGCCTTATTTCCTTAGGTGACTGTAACTGAAACTGTGGAAGCTTCTTTATTATACGATTATGAATGTACATGAGAATGTAATGAATGGAGAAATGTGAATTCATTTATGTGATATTGATCGACCTACAAAGGTCTAGACAGAAGTTGGCTCAGGAGCGTCGATGTAACCAGTGTGAAACTAGCTGGACAAGGAAGGGTTGGCTCAGGTGTGCCCCTTATATGGTGTAAAAGCGCCAAGTCGGCTCATAGAAATGGTTACAATGGATTTCTGGGTCATTTCTCCTTTAACAAGTTAACTTATGTTTGTGTGCTAAGAAATGAACAGTCTTCGTACTGTGGACTGAATTTTACTGTTATTGTACATTGTTGCTTATTCACTTAGCTTACGTACTGAGTTTTACTCACTAAAGTTATTGTGTGCCTCAGGTGATCAGAAGGCTGAGGTTTGGACGGAGGACTTTTGGCATCACTGACAGAGTTTCCTTGACAACTACAGACCGCTGCCCTATATTATTATAGCCATACTGTAAGAATTCTTTTGATTTTTGAATGTACCTAAATACAGAGAAATAATTTGGTTGTGATTAGGAACTCTGTATTTGATAATACTTATTTTAATTTCCAAAGAAATGACAGAGTTCACATACAAATGACTGTGTTAAATGTTATATTCTGTATGTGTGGTTAGGTTTGTGACATTATTACCCAATATATGAGAGTTGTGAGATTCTTCGCACAAATGCCCCACAACCTTGTGAGCAAATATAACTTATCAAAAATGAACTTGTTGAAGTTTCAAATGTATGTAAGGATGATGTTCCAAGTGAGAATGATCATGAGATTAATTTTACTGAGGATGATGATGTCAATAAAATCGATCATGTGGTTGAAATCGAAGCCAAAGGTATGAAAGAAAGTACTTTTGTGGTAGAGCCTATAGGTGAAATCGAACCTACACAAATTGATGATGTCAATATTGAAGAAAATGTTGTTGAATTTGTGCCTATGATTTATGAGAATCCAATTGAAATCATCCATTCATCTCAAGAAGAAGTCTCCAAACCAAAGATGAAGTTAAACCATCTCATGAAGAAATTCCTTCTAAAGCAACAATTGATGTTGATTTCATAAGTGTAGATCATGTGTTAAATAAATGCTCAAACTAAGGCATGCTTATCACTATTTTGAAGTCTCCTATGATGTTGATTGCTTCTTTGCCAACATTGATGTCCATCGATGCAACATTGTCTAGTGTTCAACCACTAATATCTATGCTTTTGGACTATTGTAAATTGAAGACTTAGATTGATGACTTTCTTATGTTTGTGTAAGAGAAGATTAGTGCTTTATCATGTTTTCATAACATTCTCCCTGGGCAACTCACCAGGAGTCGAGTTTTTAAGTTGGAGAGAGTTAATGTAGCATGATTTATTTTGTTATTAGGGTTATTATGTCTTTTTCGCTATTTGAATAGTTAGGGTTTCTTTGATTTGAAAAATTATTAATTTAGAGATTTTGACTTAAATAAGGATTTTGACTTTTCCAAATTTGACTCAAATTCTAATATGGTTAGATTAGTATAAATATATGGTTTCATTATTATTTTGTCAAATATTATTTATACATTGATTATTTATTAAAATTGAAGAATTATACATATAGAGTGGTTGGTTGAGTGTTGCGTAAGTGTGTTTGAGTATACTCTTGGAACTTTGTTTGTTTTTGTTACAGTTCCGTCAACTTTCTTCCATAGTTTTAATGGATAAATATTGTTCAACGTCCACTCATCAAAACATTTTAATAAATAACTAATTAAGATAAGATTTCCAGCTTGATTTTTGTTATATAAAGAACTATACAATGATAAAGCATTCAATGTATAAAGCAACTATAAAAAACAAATTTGCCATTGAATAAGCTTGTCTTTATGACGTAGCATGATCTTTCTATTATGATAAGGTTATTTTAGTTTTTGTTAATTTTGGCGATTAGGTTTTCTTTGATTTAAAAAATTGTCAGTATAGGAATTTTGGCTTTTCTTAATTTGACTTAAATTTTAAAATGTTTGGATTTATTTATCTTTTGTGTCATTAGAGTTAGATTAATATAAATATAAGCTTTCAATATTTTGTCGCAAAACTAAATTATTTTGATATATTGATTGGATTTTTCGGATATATTGTTAGTTTAGTGTTGAGTTAGTGCTTGTTCGAGTTTTTCACTTTCTACTAAGCACCAACGTATGTTTTTTAATTCTGAAGCTGCATGCTCATAACTCTGGCGGCATCCTTTAAGCGGATACCTTTTGCCAACTGATTTTGCCAACTGAAGTGCAAAACTTCTGCTACGCCTTCCACTTCAGCAACCACCAAGACTGTTCCTATATAAAGAATTTAAGAAAGAAGATAAATGACCAGAGAAAACTCAATAAATTAAGGGTATGTTTGGCACGCGATATTGTATAATACTATTTTATTATATTGTATTAAATAGTGTAGTATATGTGTTTGGTGCTAATTTAGTATAGTATTAATTAATACAAAGTACAACTCTTAGATGCATCAACATTGTATTAAATTATGTAAAGTTAATTCATGATATTAGCATTACATTGTATAACACTAATAAAAAATGTTAAAATTATCCTTATAAAATTTTATATATCCAACAATACCTTTTAATTTTTAAAATTGTAAAAATAAATAAAGATGTATTTAATAGATAAGTTATAAAATCAAATTTATTTAAAATTTATTTTCTAAAAATATGGAAGAGATGAAGGGAGTCATCGGCCCTATTAGGTGACATTAGAAGTCCACTGCTCCCGTTGGATCAATTGGCACCTAGCATGCCACTATATACTCTAATTGTCTAATAGGTCCAGCGGGAGCATTGGACTCTAAGTAATTTTTTCAATAATTAACAATTATTCGATAAATTACTAAATAACTAATTTTATAAATAAACTAAAAATATATTTATATTTTGTATATCTTTTTTGAAAAAAAAATCATACTTTTTTGTATAAATTAATACAATACATGAGTATACCAAATACTATATAATTTTAACATAACATTATTTTTAGTACTATACAATACAATATTATATAATACAATATTATACTATACTATACTATATCGCGTACCAAACATGCCCCAAAAGTTCATACGCGTTATTCTTTCTTGACAATATATATTATAAAATAGAAGCAAATATAAATTTTGAGTAATAATACTTTTTTGCAAATTTTTATGGCAAACCTCATCTTAAATAATATCACAAGTGATTTGACATTACTATATCATTTATGCTTCACCTTAAAATTCATGCAATAAATATCATATCATTTTTTATATCATGTAGGATGAAATTTGAAAAAAGTATGATTACTTATAAATTTCTACGCTATACTATAATTATATAATCAGTATATCTATTAAAATATATAATATAAATATATTCAATCAAAGCTCTATGAATTTAATTCTACAAGATAGTTACGTGCGTTGAATTATTCTATAAATAATCTCAAATCATAATGATGGTTCCAACAGATCTGTGGAAATTAAAGAAATCTGACGGAGGCACAGCATTAATTATGAAACGAAGCAACGCAAGGTAAAAATTAAAATCGAAGTAGTATGTTGGAGCAAAAACAAAATTTGGGGTAGCAATTATAGCATTCTCAGGCCCATCATGGACGTTTAGTGGGCGCACGAGCAACTACGAACAAGAATGGACCATTCTGTAATTTTCTTCTATTAAATAACAATATATTGGTTATGATTGAGTTAGGTTCCTTTCCTCCTTCAGATTCATTCTACAAGACGAATAATTCTGTTTTAGCTTATTAATTATTATTATATTTTTAAATGTTGGAAATGTTACCCGTGCTTGTATTATTAAGAAACACAAAGGATCTTTGAATTAAAAAGCCTTTGAAACATCTTTAATATACTCTTTTTCCTTTAATAAAAAATTTATATTCTCTTATTTTATTTAGGATTGATTTTGACACTGTAGTCATAGGAATATAATACTAACATCATATTATTGATCCAATGTTTCATTTTACTAGTCTTACAATAAATTTACCACAAAATATGGCCTAAATCTTTAGAAATTTCACTTTTATGCTATCATTTTTATATTTTATATTAGGTTAATCCATTTTTTATATCTTAATATAAAACAAAAAAGAAGAGTTTAAAAAATTTATGAATTTTTTAAATATTTTTCTAAAGATAATATCATTATTAATTGATTTAGTTAAATCATTTAATAGCAAAATTATAATAAATTTGACACATCTTAACATATTCTTTTTCGAATATTTTCACTCAAAGAAACCTATTAACGAGGGTATCTTTTTCATAGCTTCTAGAAACAGAAGGTCGATGATTTTTTTTTTTTTTAAATCCATTCCTAGTTTCAGATTAAATTAAAACAGGAAATTACTCAATGAAATCAACCCATGTCATATTACCAATAGATGTTCAAACTCAAGTAGAGGAATTTGTGAATGGTCAACTGAAAGCATCTTGAGCAGGGTTGAATAAAGTGAATGGCCTTTTCACAAGTAGGGTCCAAGCACCACACAATGTCCCAAGAGTGCATACACATCCACCCACTACATTCTCCATTTGCGATGCAATGCACAGTCTCTCACTTAACACAGAAAAATTTGAGTTAAATAGCTTCAAATCCATTAAAAAATATAAACAAAACAATAAAAAGGTGTAATAAAATGATAAAAATCACATGGGTTGAGTTAACAGATCGTGTATGATATGAGTAACTGTAGATAATCACGCCCTAAATGAAAGTGAACTAGTAGAAGTAGCTTAGCTTAGTTAATTAGATACCTGTCGTTGACCAAGAAGCTGCTTTTATGGTGTGCATGCTTTGACTGGGCCCAGGCAAAGCAGGATAATGAGCCACAGCACGCCGGCTTCTCTTTCTATCTATCTGTCAGTGGCTGGCTGGCTGGCTCAGTCTCAGTGCACTCGAAGAGGGGAGAGGAAAAAGATTTAATCTTGTATATAAATCAATATTGAAAAAATACTCAAAAGTTGGGCACTTAAAGTAGATATTCAAGAATCTTGTCTCTCATAATCCTTTCTTTCTGTTTAACTCTTATCTTGACATGGGATGGGACCATCTTTCCAAAACAACTGGTGTTGGTTTTGGTTAAAAAATGGTGGAAAAGCAGCAAGGTTTCCTGTGTCTTTAAGCTGAGAAAGATCAATGGAGAGATGGGTTCTTGTTCTTTTTTTCGTTTGGATGATCCTGGTGGTGCATCCTTTTTCAAAGATCTCTGCTAACATGGAAGGTTTGTTTTTTCTTGTATTTTGTTGGAAAGAAATCCGAGGAATTTAGAGATTTGTATTTTTTTTTTTTTTTGATGTGATGTTATTGGCTGCTAATGTGATTTTGTTGGATAGTAATGAGCAAGGTTTATCGGTGCATTAACCCAGAATCGATTTTTCACTTTTAGTGTTTAAATTAGTTTATGATATTTGGTATTGTTCGAAGAAGTTGACTGCTATGCATACATAGTGTGGACTCTGATGCCGCCTAAGGCCTTTCTGGTATATTTTATTTGTAGGTAACACATAAACAGTTTATGTCCCTATCAAGTTGGAAAATCAAATTGTGGTCATATCTAGTATATTATTCAAGTTGGCTTGGCTACTGGAGGTTAAATGATTACTATAATGGCTAGATTTGGTAAGATGGTGATGATGTTATTGTCTCTCCTATCAGGCTTTATGTTGCAGTTGCTTGATGTGTGAGTTTGATCTATGGGACATAACTTATTTGGAGAAAAAAGAATAAAGCACCCTTTTGTTTTGTGCTTCATCATCTTGTTTGGTCATTTTGTCATGGTGACATTTTGAGCGTATAGATTAATGGGAATTTTAGTCAGTTTGAGGAATACAAGAATTTCGTTAGTTTTGTTGTGCATTGACTTTATTTATCTCAAATTTGATAATTTTAAGGAATGGAGTTGTTGGGTGGGGTTTGGACTGCCTCAGTTGTGGGAGAGAACTAGCTCTAATGACAGGAATAATGACAAATAGAATATAGATATCTAATATAGTCAGAATTTGATTATTGTCTTCTATGAAAGTTAAAATATCCCAAACTGATTCTAGTTTCCACAGAGGTGATGCAGATATGACACTTTGGAGAAATTCTATAATGAGTTCCCGGAGTTTTGGAAATGTATAATTTCAAGAAGTTGAAGTGGCTTCCTCTTTTATACTGCAAATAATTTGCATTCTGTTATTGTTACTTTTTACCCTTTCATTAAAAATTGCTGCTTTCATGTTGGATTCCCAGAAATGATTTTGGCAAATCAAGATCTTTGTTCCTACCCTTTGCTTTATGGCTGTGGATATGATAGTACTGGCCTTCAGTTTAGGATATAAGCTTCGTTTGTGAGACTTTTTCTTTTTGTGTAAGCAGGTGATGCTTTGCATGGCCTTCGCTCCAACTTGCAAGACCCTAACAATGTCCTGCAGAGCTGGGATCCTACTCTTGTGAATCCGTGCACTTGGTTTCATGTTACATGTAACAATGAAAACAGTGTTATAAGAGTGTAAGCAACTTCATCGATTGATATGTCTTTGAAGCGTATGTGAAACAGTGCGTTTGTTTGTGTTTTTGGAGCTTTTGTTTTTAAAATTTTGAAAGAATATGTGGTTGGCTCTAATTTTTTTTTTAATTATGAAAATGATAAGTGGTTAATATTGATTTAAATGCATTAGAAAATGTGCATTTTCTTAAAAGTGTGCTTTGAAAATGCTAACGAACACACTCATCTTGCACCGATATATTTTTGTCTTTATCAGTGATCTTGGGAATGCAGCATTATCCGGTGAATTGGTTCCAGATCTCGGCCAGCTTAAAAATTTGCAGTACCTGTAAGTCCTCTTTAATATTTTAGATAATCTGTTCACTTGGATCAATTTAAATTTGTCGTGCCCTGAATGCTCTCCATTCTTTATGATGGTGCTATTGTCTGTCAAATTTATGATAATCTCATTGGATGAAGTGGGTCGTTTTCGGATATGTTTTTGGTTATATTTAATATATAACGTCATTGGAACAAAATCTGTCACATGCTACCTTCTGCGCTAATGCCTAACTTGAACTACGGTAAGCCTGCCATACTAGTAGCATCTGCTGCATCAATCTATTTCCTCCATTCTGTCCTTTTTGTGGTTAGACTGTATGAGAGAGAACAAGCATCCATGACTTGTAGGGCATGCCTGTCTGATGAGAAGGCATCATGCACATCTTAGGCATCTCCTGAAACAAAGATGAGGCCAATTTGTTTTGAACCTATTAATGTGTAAGAGCCTCTCACTCTTTGACAACCTTTTTATGGAGACTATAACCTCACACTTGACCTTGATTATCTTCCATCATTCACATGGGAGCTTTTAGACATATCAATTTTTACTTCCCTTCGTGGGTGAAGCACACCTCCTATTTGTCACTCAATTGCCACACTCAGAGACTTAATTTTAGCCAATTGTGATTGCATTACTTTCTCTGGCAGTGCCTTGGCTGCTGCTCTGCTTCTCTCTGACTTATCTTTTTCCCTCTGTCACCTCATATGCACTAGTTAGATTGCAGCCTGTATCCCTTTGTATTGCCCTTCATGAGTCATGAATGTCATGACAGCTGACCTTTCACACGCCGAACAAAGAGATGATTAACAGCTATTGCCATCACTATCAAGAAAACCCAGTTTTGTTGTAAGTTACAACTCTTTTTAACTATGCATTCTTTTGAAGCTTAAATTAAAGTCTTTATCATACTCCTGGATAACTATTAGTGTCAAATTGTTTCAAATTTTACGAGCATGCTTGAGAATGACTAAAGAAATGGGATATGTGTACTTTATGCTTGTATTGCATATTGGCTGGTCAATCCAATTAAACTCATAACTTCTCAAATTTTTGGCAGAAAAGCTGTTGATTGCTTCTCATCATGAGGAGTCAAATGTAACAGCAGGTCTAAATAAGTACTTCCACATTTGATGTTGACAGAAAAATTTCATTGTCATCTTCGTTCTCATCAAAACTTAAATTCTTCATTTTATTCCTTCCATTAATTCAGGTTACCATTGCTTGCATAGACAAAAACACAAATGAGAGAATAGGGTATATGTGGAATATTCTTTTGATTCCCTATGTCATGTGATCTAGTTTGTAAAAACAGTTAAGTTTTGTACCATTGCAAATATTTTCTTTCTGTGGATTATCACATTTATTTATATGTGACAGGGAACTTTACAGTAACAACATAAGTGGACCGATTCCTAGTGCACTCGGGAATCTGACAAATTTGGTGAGCTTGGATCTTTACTTAAACAGTTTCACAGGTCCTATTCCAGATTCATTGGGCAAGCTGACAAAATTGCGTTTCCTGTATGATCACTTCCCTAAATCTTGAACTTATTGTTTATATTAGGTCATTCCTTCTTGCGGTTGTAAACTCTATATTATTTATTTATCAAAAGGGTTGTTGCTCACTTAGTAGCAGAATTTTTTGGATAGATATGTAATGTCATGTATAGATATGCACTACTTAGAAAATAATAATCAATTCAATTTTTTCTGAAGTCAGAATAATGTTATAAAATTCTCTCAAATTGATCAGTACTATTCATTAGCTTGACTGATGTGAAATTTTGCTAAAAGAAAAATGAGATAATATTTAAGTTTGTCAATGAAATATCCCATTTGGATGATACTGACTGGGAACTTTGCATGGTCCAATACATGATTCTAATAAATCCACTGAACGTTGCTATTACCAAATATAAAACAATAATCAATTGAAAGTTTTGTTACTGATATAAAACGCGCCTTTCATCTTCTCTTATGAGTTATGCCCTCATTAAAGATGAGCAAGTAAATCTCTTAAAGATATTGAATAAATAAAAATCCAGCGTACCATGAGTTAAAAATTCGGGATTGCCCCCATGGTGCATAATCTTCTGTGAACTATTGGTTAATTGGTTCTTCCACTTGTTGCTTCGTCTTTCAGCTTTACATCGGGTTAGTATAGGAGGATTGTATGCTACGTAGGGGTTCTCCTAATGGTTTAAGTGACTACAGGTTTAGCTTATTATTAGATGGTTAAACTTTGGCTACTTTTTAAAAATTGATGGTCAACTTTAAATGGTTAATTTGTGGGATTACTTTCAAACTTTTGGTTATGCAGTTTGCACTTCCATGTACTTGTCATATTGGAGAATAATAAATTATATGAATTGTTATGATGAAGAAGGTTGGATAAAATTTAGAGGAAGATTTAAGTTTCTAAGTTTATTTGGAAATTACATGTGTTGTCTTGGCACTTTTCCGTATATTCTTTGCAAGATAAAGGCACTTAACCGTAAACATGTCTTTGTTTGTATGTGCTCAATCTGATATTCATATCGTAATGCTTGTAGTATTAGAACTTATTAACGTTTTCTTTTAATTTGTCTGTGTAAGGATAGCCGTCTAAACAACAACAGCCTGTCAGGTCCAATACCCCTGTCCTTGACTAATATTGCGGCCCTGCAAGTCTTGTGAGTACCTAAGAAATATAGTTGTCCTTTTTCTTATTCTTCTTTTCCCATCAGTTGTGTCTTGGTTAAAAGGATGTGCATTAGGGATTGTGCAATTTTGGCTACAGGGATTTATCAAACAACCACCTATCAGGACCTGTTCCAGACAATGGCTCATTTTCACTTTTTACTCCCATCAGGTTTTGTGTTGATAAATTGTGTACACAGGTTTTTTCCTTGGATGATTAATGCAGACTAATGATATGATTACTATTTTACTCCCTGCAGTTTTGCGAATAACATAAATCTGTGTGGCCCAGTTACTGGGAAGCCTTGCCCTGGATCTCCACCATTTGCTCCACCCCCTCCTTTTGTTCCTCCAGCAGCAGTTTCTTCCCCAGGTAGTCTCTTATCCATGGAGTGATCTGAATAGTTCCCAAAGGTTTAATATTGCATTCTTAGTGTATTATTTCTTATTATTATTACGGAAATATTTGATATCTTTAGAGTGTGACCTGGTTACTTAGATTAAATGTTAGAAGCTGTTTGCACTCTCACACACCTCACGGTGAATTCAACACAGCGGCTAGGAATGGAAATAGAATAGAGACAGATAACAGATAGACTGAAGATATGAATTAGGATGTATTGGAGTGTTTGGCAGGAAATTCGAGAGTCCTGCCAGCTCTCCCAAGAGAAAATAATTCTCACTGACTTACAGAAAAAAAATATCCTCCCCCCTCTCTCTCCTCTCTTCCTCTATATACTCTCTAACTAACTACACATTTCCCAAGGCATTTCTAACTAACTTCCCCTCACACACAAAACTTAACAGAAAACAATAATTCCCTCATTTTCCCAAGTCTGTCCCTGCTCCTTTGCTGCCTTTGTTACGCCTTGTGTAAGTAAACTGTATTGGAGGTCTATCATTACCCCCCGCCCAAATTGTCACCTTGTCCTCAAGGTGAAAATTAGGAAATTGGGTTTTGATTAAGTCAGACTGTTCCCAGGTAGCCTCAAAGTCAGGTAAACCTTTCCATTTGATTAGGACCTCGAATATGTTTCCTGTGTCTCCTTTCTTGTGTCGCACACCTAGCACACTGTCAGGTTCAACCATCATTGTCAGGTCTGCAGTAAGGTGGGAAGGAATGAGAGGTGAGACAGGGGTATTTCCCACCACTTTCCGAAGCTGGGAGACATGAAAGACTGGGTGTACTAAAGAACCCTCTGGTAGTGTCAATCTATAGGCAACTTGTCCCACTCTAGCTTCCACAGGATAGGGTCCATAATACCGGGGGCTGAGTTTTTCGTTCCGTCGTCTTGCCAGAGTTTTCTGTCTATAAGGCTGCAATTTGAGATACACCAAGTCCCCCACCTGTAATTGAAGCTCCCTCCGTTTGCCATCAGCCCACCTTTTCATCCGATTTTGTGCGTCGTTCAAATTCTGCTTCAATTCATCAAGAACTGCATCTCGCTCCTCCAATAATTCCTCTACTGTTGATACAGCAGTAGAGTTGTGTCCATAACGAACAAGTGGTGGAGGATCCCGTCCATACAATAATTTGAAGGGGGTAGATTTAGTGGAAGTGTGGTAGGTGGTGTTGTACCAAAACTCAGCCCAATGCAACCATTTGACCCACTGCTGGGGTTTACCAGCCACAAAGCATCTAAGATATGTTTCTAGGCAGCGATTAACAACCTCCGATTGACCATCCGTTTGTGGGTGGTAAGCCGTACTGCGTTTGAGAACTGTCCCCTGCATTTTGAACAATTCAGTCCAGAAAATGCTTAGAAATACTCGATCTCGATCAGAAATAATTGAGCGTGGAACCCCATGAAGCTTAACAATTTCTTTGGCAAAAATGGCAGCCACAGATTGGGCATTGAAGGGATGTTTCAGTGCAATAAAGTGGCCATATTTAGTTAATCTGTCTACTACCACCAGTATTGAATCATATCCTTGTGATTTTGGTAATCCCTCTATAAAATCCAAAGTAATATCTTCCCAAACTTGGTGAGGAACTGGCAAAGGCTGAAGAAGACCAGCTGGTGATGCTGCTAAATACTTATTCTGCTGGCAAACTGTACAAGACTCCACATAACCCTTAATCTCCTTCTTCATTCCTTGCCAAAAGAACTCCCTGGAAATTCTCTGGACAGTTTTAAGCAAACCAGAATGGCCTCCCAGGGGACTATCATGAAATTCCTTTAGTAGCTTAGGAATTAAGATTGACTGTTTGCTCAAGACCAGCCTTCCGTTATAGAGCAGATTTCCTTGCACCACAGTGTACCCTTGATGGGTAGAATCTCCTGCCAGAACAGCCTCCTTAAGCTTGGACAATTCTTCATCCTTAGAAATCTCAGTCCGTATCTCATTCAAATTGAATGAGGGTGATAACGCAAGGGCAGAAAACTCAGGATGTCTGAATAAAGCATCAGCTGCCTTATTTTCTAAACCTGGTTTATAGTGTATTTCGAACTCATACCCCAGTAGTTTGGATAGCCACTTTTGATGCTCAGTACTCACCAGCCTTTGTTCCAAAAGGTACTTAAGGCTCCTCTGGTCAGTCCTTACTATAAATTTCTGCCCTAACAAATACGGTCGCCATTTTTGAACTGCCAGTACTATGGCAATCAGCTCCCTCTCATAGACTGATTTCAACCTTTGATTGGGAGGGAGCATGTGGCTGTAATAAGCCACTGGTCTGTTCCTTTGCATTAATACTGCCCCAATACCCATTCCAGAAGCATCGGTATCGATTACGAAGGGTTGTGTGAAATCGGGTAGTGCCAACACAGGAACAGTGGTCATAGCATGCTTCAATTTCACAAATGCTTCTTCAGCTCTAGCATTCCATCCGAAACTGTCTTTCTTTAGCTGTTCTGTTAACGGAAAGGCGAGGCTTCCATACCCCTTTACAAACTTCCTGTAATATCCTGTAAGCCCCAGGAATCCTCGTAACTCCTTCAAATTCCTTGGAGAGGGCCACTGTTGTATCACATCTACCTTAGAATAGTCCACAGCCACTCCCTCAGCAGAAATTATGTGGCCTAGATATTCCAGTCGAGTTTGTGCAAACAAACATTTTTTTAAGTTGGCATATAGTTGCTGATCCTGCAGAATACCCAAGACAGTTGCCAAATGATGCTTGTGCTCTTCCAAACTTTTGCTGTAAACCAAAATATCATCAAAGAAAACCAGCACAAATCTTCTCAAGTGCTTCCTGAATATGTCATTCATCAAGGCTTGGAAGGTGGAAGGGGCATTGGTCAGCCCAAATGGCATTACCAGGAACTCGTAGTGTCCAACATGTGTCCTGAAAGCTGTCTTAGGGATGTCTTCAGCCTTGACCCGGATTTGATGATACCCTGATTTCAAATCCAACTTAGAAAAGACACAAGACCCGTGTAATTCATCCAGGAGTTCATCAATTACTGGAATGGGATACTTGTCAGGTATTGTGGCCTGATTGAGAGCTCTATAGTCCACACAGAATCTCCAACTACCATCTTTTTTTTTACCAACAAGACTGGACTAGAGAAGGGGCTGCTGCTCTCTCGAATTATTCCAGCCGCTAACATTTCTTGAACCAGCCTCTCAATTTCATCTTTCTGTACTTGGGGATAGCGGTAGGGTCTGACACTTATCGGTTGTGTTCCTTCTTTAAGAATAATGGCATGGTCCCGTCCCCGACTTGGAGGTAACTGAGATGGTGGTTCAAACACTGCCTGGAACTTGTTAATGATGCCTGCCACCTCAGCAGGGATACTGCTGTGATATCTTGAATCTGCAGTAACGGAAATAGCACTTAACTCCAGCAGCATTCCTTGTCCCCCCCCCTCTCATTGCCTTAACAAAACTTTTAAGTTTTACTGGAGACTTACACAAGCTGGGATCCCCCTGCAACACCACTCTCCTGCCATAACCTCAAATTCCATTGTTAGAGCTTTACAATCAAATTTGATAACTCCCAAATTTTCCAACCACAACATCCCTAACACCAGATCAGTTCCCCCAAGATCCAGGGGTAGGAAATCTTCCACTATCCTAATTTCCTGTAACGTCAGGCCAATCCCCTTACAAATTCCATCTCCCTTAACCGGATCCCCTGTCCCAAGTAATACTCCATAAGCATCAGTGTTATCAATAGGCAACCCTCCTGACCAAGGTCCTGGACACAAAATTATGGTCTTTTAGTTTAATTGTTTTTTACTCATAGAGAGTTCTATAATTTCCTGAGACTTCCATGGAGTCATCTTCTTCCCTCAACTGTGCACCACCATGACTTGAAGCTCTCTGGCATCTGTGACCTGGAGAGAATTTCTCGTCACAGCGATAACACAATTTTAGCTTCTGCATCGGTCAACCTTCGAAACGGTGTTTCATTCTTATTTTTTTCTAACACTGTGGTGGTCCGATAATTGTAATTTCCAGTGGTTTTGGGAGGAATTGGCGGGGAGTTGCTGGGAATCCTTCTGTCGTGGAATTGGTTGGTGGGCCTTGAACTCCTCAAGGCCAAGCTAGCCTTTGGGCCAGCATCATGATCCGGTCCAGGCCCACTGGCCTGAAAGCTTTCAGGGATATCAGGACGCAGGCCATGTATAAACTGACCTTCCAGAATGTATTAGCGTTGATGCCAACCGCTACTGCCGGCGATATTCCCGCACGGTATTGACGGAGCCCAAGGAATTGCTCCATCCCTCCTGATTCTCTCAATCGTTCCCGCAGTCGTGCCTAAATTCGTGGAAAATCAGTGCGAGACAAAGAAGAACAGATCTGAGCCACTAAAGCAAAGCTTCCTTTAGTTTGTCAAACCATGCCCTTGGAGCTTGCTTCAAACCATACAAAGATTTGTGCAATTTACAAACAAATTGTGGATACTCAGAATTAACAAGACCAGTAGGCTGATATATATACATCTTCTTGTAAGTCTCCATTTAAGAATGTATTATTGACATCGATTTGCTTTATATCCCAACTAAATGTAATTGCTAATGAGAGCACAACTCTTATAGTAGATGGTTTTATGACAGGGTTAAAAGTTTTCAAAATAATCAACCCTTGCTGATTGTTGAAACCCTTTGGCCACAAGTTTGGCCTTGTACCTCTGAATGTTCCCATTTGCATTATATTTAATCTGAAAGATCCACTTACAATCGACTATATACATGCTAGAATTGTAAGGAGCTAAGGAGTAGGTTTTATTTGACATGAGTGCCCCATATTCAGATCGTATAGCTGCTTGCCAATGAGGGCTTGATAATGCTTGTGCTACTATGTTAGGTATTGTTGTGTCAAGTAAAGTAACAGTATAAAATTTTGGTTTAAAGATGCCGGCCTTAGCTCAGGTTACCATTGGATGTGAGTTTTCAAGTGGAGCAGACAGAATAACTGATGGTGATTGTGATGAATTGGTACAATCTTGTGAAAGATTACGATCATGAGAAGATGGAATTGTAGATGGTGAGTTTGAAGTAGCTAAGTTATCTGATGAATTTAGAAGTGTATTTGAAGAAATAGATGAATTAGAAGGTAATGAGATTGGTAAAGATAAAGAGGAAAAATTTGAACCAGAAGTTATATATGAAACAGCATGAGAAGGAAGAAACCAGGATGAGAATTGAGAGACAATTGTTGGCAGGTAAGTGACATGATTTGAAGTGATAAAATTCTTGTCTAAGAAAGGAAACCGATCCTCATGGAATATAACGCTCTTTGAAATGTAAACACGACCTGATGAATGTAGGCACAAATAACCCTTATGAAAACTGTTATCCAAGAAACAGACAAACAGAGGTATGAAATGAAAATTTGTGTGATGAACAAGGTCTGAGCTTTGGATAACAAGCACACCCGAAGACCTTTAACTCCTTATAGTTTGGTGTCTTGCCAAAAAGTTTTTGAAATGGTAAAGTATAGTGTAAGACTGAGGTAGGTAACCTGTTTAATAGATACACTGCTGTATGGAAAGAATGCCACCAGTAATGTAATGGCATTGCTGCCTGAGCCATTAAAGATAGACCAATTTCAACAACTAAACGATGCTTCCTTTCAATAGTTCCATTCTATTGATGAAAGTAAGTACATGAATGCCGAAATATAATACCAAGTTTGTCAAGTAATTGTTGAAGGGGTTTAAACTCTCCTCCACAATCAGTTTGCAAGCATTTAAGTTTTTTGTCAAACTGTCTTTCTACTAAGCTAACAAACTGAGGAAAATAAGTTGCAACTTTAGACTTAGATTGCATAGGATAGATCAACCTATATCTAGCAGATAATTAACCATCAATAAGTAGCAGATAATAAGCATAACCATCAATTGACTTCACTAGTGAGGGACCCCAAACATCAGCAAAAACAATTTCAGGAGGCACTTTGAAATTAGTTTGAAAAGAAGATAAATGGAGTGACATTGTTTTCCATATCTACAAGCTTCACATTGCAACTTATTTATTTTATTTGCACTCAATTTGAACTGCTTAACAACATGAGCTAAGGTTATTTCATTCAGATGGCCTAACCTTCTATGCCAAGTAGCTATAGTTGTTTTAGCATCAGAATTTGAAATTGTATGGGAAAGCATTGAAGTAGGACTGCTAACTGAATTCTGAGATGTTTTGATAGATGGCACAAATATAAAAATGTAGGGAGCTGATGCAACATTACTTCTAGATGATATGGAAAGCTTGTATAAACCTTCCTCAAGCTTGCCTTGCAGCAGAATTGCTCCTGAATTCTTGTCCTTAACAAGATAGAAACAAAGGTGAAATTCAACAAATACATTGTTGTCAGTAGACAGTTTGAAAATACTTAACAAGTTCTTTGTTATTTAAGGAACATAAAGAATTCTTTTTAACACCAAGGGTTTAGAATTCTGTAAACTCGTTAAAAAAGATGTACCAAGATGTAAGATTGATAGAGAATTACCATTCCTTACTTGAACACTTTCAGTACCAGCATAGTTTTCCTTGACATCCAAATTTTGGAGATCATTAGTAATATGATCGATTGCCCCAGTACCCAGGTACTAGTTAGCATGAGCAATTGCATTGGGTGAACATAAGCTTGAGAGTTATTTGACCCTCCTTGCTGTGAATTATTACTTTGCTATTGTCCTGAAGCATCCTGAGTTCCTTGAAAGCTTATATAAACCAATAATAGCATTTTAGAGCAACATGACCAAGTTTCCCACACAGTAGGCAAATTGGCCTATTGTTGTTCACTCCTTCCTCCATTAGAGTTAAACCTTCCTCCTTGACTTTGTCCTCTACCTCTGCCTTTTCTTCTAAAGCTTTGAGTAAAAGGAGGTATGATAAATTGATTAAATTATTGTGCTTGACCAAAATTATTAAACTAGTTTGTCCTTCTTGCAACATTTGCACTATGATCAAGATTAACTGACTGTATAGTATGATGCTTAGCTAACCGAAGTTCATAGCCCTGTAATTGGAACTGAGCTTCTTCCAAGGATACAAAACCAACTCTAGAATTTATATTGACTACAATTGCATCATATTTAGGACCCAAACCATCAAGCATATGCAGCAAAAGATCAGATTATGTTATCTCAGTACTAATAGCATACAGAGTGTCTAAGATTTCTTCCTTTTTAAGGAAATAATCACTAATTGTCAAAGAGCCTTTACAAGTAGTTTGTAGTTGATGTTTAAGATGCATAGACCTGGCTCTTGACTCGGTTTGAAACAATTTCTCTAGTGTTTGCCACACACTCACAGAAGATTGACATCTAACTACATAGCCAAACATCCCTTCAGTAATTGATGCTAAAAGCCAACTTAGGATGAACTTATCAGTTCGTTTCCATACTACATAATCAGGATTTGTTTGCTTAACAATTTCAGTTTCATTACTAGGATTAACAATTGATAAAGATAAGTAAGGAGAAGGACAGATCTTGTCACCAATAATGAATCCATCAAGATCGTAGGCTCTTAGAGCTGGAATGATCTGTGACTCCAGAAGCCATAAATGCTTCTGTTGAGCTTGATTGAGAGTGGAGGTAAACTTGGAGGTAACTGAATCGCAAAACTAGAAGAAGAGGAACCGGGTGAACTTGATGAACCAGAGTCTCCATGTCCATTGAGGTTTTGTGAGAGTGAATTATTCATTCTTGTAGTTCCAATTTGTGAACTGGATTCCTGGAAATTTTGACTTATTTGTGATGGAATTTTTCTGGATCAACCATGGTGCTTTGATACCATGTTAGAGAGAAGCTTCCAGTGGAAGTTCGTTACAAGAATGAATAAGAAACTGTTTCACCTTTGTTTACCACTTGATGAATTGATTACATGTAGGTGCTTTATATACAAGCTTGACTAAGTGTATAGGCCACTGGCACATAGTACCTCACGTGACTTATCAACAAAATATCTTTCCTAATACTGACTTAGCTTACAAGATACTCAATTCTTAATTTCAGTTGTTTTTATTTCTTTTGTTTCAACAGGTGAAGCACGTGAATGGCAATGGAGTGGCAGTGGGTGTGGAAATGGAAGTGGTAGGAGAAGTTGAGGTGGATGTGGATGATTTGAAGAAGAAGGTGGAGGAGATTGGGAAAGAAGAGGCTTGGTTTAAGAAAAGTGGGCAAGAGAAGAAGATTGAGGTATAAAAGTTTTACAATTAATAATGTTATGGATTATGTTATCTGATGTCCATCGTGCATTGGTTTTATGTGTTAAGTACTACCAAACGGAGAAACTTGAGTAGTTAAGTAGGTCGTAGATGGATTTAATGCAACCATAAGCAAAAATACAATAATAAATATGAGTATGATTTAAACTAGTTATATTAGTGGAATGGGATTACAACGTAAGATAAGTTGGTCAATTTGGTTGTAATACCACGTTAGTTCTTAAGTTGCTGCCAATCTTGGTAAGTTTTATTCCTTTTAAATGACCTTCTTGTTGGTCAGCTTTTTGAAATTAGTGACTGAATGTTGTTCAACTATATTCCATAGTTTCATAACTGCATATGAGCTTAGTGTCACAAGCTTGTAGGCCGTAACATTAGGTATCTCTATTTTAAGCTTTCCTCTACAGGTCAATTCCACAGGGCAAGACTGAAGAGACAAGAAGTTGTTATTAAAGTACAAAGGCCTGGTCTCAAGGATCTCTTTCATATTGACCTAAAAAACCTGAGGGTGATTTCTTGTTGGTTTAGAATTATTTGCAAATTCCGTTGTCTTTTCCGTACGTTTTGGCAGTTGGAATTTGGAAAACTATTTACAGTGACACATGGGCTTTTGGAGGTAATAGCAGAATTATCTTCAGAAGATTGACCCAAAGTCTATTGGGTTGCTTTTAATGATGAATGTGCAAGTGTGTTATATCAGGTGGTTATTCTCCAATTGATTGCCATTTCAATCTGAAGTTAATGAGTACTTGATGAATCATTTATGCAGATATCAGATGCTTTACTGTCCTATTTGCATATTTTTAGCTGACTAGTTTGTGTTATTGTAGCTAATAAAGATTTAATTTGATCACACTAAGGAAGCTGCTAACGCAGAACTTTTTGCTGGTAATTTGAAACACATGGATTCTGTGAATTTTATATGGGAATATACCACACTGCCGGTTTGACATCTCAGAAGTAGTTTTCTTTGGTTAATTCGACCTTTCTTTTTGTATTGCATATGACATTTTATTTATTTGTTTTTTCTATATTTCCATGTAGGTTCTGACAATGGAATATTTACCAGGGATCAAAATAAACAAGATACAAGCTTTAGATCAATTGGGTGTTGATCGGAAAAGGTTAAGACAATCCAAACATAGATTCAAGTCATATCACTTGCATGCTACCCTCCACTCATGGTTGAAGGAGTTCACATTCTTTGTGCTTATCATTTTATACAGCTTGGGTAGATATGCTGTTGAATCTTACTTTGGGACAAATTCTTTCTCATGGTTTTTTCCATGCTGACGCTGTCAGTTTCTTCAGTTTTCTTTTTAGTTTGTGGTGCTAAATAAATCTTTGGATCAACTTTTTCCCGCATTTTCAATGGGATAAATTTGTGGGAATAGAAAGCGACATTAGAACTTTTAACTAGTCTAGTAGTGCAGCATACTTGTGTTCAAATATCGTATAGTCAGGATGTAAAATGCATATTTTAAGCAACTACATGACCTAAAAATTTAAGCTTATACGTCAAGGCCAATAATGATCGTTACATGCTAACATGACTTCTTAATGACACATAAATAAAACACAAATATTAAAAAAAAAAATCATAAACACAACTTATAATGTTTTATAATGCAATGGGGGGGATTGAGCACAAGACCTCTTGGTTAGCTTGGCTTTGATATCATAACTTCTTACCTCTGTCTTGGAGTATTAGTCCAAACATTGGGGAAGGTCTGCTGGAAGCATTTTATGGAGTTTATGAGAAGGATGCAGATAAGGTGATCATCTCCCTAAGTTTTGAGATGCTCTCTATTTTATTTCATTTCAGTATTGTGGAAGTTGTTGGAAATTAAAGTACAAAGGCCTGGTCTGTCAAGGCTCAATTCTCTTTCATATTGACGTAGAGAATTGATCTAAAAGTAATTCCCCTAGAGGATTATATTCAGTATGTAGCTGTCATCATTGACCATGAGTTTATTAGATAAAAAAGTTATTACCTCTTTTCTTGTTTATCATGAAGAAGATTCATGAATTATTTGCAAAGTTCCGTTGTCTTTTCCGTACGTTTTGGCAGTTGGAATTTGGAAAACTATTTACAGTGACACATGGGCTTTTGGTATTATTTTATATTTCTTACTTCCAGGTAATAGCAGAATTATCTTCATGAAGATTGACCCAAAGTCAGATGGTGTAAAGAGGGATTGGGTTGCTTTTAATGATGAATGTGCAAGTGTGTTATATCAGGTGGTTATTCTCCAATTGATTGCCATTTCAATCTGAAGTTAATGAGTACTTGATGAATCATTTATGCAGATATCAGATGCTTTACTGTCCTATTTGCATATTTTTAGCTGACTAGTTTGTGTTATTGTAGCTAATAAAGATTTAATTTGATCACACTAAGGAAGCTGCTAACGCAGAACTTTTTGCTGGTAATTTGAAACACATGGATTCTGTGAATTTTATATGGGAATATACCACACTGCCGGTTTGACATCTCAGAAGTAGTTTTCTTTGGTTAATTCGACCTTGACATCTAACTACATAGCCAAACATCCCTTCAGTAATTGATGCTAAAAGCCAACTTAGGATGAACTTATCAGTTCGTTTCCATACTACATAATCAGGATTTGTTTGCTTAACAATTTCAGTTTCATTACTAGGATTAACAATTGATAAAGATAAGTAAGGAGAAGGACAGATCTTGTCACCAATAATGAATCCATCAAGATCGTAGGCTCTTAGAGCTGGAATGATCTGTGACTCCAGAAGCCATAAATGCTTCTGTTGAGCTTGATTGAGAGTGGAGGTAAACTTGGAGGTAACTGAATCGCAAAACTAGAAGAAGAGGAACCGGGTGAACTTGATGAACCAGAGTCTCCATGTCCATTGAGGTTTTGTGAGAGTGAATTATTCATTCTTGTAGTTCCAATTTGTGAACTGGATTCCTGGAAATTTTGACTTATTTGTGATGGAATTTTTCTGGATCAACCATGGTGCTTTGATACCATGTTAGAGAGAAGCTTCCAGTGGAAGTTCGTTACAAGAATGAATAAGAAACTGTTTCACCTTTGTTTACCACTTGATGAATTGATTACATGTAGGTGCTTTATATACAAGCTTGACTAAGTGTATAGGCCACTGGCACATAGTACCTCACGTGACTTATCAACAAAATATCTTTCCTAATACTGACTTAGCTTACAAGATACTCAATTCTTAATTTCAGTTGTTTTTATTTCTTTTGTTTCAACAGGTGAAGCACGTGAATGGCAATGGAGTGGCAGTGGGTGTGGAAATGGAAGTGGTAGGAGAAGTTGAGGTGGATGTGGATGATTTGAAGAAGAAGGTGGAGGAGATTGGGAAAGAAGAGGCTTGGTTTAAGAAAAGTGGGCAAGAGAAGAAGATTGAGGTATAAAAGTTTTACAATTAATAATGTTATGGATTATGTTATCTGATGTCCATCGTGCATTGGTTTTATGTGTTAAGTACTACCAAACGGAGAAACTTGAGTAGTTAAGTAGGTCGTAGATGGATTTAATGCAACCATAAGCAAAAATACAATAATAAATATGAGTATGATTTAAACTAGTTATATTAGTGGAATGGGATTACAACGTAAGATAAGTTGGTCAATTTGGTTGTAATACCACGTTAGTTCTTAAGTTGCTGCCAATCTTGGTAAGTTTTATTCCTTTTAAATGACCTTCTTGTTGGTCAGCTTTTTGAAATTAGTGACTGAATGTTGTTCAACTATATTCCATAGTTTCATAACTGCATATGAGCTTAGTGTCACAAGCTTGTAGGCCGTAACATTAGGTATCTCTATTTTAAGCTTTCCTCTACAGGTCAATTCCACAGGGCAAGACTGAAGAGACAAGAAGTTGTTATTAAAGTACAAAGGCCTGGTCTCAAGGATCTCTTTCATATTGACCTAAAAAACCTGAGGGTGATTTCTTGTTGGTTTAGAATTATTTGCAAATTCCGTTGTCTTTTCCGTACGTTTTGGCAGTTGGAATTTGGAAAACTATTTACAGTGACACATGGGCTTTTGGTATTATTTTATATTTCTTACTTCCAGGTAATAGCAGAATTATCTTCAGAAGATTGACCCAAAGTCAGATGGTGTAAAGAGGGATTGGGTTGCTTTTAATGATGAATGTGCAAGTGTGTTATATCAGGTGGTTATTCTCCAATTGATTGCCATTTCAATCTGAAGTTAATGAGTACTTGATGAATCATTTATGCAGATATCAGATGCTTTACTGTCCTATTTGCATATTTTTAGCTGACTAGTTTGTGTTATTGTAGCTAATAAAGATTTAATTTGATCACACTAAGGAAGCTGCTAACGCAGAACTTTTTGCTGGTAATTTGAAACACATGGATTCTGTGAATTTTATATGGGAATATACCACACTGCCGGTTTGACATCTCAGAAGTAGTTTTCTTTGGTTAATTCGACCTTTCTTTTTGTATTGCATATGACATTTTATTTATTTGTTTTTTCTATATTTCCATGTAGGTTCTGACAATGGAATATTTACCAGGGATCAAAATAAACAAGATACAAGCTTTAGATCAATTGGGTGTTGATCGGAAAAGGTTAAGACAATCCAAACATAGATTCAAGTCATATCACTTGCATGCTACCCTCCACTCATGGTTGAAGGAGTTCACATTCTTTGTGCTTATCATTTTATACAGCTTGGGTAGATATGCTGTTGAATCTTACTTTGGGACAAATTCTTTCTCATGGTTTTTTCCATGCTGACGCTGTCAGTTTCTTCAGTTTTCTTTTTAGTTTGTGGTGCTAAATAAATCTTTGGATCAACTTTTTCCCGCATTTTCAATGGGATAAATTTGTGGGAATAGAAAGCGACATTAGAACTTTTAACTAGTCTACTTCGGTAAAACATAGATGCAGCATACTTGTGTTCAAATATCGTATAGTCAGGATGTAAAATGCATATTTTAAGCAACTACATGACCTAAAAATTTAAGCTTATACGTCAAGGCCAATAATGATCGTTACATGCTAACATGACTTCTTACCTGCATGACACATAAATAAAACACAAATATTAAAAAAAAAATCATAAACACAACTTATAATGTTTTATAATGCAATGGGGGGGATTGAGCACAAGACCTCTTGGTTAGCTTGGCTTTGATATCATAACTTCTTACCTCTGATGGCACCTTGGAGTATTAGTCCAAACATTGGGGAAGGTCTGCTGGAAGCATTTTATGGAGTTTATGAGAAGGATGCAGATAAGGTGATCATCTCCCTAAGTTTTGAGATGCTCTCTATTTTATTTCATTTCAGTATTGTGGTTCTCATAGTTGGGAATTTACTTCCAATGGAAACTTTTACCTTAGTGCAGGTCCTTCAGGCAATGGTTCAAATGGGTGTTCTAGTGCCAACTGCAGATATGACGGCTGTCAGACGAACAGCTCAATTCTTTCTAAACGGGTGCTCTTAGTGAAGAGTGAAAATCTTTTCTGGGTTTCTTTTTGCTGTTAGTATTTTTGGTTCGTAGAGAATTGATCAAAATTGATTGACCCTTCGCCCAATTGCTTGAGTATTTATTCCCTTATAATCTAGACAAAATTATTACCAAAACACACTACTAGCAATTGATTATATTCAGTATGTAGCTGTCATCATTGACCATGAGTTTATTAGATAAAAAAGTTATTACCTCTTTTCTTGTTTATCATGAAGAAGATTCATGTTTAGTGAGCTCTGTATGAAGTTCTTGTACTACAGAGTTCCTTATGTGTAATAGTATAACCTGTGTGATCCTTACTAATTATATTCATTGATTAGTAATACCACAGCTTGGAAGCAACCCGAATTCATGCTAACAAAAATAAAAGAAAGAGCTAAGCGCCGCTGTAGATGCTCTTTTCATTCAAGCATTTTCCTGACCACAAAGTTTATGAATTCAGACCATTTGCAGTTCTGAGGAGCGTCTTGCTGCACAAAGGGAAGAGAGAGAGAGAGAGAGAGAGAGAGAGAGAGAGAGATGGCAACAGAAGAACTTGGATTTAAAAGCCACTGAGCAAAGAGGAAAAGATAGAGAAAAATAAGCAACGTCTCTCTGTAATAGGTAATTTAATTCGTGCAATTTGATGAATGTTTTGGCTTCATTGCTGATGTCTAAATTAAAAGTAGCAAGTAGATGATGAATTAGTTGGGGCCTCCTTAAATACTTGTGTTGAGTCAGACCCTTTTTTATTTTAAACAAAAGACTGGTATTAATAGAGTAAATAGAGGTGACCACCTATATTAATAATGCATCGAGGACAATCTGTACAAAATAGTGTTGGGCCAGATCCATTTATCGTATACAAGGCTGCATGGTTAAAATGCTTTTGAAGTTCTTGTAGTTTACATCTTACTGAACATAATGAACTAAGAATTTTGGGACTTTCTAGATCAGCTTTGCAGGTTTTACAATAAATAAATGTCTCTGCTCTTCTTAAAGGAGCAATCATTTAGCTAGTAATAACTTGACTTTCTGACCAAAAATTTGATAATAATCAATTGAAAAAAAGGAAAGAAGTGTAGCTAATACTGTTCTTTTTTTATATTGAGATTAGAGGAACAGGGAACTAACTTAAACCAGAAGGGATAATTCTAATTTATTTCCTGAGGTTAGGCTTAAAAAAAATTGAAGACCTCAGTTTTCTGAAATCTAAGATTACCCCCTGAGGTTACTGTAATACCGTTAGATTTAACAGAAAATGTATTAAATAGTAACTTAACGCTAATAAACAGTAGTATTTTCCATTAAATCTAACGGTTTAATGTATTTTCCGTTAAATCTAACGGTACTACAGTAACTTCAGGGGGTAATATTAAATTTCAGAAAATTGAAGTCCTCAATTTTTTTAAGCCTAATCTTAGGGGGCAAATTAGAATTACCCCTAAACAAAATAATATATCTTAGATTCTGAGAAGGCCAATCTAGGGGATGATGATGCGGGAGAGTTAGGCTACGTTTTATATTTCAAGTGATGATTTTATAGCTAGTTAATTGTCGCATTGCAATATTTTTGAAGTATTTAAAGAGTTTTTTTTTTATTTTCATAACAACCCATCTTTACTCTTACCCTATAAAAATCATTAATTAGAGTGGTGCATCTCTAAAAAGTTTCATATAATTTATTAGAATTTTAGAATCACCTCATATAATATTTTGGTACTTATTTCCAAATTAGAGATCAATGTGTATTAGTGATTATTGTGTCAGACCTTAAATAAAATCAACAAAATTTGCTATCGTTTCATTTGTTGATGATAAAAATTTCTAATTGTCATCTTATAAATTGCCTAATCATCATAAACAAACTAATTGTCATCTTATTGTCTAATACTTTTTATGAACCGAATAATATTTTTATTTCCTTATTTTATTATATACAAAATTTGCTTATATAAGCCTCCATGAGCTAGCTTGTCCTAGAAATATTTGTTATATGTTGGAAATAATTAACATAATTTAGTAATTTAATTACTATTTTCTTTTATCTTGATAATGTGACATGCACTATATATTGAGATTTGGTCAAATTGTGTGCGTAAGATTGAGTTTTTTATTGTTAAAAGGAATCATTATTTGCACATATATACGTGAATGGAGGTTTAGTTGAAGTCAAATACACCAACATTTTTGGTACAATAAGTTAAACAAAGCATACAGGAATTCAACAATTGATTATCTTCATTTGTGCTTTCATATGTCCCAAATTTTAGTTCTTGTCTTTTAAGGTTGCTTCATTGCATATTTTATATATTTAAGGAGTGCATCTTTATGTTACCGGCTGGTATCGTTATTGACTCTTATTATAGATAGATTATTATTTGATAATATTCATTTTTAAGATATTATTTGATTCAGCAATTATCAAAATTAAGTTGATTGTTAAAGAGTAACCTGGTGTATCTTATAAAAGATATTGTAATAATTCAAATATTTTCACTTGGAGCATGAGATAAAAGAGAAATAACCCACACACACATATATATATAATCTCACTGATCTTATCTTACATCCAATATTTAGTTATTCAAGATCATTTGGAGAGAAATCATTGTTCAAATTTGTATAAGTATGCAAATAATCTTTCTCCATCATAACATTAAAGTCTAGGATTATCACAGGGTATCATGTTGTCAACACAATTAACCAATAAAATCATCTTGTACCGAAATTTATTTGTAAATTTCGTACCAATTATTAATAATACAAATGTTGTAGGTCCTCGGTCATATTCAAATTCAATCCTTGTAAGATTTTATTAACAAGGTGTTAAGTGTGCGACTAAAGTTCCACATTGGTTAGAAGTGGGGAGAATCATAGGTAGATAAGTATTAACAAATATCTTCATTGATATGAGACTTTTTGGGTAAAGTTCAAAAGTATATCCATGAAGGCTTAGCCTAAAGTAGACAATATCAATACCAATATGAGGTTTTGTGTAGTCCATATCCTAGACTTAACCATCAGAATATGTGGAGGAAATTCTCAGAAACCTTATAAAGGTGGTAGACCCTAATCAAGCTTGAGATAAGATGCTTGATTAAGTTCTATTAGATCAGGTAGTGTGCTTCGGATGCTTCATGGACGTGTCTTGACCGCAAGACAGTGAAAAGGTCTTGGTTAAGCTCTATTGGACTTGGCGGTGTGCTGCGGATGCTACATGGACGTGTTGGGCCATGGTGAAGATGAGGAGTTGACCTCGATGAAGCAAACGGATAGATGATTGTTTGAGAGGAGAACCGAATAATGCAGAATTGGTCCTTTGTTCAAGAAAATGATTGTTAGATGTGCGACCAATGTCCCATATTGGATAATAGTGAGGTGGATCATGGGTTTATAAGTATGGTCAAATATCAATGTGATGGAGCAGATAGATAGATGTAGAATGTGGTCTTTTACTTGAGGGGAGATTGCTAGGCGTGCGACCAAAGTTCCACATTGATTAGAAGTAAGGAGGATCAAGGGTTTATAAGTACAGACAAATATCTCCATTAGTATGAGACTTTTTTGTTAGAATTCAAAAGTAAATCCATAAGGGTTTAGACCTAAAATGTACAATATCATACCAATATAGAGATTTGTATGGTCATAGTCCCAACAACTAGTATTAGAGTTAAGGTTACCTAACATGTCTCACCTAATCTAGGATAAACTGGTTAGATGGTTATCAGACACAAGGCTTGATGCATGATGAAGGAGATTGTTGAGAGAATGCTACATCAGTTATGGAAAATGATGCCCAAATTCAACAATATTATACTAATGTGGAGATATGTGTAGTTATAGTCCCAATAACTGTATCAAAGCTAAGGTTAGTTGACATATTTTAGGCCAATCTAGGTCGATGGTTATCCGACTCAAGACCCGATGTGTGATGGGGGAGATTGTTGAGAGGATCCCACATCGGTTATGGAAAAGGCTGATGGTTAATTTTTAACTGTGAGGGAAATCTTCATCCCTTGAGCTAGTTTTTGGAGCCAAAAAGGCTCAATACCAACTAACACAATGTTAAAACACAGAACACATTAGATTTATGAAGTCCTGTTCTTCAGTTGCTCCAAGAAATCACTATGATGGTAAAGCTTTACAAGATAATCAATCTTCACTCACAATCTCTTAATTTTTACAAACTATCTCATAACACACACCTTTGAAGGCTTCCCTAAAACATTATAAATCTATAGTAAATTTAAAGTTACAAATAAACCTTTGGTACCATTTTAGCTAGCACCGTGGCTTAACTTGTGTAGTGTTGCGGCTCTGTGTATGGAAAAGTCCGCGTTTCCACAAGTTTCACCAGCACTACGATTTGAACTGAGTAGCACTGCGGCCCTATATCCGACATCCAGTTTTCCCAATGCTGCGGTGCTTCAAGACAAGGGCTCAGGTGCTTTGCTTTCTCTCACAGAGATCCATGAAGCTTCTATTTATTTTTTGTTAACACATTCAATATTAAAAAGACTCTAATACCCTTCCTCTTTGTTAAAGTTGTAAAGAACCTTTTCTAAACTGGGGGTTAAATGTTACTTTTCAAATAGCAGAGGCCAAACCTTGGGGTTGTTAGTGTTTTTTGCCCTCTATGTCATCTCTAATAATATGGCGAGTAATATTGCATTACTATATCACTCATTACCTTATCTCATAATCCATATAATAAAATGAAACATCATTTGGAATGAAAATTGAAAAACAATTTGAAAAAAGTATCGTTACTTATAAATTTTTACAGTATATTATAATTATGTATTGATCAGTATAACTATTCAAATATATAATAAAATAATGTTTATATCCCATCTAAGTTGCATGAACTTAATTCTATATAGTTACATGTGTTGAATTATTCTAAAATAATCTTAAATCACAATGATGGCTTCAATAGATGGGTGGGAATTTAAGAAATCTGATTGCAGGCACAGCATTAATTATGAAACGAAGCAACACAAGGTAAAAATTAAAATCAAAGTATCATGGGGGCGCACAAGCAACTACAAACAAGAATAAACCATTAAATAATAATATATTGATTATGATTGAATAGGTTCCTTTCCTCCCTCAAATTCATTTTACAATACAAATAATTCTGTTTTAGATTATTAATTATTATTATATTTTTACACGTTGCAAAAATCACTTATGCTTGTTTTCTTAGGAAAGACCAAAAATCTTTGAATAAAAAGCCTTTGAAACGTCTTTAACACAAAGGATCTTTGAATATAAGCCTTTGAAACATCTTTAATATATTCTTTTGCCTTTAATAAAGAATTTATTAATATATTCTTTTCCTTTAATAAAGAATGATACTCTCTTATTTTATTTAGAATTGACTTTAGCACTGTAGTTTATAGGAACAAAATACTAATATCATATTATTGATCCAATGCTTCATTTTACTAATCTTACAATAAATGCACTACAAAATTTCGCTTCAATCTTTAGAAATTTCACTTCTATGCTATCATTTTCAAATTTTATATTAGGTTAATTCTTTTTTTTATCTTAATATAAAACAAAAGACGAGTTAAAAAAATTTGCCATTTTTTAATATTTTTTAAAAAGTAATATCATTATTAATTCATTTTTACATGTTGCAAAAATCACCCATGCTTGTTTTCTTAAGAAACACAAAGGCTCTTTGAATAAATTAAAAGCCTTTGAAACATCTTTAACACCAAGGATCTTTGAATAAAAAGCCTTTGAAACATCTTTAATATATTCTTTTTCGTTTAATAAAGAATTTATATTCTCTTATTTTATTTAGAATTGATTTTGATACTGTAGTTTATAGGAACATAATGCTAGCATCATAGATTAATCCAATGCTTCATTTTACTGATCTTACAATAAATAAGCCACAGTACACCAGCTTCTCATTGTATCTATCTGTCTGTGGCTGCCTGCCTGGCTCAGTCTCAGTGCACATGAAGAGGAAAAAGATATAATTTGTATATAAATCAATGTTGAAAAAAGTACGCAAAAGTTGGGTACTTAAAGTGGCTATTCAAGGATCTTGTCTCTCATAATCCTTTCTTTCTGTTGGACTCTTATCTTGAGATGGGATGGGACCATCTCTCCAAAACAACCGGTGTTGGTTTTGGTTTTGGTTAAAAATAGTGGAAAAGCAGCAAGGTTTCCTGTGTCTTTAAGCTGTGAAAGATCAATGGAAAGATGGGTTCTTGTCCTTTGTTTCGTTTGGATGATCCTGATGGTGCATCCTTTGTCAAACATTTCTGCTAACATGGAAGTTTTGTTTTTTCTTGGATTTTGTTGGAAAGAAATCTGTGGAATTTAGAGATTTGTATTATTTTTTGATGTGATGTTATTGGCTGCTAATGTGATTTGTTGCATAGTAATGAGCAAGGTATATTGGTGCATTAAACCAGAATTGATTTTTCCTTTTAGTGTTTGAATTAGTTTGTGGTATTTGGTATTCTCGGGAGAAGTTGACTGCTATGAATACACGGTTAGTTTTGACTCTGTTCTCAAATTTGATAATTTTAAGGAATGAAGTTGGTGGGTGGGGTTTGGTCTGCCCCAGTTGTAAGGAAGAGAACCAGCCCTAATGACAGGGATAATAATAAATAGAATATAGATATATAATAAAGTCAGAATTTGATAATTGTCTTCTATGAAAGTTAAAATATTCCTAACCTATCTAGTTTCACATAGGTGATGCAGATATGACACATTTAAGAAGTTCTACCATGAGTTCCTAGAGTTTTGGAAATGTCTAATTTCAAGAAGTTGAAGTCGCTTCTTTTTTATCCCACAAATAATTTGCATTTTGTTATTGTTACATTTTCCCCTTTTATTAAAAATTGCCGCCTTCACGTTGGATTCCCAGAAATGATTTTGGTAAATCAACATCTCTGTTCCTACCCTATGCTTTATGGCTGTGGATATGATTGTACTGGCCTTCAGTTTAGGATGTAAGCTTGGTTTGTGAAACTTTTTTATTTTTGTGTGAGCAAGTGATGCTTTGCATAGCCTGCTCCAACTTGCAAGACCCTAACAATTTCCTGCAGAGTTGGAACCCTACATTTGTGAATCTATACAGTTGTCATGGTACATGTAACAATGAAAACAGTGTTATAAGAGTGTAAGCAACTTCATCTTTTGACATCTCTTTGAAGCTCATGTGGGACTGTAATAATTTTCCTCCAATATGTTTGTCTTTATCAGTGATCTTAGAAATGCAGCATTCTCTGGTGAATTGGTTCCAGATCTTGGCCAGCTTAAAAATTTGCAGTACCTGTAATCATCTTTAATGATATAGATAATCTGTTTATTTGGATCAATCCAAAGATTTGTTGTAGGGAAAATGTAAAAAATGACCCAAATTAATGAACTACTTTGAAAAATAATCCATTCTCCATATATTTGCATGCTATGACCCTTTTGACTCTAAAATGACCTCAATACCCTTTCTTTCTTTCTTCCTTCTTCATTGTTGGACAAAATCTCTTTACACACTACTGTTTTTTATGTAACATGGTATTTTGTATACGGTTTATCGCATATTTATTGTCTAAAAACATGATATTAGCTTTAAAAAAAATGAATTAAGCTACGTTGAAGTGATCCGAGTAGTTTAATGAAAAAAAGGAGAATTTTTTTTTAGAAAATCTGGGTTCTTTGATGAGAATGATAGCATCTCGACAATGCTTTTCGTCATTGTCGAGTGTCGAACACACTGTCGGACGCCATTAGATAGTTAGAGAGGTGTCGGATATTGTCGGATTTACGTGATCCATAGAACTCGACATATGGTGTTGAATATCGAGCACATTATCAGACACCATCTGATTGTAAAAAAGAGGTATCAGATGCTGTCAGATTTATGTGATCAATAAAACTCGACACATAATGTCAAGCATAGAGTACATAATCAGACAGAGAAACCGAGAATTGAGTGTCGGATTGCTTGTAATCGACACTCGACATCCCTTATCATCAAGTGTCGGTTACATGTAATCCGACACTCGACACATGTTCTTCTAGGCTTATCGAGTATCGAGCACAAAATCATATCGACACTCGTCATCGTCTACGTTCATCCATTGAATTCAAAACCACCATTTTTACACATCTCAATCTTCAAATAATTCATCAAACGCTCTAAAAACAATATATGGAGAAAAAAAATTTTAGAACGCAATAAATCATATACCTCTGTCATTGTCTACCTTTTTTTTTCTTTTTTCTTTTTTTGGGGGTGCTGCTCCTGATCCCACGGGAGAGGGGTTTCTTGCCCCCCTTCCAGCTCCCATGGCGAACTTACCGCGAAGGTCGATTTGCATATGCGTCACCAAAGGGGTTTGGAATGGGGACAATTCAATGATGGATATTGGTTATGAAGAAAAGGAAATAGAAATGAATTAGTTGAATTGTTAAGGATATAGAGGTCATTAGTAATCAAAAGGGTCATAACATGCAAATATATGGAAAGTGGGTAGGGACCCTTTAATTTGGATCATTTTTTGAATTTTCCCTTTATTGTATCTCGAATTCTCTGCATTCTCTATCATGGTGTCATTGTCTGTCAAATTTATGATAATCTCATTGGAGGGAGTGGGTCGTTTTTGGATATGTTTTGGGTTATATCTACTTATAATATCATTGGAACAAAATCTGGCATATGGTATTTTCTGCTTCCTAACTAGAACTACAGTAAGCCTCAATGCCAAACTAGTAGCATCTGCTGCATTAATATATTCCTCCATTCAGTCCTTTTTATTGTTGGATTGTATGAGAGAGAACAAGCATCCATGACTTGTACAGCATGCCTGTCTGATGAGAAGGCATGATGCACATCTTAGGCACCTTCTGAAACAAAATGAGGCCAATTTGTTTTGAACCTATTAATGTCTAAGAGCCTCTCACTCTTTCACAATCTTTTTATGTAAGACTATAACCTCACATGTGACCTTGATTATCTTCTGTCATTCACATGGGAGCTTCTAGAAGTATCAATTTTTACTGGCCTTCATGGGTGAACCACACCTCCTAATTCTCACTCAATTGCCACACTCAAGAGACTTTATTTCAGCCAATTGTGATTGCATTACTTTTTGTGGCAGTGCCCTGGCTGCCACTCTATTTCTCTCTGACTTTATCTCTTTCCCTCTTATCACCTCATACGCGCTAGTTAGATTGCAGCCCGGTATATCACTTTTTATTCCCCTTCATGAGTCATGAATGTCATAACAGTTGGCCTTTCACACACTGAATAAAGATATGATTAATAGCTATCGCCATCACTATCAAGAAAACCAATTTTATTGTAGGCTATAACTCTTCTTAACTATGGTTTCTTTTTAAGCTTAAATTAAACTGTTTATCATCCTCCTGGATAACTATTAGTGTCAAATTGATTCAAATTTTATGAGTATGCTTGAGAATGACTAAAGAAATAGGATATGCGTACTTTATGCTTGTATTGCGTCTCCAATGTAATCAAACTCATCACTTCTCAAATTTGCGGCAGAAAAGCTGTTGATTGCTTCTCGTCATGAGGAGTTACATGTAACAGCAGGTCTAACTAAGTACTTCCACATTTGACGTGGACAGAAAAATTTCCCTTTCATCTTAATTCTCATCAAAACTTAAATTCTTCATTTTATTCCTTCCATTAATTCAGGTTACCATTGCTTGCATAGACAAAAACACAAATGAGAGAATAGGGTATATGTGGCATATTCTTTTGATTCCCTATGTCATGTGATCTAGTTTGTAAAAACAGTTAAGTTTTGTACCATTGCAAATATTTTCTTTCTGTGGATTATCACATTTATTTATATGTGACAGGGAACTTTACAGTAACAACATAAGTGGACCGATCCCTAGTGCACTCGGGAATCTGACAAATTCGGTGAGCTTGGATCTTTACTTGAATAGTTTCACAGGTCCTAATCCAGATTCACTGGGCAAGCTGACAAAGTTGCGTTTCCTGTATGATCACTTCCCAAAATCTTGAATTTATTGTTTATATTAGGTCATTCCTTCTCTTGGTTGGAAACTCTATTTATTTATCAAAAGTGTTGTTGCTGACTTAGTAGCAGAATTTTTTTTGGATAAATATGTAGAATGATGTATAGATATGCACTAGTTATTAAATTGTAATCAATTGAATTATTTCTGAAGTAAGAGTAATGTTATAAAATTCTCTCAAATTGATCAGCACTATTCGTTAGCTTGACTGATGTGAATTTTTGCTAAATAAAAAAATGAGATAATATTTAAGTTTGTCAATGAAATAACATGACCAGGGTATTTTGCATGGTCCAATACATGATTCTTATAAATCAACCGAACATTGCCATTACCAAATATAAAATAATAATCGATTGAAAGTTTCGTTGCGGATATATAAAAAATATACAAGACATATGCACCTTTAATTCATCTCTTATGCCCTCATTAAGATGAACTAGTAAATCTCTTAAAGATATTGAATAAATAAGTAGCCAGCGTACCGTGAGTTAAAAATTCGGATTGCCCCCAAAGTGCATGATCTTGTGTGAACTATTGGTTAATTGGCTTTTCCACTTGTTGCTTCGTCTTTCAGCTTTACAATGGGTTAAAAAATTGATGTTCAACTTTAAATGGTTAATTTGTGGGAACACTTTTATCATATTGGAGAATAATCAATTATGTGACTAGTTATAATGAAGAAGTTTGGATAAAATTTGGAGGAAAATTTAAGTTTCTTAAGTGTATTTGGAAATTACATGTGTTGTATTGGCACTTTTCCATATATTCTTTGCAAAATAAAGGCACTTAAACCTCAACATGTTTGAATGTGCTTAATCTGATATTTATATCGTAGTGCTTGTAGTATGAGAACTTGTTAGTGTTTCTTTTAATTTGTCTGTGTAAGGATAGCTGTCTAAACAACAACAGCCTGTCAGGTCCAATACCTCTGTCCTTGACTAATATTACAGCCCTGCAAGTCTTGCGAGTACCTAAGTAATATATTTTTCTCCTTTTTCTTATTCTTCTTTCCCATCAGTTGTATCTTGGTTTAAAAGATGTCACATTAGGCATTTTGCAATGTTGGCCGCAGGGATTTGTCAAACAACTGCCTATCAGGACCTGTTCCAGACAATGGCTCATTTTCACTTTTTACTCCCATCAGGTTTTGTGTTGATAAGTTGTGTACACAGGTTTTTTCCTTGAATGAATAATGCAGACTAATGATGTAATTTCTGATTTACTGCCTGCAGTTTTGCAAATAACTTAAATCTGTGTGGCTCCATTAGTGGGAAGCCTTGCTCTGGATCTTCAACATTTGCTCCACCCCCTCCTTTTGTTCCTCTAGCAACAGTTTCTTCCCCTGGTAATCTCTAATTCATCGAGTGATCTGAATAGTTCCAAAGGTTTTATATTGCATTCATAATATATTATTCTTATTATTGATATCTTTAGAGTCTGACCTGGTTACTTAGTTTAAATATGGAGAAACTTCTTTACTAGTTTTTCATCAAAATGTATAACAACGAAATGCACCGTAGGCTGCATTCTTGTTAGCAAAAGACTAATGATTTCATTGAGGTTTGGCTGCTTGGAAGATTACATGCTTGAAAGAGTAGTGTGATTGCTGCTTGTTCAAAATCACATAACAGCAATTGCTTTATAACAGATTGAATCTAGGACTGAGCTGTATTATGTTGAATGTCATTTCCGCAGAAAATAGTCCTACTGCAGCAACTGCTGGAGGAGTGGCTGCTGGTGCTGCTTTACTGTATGCTGCCACAGCTGCTGGGTTTGCATATTGGCGGTGTAGAAAACACAGGTATTTTTCTATGACGTAACTGGTTAGTGTTCAAGCTCCAAAATGAGTTCAACTTAATGTTTGATTGAGATTGGATTTTTACTTGGGGTATGTCTTCACAGCTGAAGAAGATCCAGAGGTCCTTCTGGAGCGGCTCAAATGATTTTCTAATGCTAATTCACATTAATCCTCTGTTGTAGTCCTATTTAGTTCCACCTCTAACTTTGTTTATTCTATACGATGAGGGCACTCATCAACTTGTTGATATGTTTTTGTAGAGCGGCCATCTTCGGAACAGCCACTTGACTGGCCAACTAGGAAGAGAATCGCAATAGGGGTTCTGCGAGTGGCCTTTCATATTTACATGATCATTGCGATCCAAAGATCATTCACCGTGATGTGAAAGCAGCAAATATATTTTTGGATAAGAAGTTTGAGGCCGTTAATTGTTGGTGAATTTGGTTTGGCTAAACTTATGGACTACAAAGACGCTTGCGTTACTACTGCTGTACGTGGCACCATTGGGTATATAGCCCCTGAATATCTCTCCACAGGACAGTCATCAGAGAAAAACGATGTTTTTGGTTACGGTATCATGCTTTTGGAGCTAATAACTGGACCGAGGGCATTTGATCTTGCTCCGCTTGCAAATGATGATGATGTTCTGCTGCTGGATTGGGTAAGTACTTAATGCTGCCAAGTTAGCATCAAGAATGTTGCTTTTTGAAAATCTCTGTCATACTTGTTTAACATATATCTCTGCAAATTAATTCATAAGGTTAAAGGACTTCTAGAAGAGAAGAAATTGGAAATGGTTGTTGATCTAGACCTTCAAACGACTATGTTGAAACAGAAGTTGAACACAGCTTATCCAAGTAGCACTTCTCTTTACACAAAGCTCCCCGATGGACAGGCCTAAGATGTCAGAGGTTGTCAGAATGCTTGAAGGTGATGGCTTGGCAGAAAAATAGGACGAATGGCGGAAGGTCGAGGTGGTCCGCCATGAGATTGAATTGGCTCCAACCCGGATTCTGAATGGCTTGTCCATTCTACAGATAATCTTATTGGGAAATTTCATTGCTATTCTTATTATGATATTTTGGAATCTCATACTCAAACAAGCATGAAACAGATATTTATATATTCATTAACAAATCAAATCGAATATGTAACATATGCTTCTTGCTATTATTAGTATTACATTTTGGTATCTCTTGAACAAGCTGTAACATATGCTTTTATGCTTGTATGCATGTTTCTATGTCAAATCAGTTATTGGAATAATTATTTTAGACTCAGGCGGTGGATACATGAGAAATGATAACCTACATCTTATACCATATTTTTGTGAATATAGAAATTTTTGTATGTATTGTATCATTTGATAGAAGTACGAAACTAATAACATTTGAAATTTGGGAAAATTAAAAAAAATATTCAAAATTTAAGTGTACGTTGTAACAATGGTCATAATTTTTAAAATTTGTATATTATGATCTTTTATCAAGTGTCATACACTATTAAATACTGTCGAGTATCTATCGAATATTGTGTATATTGTCAGACTCTGTTTGTTGCACTTGATTAGTTTCAACACCCCTCCCTTAAAAAAGGGCTTTTCTTTATACTAGAATGGGAAAATAAGAAAGAGAGTCGGTATGATTATGCTAATTTCTTATCCTCAAACTATTTCTTTTCGGGGAGTATTATCCCATTGAATAGGTAATTGTCGAAGTAAAATCTTGATATAATTTGAAAATGTAAGTAACACAGTTCTCTAAATACAAAAAAAAAATACATAATTTTCAAATTTATAGGACTAAATAAAAGGATGCGCAAATAAAAACATTAATGCTAGCACCAATACAAAAATTGTTAAAACTTCCGTAAAAGTTAGAATAAGTAATAAATTTATTGAATACTGTTCGACGCATTGATCAGATAACATATAATTTTTTAGAAAATCATAATTCGTAAACTTTCAAAAACATTGTCATTTATTAATAAAGCATGTCATTTTTTCAAATTTCCCTTGGAATTATTTATGATGTTGTATTGAATTAATAACTAATAACATTTGAAATTATGACTCACGTTTTATGGGTCGATAATACTATCAATCATTGACAAAAAAGTGCCGTGCAGGCATGGACATGGTTGAAGCTTAAGCCCAACCAAGGCTGGCCGACTCTGAATTTTTTCAACTTGAACAGCCACGTAAGCTAAAAAGCAACCAAAGAAATCCCAACATGACCAACGAAGACAAAACACACTTGTGGCTAAGGTAACTCTGAAAGCTCCTAAAGCCAATCAGAACTCTCCATTTCGGCCACAAACTCATCCTCTTCTTGCCACGTGTCCTCCCCACCTCCACCCCTTTCCCTCCTTTTATTTATTTGTGTATTTTTGTAGATATTTATTTCACTTACTTACACTCTTGTCTTCTTCTTCCTCTTCACTCTCACACCACAAAACCAACCGGCCTTGCATTCCCCCTCTGTCTCTCTGAAAATCGTCATCAATGAAAACTAGGGTTTTGATTTGATCAGTTTCAAAAATACCCATTTGAAAAAAACCCAAAAAAATTAAAAAAATCTAAAAAAAAGATGGCTTCTTCTTCTCTGGCTTTGCCAGAGCTCAACTTTCTATCTCCAAAAACCAAATCAATTCACCGCCTTTCGCTATCAAAACAATCTCTTTGTAGAACTTCTATGTGTAGAAGCTATGCCAGATGGAGTCTTGGCCATAGAACGAGAATTCGAGCTGTTAAAGAAGATAATGCTGTGGTTGAAGAGAAGAGAGAGTCTGAATTGATCAAGGACTTGAACGGTTTAGAATTTAACGGTAATGGAACCGGAAACGGGGCTGCTGGTGCTTCTACAAGTGCTGTGTCTGATAGTGTTAATGTTTATGCAAATGGGAGTGCAAATGGGAGTGCAAATGGGAGTTTGTTGAAGTATGTGAATGGTAATGGAGCGGCAGTGGGTGTGGGAGTGGAAGTTGTGGGAAAAGTTGAGGCGGTTGTGGATGATTTGAAGAAGGAGGATGATAGGAAGAAGAAGGTGGAGGAGATTGGGAAAGAAGAGGCTTGGTTTAAGAAAAGTGGGCAAGAGAATCAGATTGAGGTATAAAAGTCTTACAATTAATTATGTTATGAATTGTGTTATTTGATGTCCATTGTGCATTGGTTCTATGTATTAAGTAACACTAAACCGAAACACTTGAGTATTTAAGTAGGTATTGGATGGGTCAACCACAAGCACAAATACAATAATAAATATGAGTATGATTTAAACTAGTTATATTAGTGGAATGGGATTACAATGTAATATAAGTTGGTCAATTAGGTTGTAATACCGTCTCAAGCTACTGTTAGACTCAAAAGATTAATTAACAGGTATGGTTAGGTCAATTGATAGGTAGTTTACCATATGATTGTCAGTGGATAGGAAGTACTAGAGGTTAGGTCAATTTGTCCTTCAAATTCTAGTTATGAAGATCAATGAATTCTGCTGAGAATTTGGTTGAAGCTGCCCATGTGGTGGTGGTGGTAGTATTGTTTTGTTGATGCGCATTAATTTGTAATGAGTTTCTAATTTTATTACTTCATTATGGAAGCTGAAAGGCATATTACCTTTACATTGGGCAATTGCTTTATGCGTATGTTTTGGAGTTATAATTGAACAAAAGAAAAAAAAAAAGCTCGAAGCCATCATATGACCTTTTTGAAGCTTGATGGTATAATGAATAACTATTTTTGGAGGTAACAATGGTTTACAGGTCAGTCTTTAGACTTTGGTGTGCTGGGAGATTATCATCTGATTGCAATATATGTTGCAGGTATCTGTTGCACCAGGGGGCCGTTGGAGTAGATTCAAAACCTATTCAACAATCCAAAGGACCTTGGAAATATGGGGATTTGTTCTGACATTTCTCTTTAAAGCATGGTTGAACAATCAGAAATTCACCTATAGAGGTCAGTGGCTTCTAGTAAATTGATATTGGTTTGACATTTAAGAAACTGTAGATTGGGCTTTGGTCTTCGTCACAATGTGACTTGATTTTACTTGGCCTGGATTCTTTCAATCTTTAATACAATGATGAATCTCTTGTAGGCAAAAGAAGATCCGTAATTCAATTTCCATGTAAATCCTAGAGTATTTACTTTAAAATCTGTTATACCATCTTTACTGGCTTTGGTCTTGGAATATTTCAGTTTAGCCAGGGTGTTTGGTTTCTGATCTTATTGTTAACTTTAAAATCTGTTATACTCATTATTAGATCTCTTGCTACTGTGTTAGATCTGAATCATGACTCAAAATGACTCTGTTTTAGACGTTGTGTTATATACTTCCTGAAGATGAGTTTATATGGATACTTATGTATTAATCTTAATGATATATATTCAGGGGGAATGACTGAGGAGAAGAAAGTCTTAAGACGGAAGACCCTTGCCAAGTGGTTGAAGGAAAGTATTTTGAGATTGGGTCCTACATTTATCAAAATCGGTCAGCAGTTTTCCACAAGAGTGGACATTCTTGCTCAGGAATATGTTGATCAGTTGTCTGAACTTCAGGTTGAATTTCTTTGACATTAACTTTAAACTTTTCAATGCTGCATGAAATTGCTTACTTCTTTTGATTGTCTTATAACTTTACAACTCTTATGTTGATGAGAAATTATGTCAGGATAATCCTTCTGATGAGTTATATAAAAGTTTGTCGCTAATCATTTTTCCTTTTCTTACCCGGCATTTTGTTTTCAGCATTAACTATTGCTTTTGAGCTTTGTGAAAATGAGCCTAACTTTGTTTACTTCATCTTCTTTATCTAAGAGACAATGCTCATCATTATGGCTCTCTGCTTATATGTCTAAAATTGATGATTGTTTAAATACTGAATTATTGGCTATATGCAGGATCAAGTTCCTCCTTTCCCATCGGAGACTGCTGTATCTATAGTTGAAGAAGAGCTTGGAGCTCCCGTGGATGATTTATTTGATCGTTTTGACTTTGAACCAATAGCTGCTGCCAGCCTTGGTAATTTTTATTTTCTTTTAAATGCCTTTCTTGTTGGCGAACCTTTTGAAATTAATGACTGAATGTTGTTTAAGTATTCCATAGTTTCATAACTCATATGAACTTAGCTAATCTCTATTTGTATCTTTTCTCTACAGGTCAAGTCCACAGGGCAAGACTGAAGGGACAAGAAGTTGTTATTAAAGTACAAAGGCCTGGTCTCAAGGATCTCTTTGATATTGATCTAAAAAACCTGAGGGTAATTTTTTGTTGGTTTTGAATTATATGCAAATTTCATTGTCTTTTCTGTATGTTTTGGTACTTGGAATTTGGAAAACTATTGACGCATAGGCTTTTGCTATTATTTTATATTTTTAAATTCCAGGTAATAGCAGAATATCTTCAAAAGATTGACCCAAAGTCTGATGGTGCAAAGAGAGATTGGGTTGCTATTTATGATGAATGTGCAAGTGTGCTATATCAGGTGGTTATAGTCCAATTTATTGCCATTTCAATATGACTTTAATGAGTACTTAATGAATCATTTATGCAGATATCAAATGCTTAACTGTCTGCCTGTTTACATATTTTTCAGCAGACTAGTTTGTGTTATTGTAGCTAATAGAGATTTAATATTTGCAGGAGATTGATTACACTAAGGAAGCTGCTAATGCAGAACTTTTTGCTAGTAATTTCAAAGACATGGATTATGTGAAAGTCCCAAATATTATATGGGAGTATACCACACCGCAGGTTTGACATCTCATAAGTAGTTTTCTTTGGTTAAGTCTTCATTTCTTTTTGTATTACATATGACGTTTATTTATTTATTTTTTTTATATATTTCCATGTAGGTTCTGACAATGGAGTATGTCCCAGGGATCAAAATAAACAAGATACAAGCTTTAGATCAATTGGGTGTTGATCGGAAAAGGTTAAGACATTCCAAACATAGATTCAAGTCATATCAGTTTCATGCTGCCCTACTCGTGCTTGAAAGAGTTGACATTCTTGGTACTTTACATGTTATGCAGGTTGGGTAGATATGCTGTTGAATCTTACTTGGAGCAAATTCTTTCTCACGGTTTTTTCCATGCTGACCCTGTGAGTTTCTACTGTTTTCTTTTTAGTTTGTGGTGCTAAATAAATCCTTGGATCAACTTTTTCCAGCATTTTCAATGGGATAAATTTGTGGAAATAGAAAGTGTCATTAGAACTCTTTGCCTAATCTACTTTGGTAGCATATGGATAGAACATACATGTGTTCACATATTCCATAGTCAGGATGTAAAATGCATATTTTAAGTAACTACTAAGACTCAAAATTTTAGGCTTATAGGTAAAGGCCAATACTAGTCATTATGGGCTAACATGACTTCATACATGGCACATAAATAAAACATAGTAACAAATTTTTTTTAAAAAAAAAAAAAACACAGATGAAAACAACTTATAATATTTTTTGATGCAATCGGGGGATGTGAACACAAGGTGTCTTGGTAGCTTGGCTTGATATCATGTTAAGGTTTTGGTTATAGAGAAAATAAAGATGCCAAAAATGAAGCATCTGCCATGAACCTACTGTATTCTCCTCTATATTTTATTAACAATAGCTAAACATATGAAAATACCTCTAGATGATAGTAATAATCAATCCTATATTTATTATCAGTCCTTATATTCCATGATTACATGATGGCATCTTTAACACCTATTTGTAACATGCATATCTTATTTCTACTTTTTCTGTATTCTGCAGCATCCTGGAAATATTGCAGTAGATGATGTCAATGGTGGAAGATTGATATTTTATGACTTCGGAATGATGGGAAGGTACTCTCTGGACTTGGTGTTGATCACTTGTGATAAGTATTTGTAATTAATTCTTTTTGAAGCTCTGTGTAGCGACTTTTTTTTAACAAATGTCTTCCCTTTGATGGCACCTTGCAGTATTAGTCCAAACATTAGGGAAGGTCTGCTAGAAGCATTCTATGGAGTTTATGAGAAGGATGCAGATAAGGTGATTATCTCCATAAGTTTTGAGATTGTTTCTATTTTATTTTATTTAAGTATTATGGTTATCATAGTTGGCAACTGTCTTCCCCATGGAAACTTTTACCTTAGTGCAGGTTCTTCAGGCAATGGTTCAAATGGGTGTTCTAGTGCCAACTGGAGATATGACAGCTGTCAGACGAACAGCTCAATTCTTCCTAAACAGGTGCTCTTAGTGAAGAGTGAAAGTCTTTTCTGGGTTTCTTTTGATGTTAATATTTTGTTTTGTAGAGAATTGATCAAAATTGATTGACCCTTTGCCCGCTTGCTTGAGTATTCATTCCCTCATTGTCTGGACAAAATTATTACCAGAACAGACTACTAGCAATTGATTGTATTCAGGATGTAGCTGTCATCACTGACCACGATTTTATTAGATAAAAAGTTATAACCTCTTTTCATTTTCATCTTGAAAAAGATTTATGTTTGGTGAGCTCTGCATGAGGCTCTTGTAGTACAGGGTTCCTATGATTATGTGTAATACTATGACGTGTGATCCTTACTAATTACCTTTATTGATTAGTAATGCCACAACTTGGAAGCAACCCCAATTTATGCTAACAAAATTAAAAAGAAAGAGCTAAGGGCCATTGTAGATGCTTCTTTCATTCAAGCACTTTCCTGACCACAAATTTATGAATCCAAACTATTGCAGTTTTGAAGAGCGTCTTGCTGCGCAAAGGAGAGAGAGAGAAATAGCAACAGAAGAACTTGGATTTAAAAAGCCACTGAGCAAAGAGGAAAAGATAGAGAAAAAGAAGCAACGTCTTGCTGCTATTGGTAATATACTTTGTGCAATTTGATGGATGATTTGGCTTCACTGCTGTTGTCTAAGTTAAAAGTAGCTAGTAGATGATGAATTAAGGGGGGCCTGCTTTAATACTTGTGTTGAGTCAGACCCTTTTTTATTTTAAACAAGAGACTGGTATTAATGGAGTAAATAGAGTGGATCAGATGACCACCTATGTAACTAACACATCAAGTAGACAATCTATACAAAATCATCTTGGGCCAGATCCATTTATCGTAGACAAAGCTACGTGGTTGACATGCTTTTGAAATTCTTGTAGTTTACATCTTACTGGACATAGTGAACGAAGAATTTTGTGACTTTCTAGAACAGCTTTGCAGGTTTTATAATACATGTCTCTGCTCTTTTCAGAAGAGCAATCATTTCGCTTGGTGATAAGTTGACTTTCGGACCAAAAATTTGATAACAACCAAAAAAAAAAAAAAATTGTAGCTAATACTGTACTTTTTATATTGAGATTATAGGAACAGGGAACTAACTGGGGTTGATAGGTCATAGTATGTCCATTACATATGTAGACAACCACTTATGTTACATTAATATCATAAAATGTGCAAAAAGGTTTAGACTTTAGTGGCATAATATTCTAAATGAGGAATACACATGCATAGAATCAACACTATAATGACAGGCAGGTTATAGCTTCATATGTGTTTCTAAACTGTGTTTGCCGTAGTTTTGTGTTTATTTCTGAATCTGAGCTACTCAACTGCAGAATTAGGGCTTTAAAATTTTTATCCTTTGATAGTTTAATAATCTAAAGGTATGATAGGCCTCCAGTACAGCTTACTTTAGGTGCCACAAGGGTAGTGGAGGGAAAAGGGCAGAAGTGTGAATTTGTTGCTAATTGTTTCGGTATTGCTGTGCTGTTTTTTGGGGTGCTGTAGGATTTAGTTATTTTGTTACTTAGGGAATTGTGAAGTTAGTTACGGGATATATGAAGGAGAGAGGGAAGAGAGAGGGGGGATTATTCTGTTGAACATTGTTTTCAGATTGGGAGAGCTGGCAGGACTCTCGAATTTCCTGCCAAACAATCCAATATCATTCAATTTCCTATCTACTGCCTTTCTAAACTCAATCAACTCCTAAAAAAACCTTGAATCAACCTACTGTGACGTTTGTGTGTGAGTGTGTGAAGTCTGTTCCTAACAATTTGGTATCAGAGCACTTACCTGGACATGGCGAAGAAGGGGGAAGGGAGGATGGACTCGATCGAGGAGAAGGTCCAGTCGTTACAGAATGATATCGGGGCTGTCAGGGAAGAGATGGCGAAGGTCCAGCTCCTTGAGCGGAGCATGGCGGCGATTCTGGAGAAGTTAGAGACGCTGACGAGGGAAAACAAAGAGGGTATTCATACCTCTGCGTCGGCTTCGTCGTCCTAACAGAAGGCTCCGATGGGGGGAAACGGAGGAGGATCGATTCCGTTCGTTGCCGGCGGAGGGGAAATCGAGGGATCGGGAAGAGGTGAGATCAGAACCCGACGAGTGGAGATGCCGGTGTTCCAGGGCGGGGATCCCGATGAGTGGGTCTACCGCGCCGAACATTTCTTTTCGCTGAACCGCATGAGTGAGTTGGAAAAGCTGATGGCGGCGGCGGTTTCCATGGAGGGTGAAGCGTTTGCCTGGCATCAATGGGAGGAGTCGCGGAGACCGTTCCGATCGTGGGCAGAGTTGAAGGAGATGTTGCCGGAATGTTTCAGAGAAAACCAAGAGGGCCTGTCGGAGCAATTCCTGGGACTCCGCCAGGACGGCACCGTGAGAGAATACTGCCGGCAGTTCGAGAGGCTGGCATCGACGATGGGCGACCTGCCGGATCACATCCTAGAAGGCCAATTTATCAACGGCCTTCGTCCTGACATCAAGGATGAATTGAAAGCCTTTAGGCCTGTGGGCCTGGATCGAATCATGATGCTGGCCCAAAGATTGGAATGCAAGAATTTGGCTTTGAAAGGCTCCCGGTCCATTAACCAATTTAATGATAGAAGGCTTTCCAGTAACACGACACCAGCACCTTCAAAAGCCCTTGGAAACACCAACTATCGAACCACCTCAGTGCTCGAAAAAATGAAGAACGATGCACCATTCCGAAGGTTGACAGATGCAGAGTTACAAGTAAAGAGAGATAAAGGACTGTGTTATCGTTGTGATGAAAAGTTCTCTCCTGGGCATAGGTGCCGGTTCAGAGAACTCCAGGTCATGGTGGTGCAGGAAGAGTGTGAGGCCCTGCTGGAGGAAGAAGAAGAACCTTCAGAAGCAAATGGAGGTAACAGTCCTAATCCTGAAGTTATAGAACTCTCCATGTATTCTGTAGTGGGGCTTACTTCACCTAAACGATTAAATTGAAAGGACTGATTGGAGGTGAAGAAGTGGTTGTGTTAATAGACCCTGGTGCAACCCATAATTTTGTATCCAGAGCACTGGTAAGAAGGATCGGATTGCCTATTGATCACACAGATGCTTATGGGGTATTATTAGGAACTGGGGATCCTGTAAAGAGAGATGGGATTTGTAAGGGCATTACTCTGACATTGCAGGAAATTAGGATCGTAGAAGATTTCCTACCCCCGGATCTTGGGGGAATTGACCTAGTGTTGGGAATGCTATGGTTAGAGAATTTGGGAGTAATTAAATTTGATTGTAAAGCTTTAACAATGGAGTTTGAGGTGGATGGCAGGAGAGTCCTGTTACAGGGGGATCCTAGTCTGTGTAAGTCTCAAGTCAGACTTAAAAGTTTCATAAAGGCAATGAGAGGAGGGGGATATGCTGCTGGAGCTAAGTTCTATTTCAATCCTTACCGATTCTAACTCCTAAAATACTATTCCAGCTGAAGTGGCCAGTATCATTAACCATTTTCAGTCAGTGTTCAATTCACCATCTCAGTTGCCTCCAAGTAGAGGGAGAGACCATGCTATTATTCTTAAGGAGGGAACACCGCCAGTAAGTGTAAGACCCTATCGATATCCACAAATACAGAAAGATAAAATTGAGAAGCTGGTAAGGGAAATGCTAGCAGCTGGAGTAATTCGGGAGAGTAGCAGTCCCTTTTCTAGCCCAGTTTTGTTGGTAAAGAAAAAAGACAGTAGCTGGAGATTTTGTGTGGATTATAGGGCTCTCAACCAGGCCACAATACCCGACAAGTACCCTATTCCGGTAATTGATGAGCTCCTGGATGAATTACATGGGTCTCGTGTCTTCTCAAAGTTGGATCTCAAATCGGGTTATCACCAAATCCGGATTCGAGCTGGAGACATTCACAAGACAGCTTTTAGAACGCATGATGGGCATTATAAATTCTTGGTAATGCCGTTCGGATTGACCAATGCCCCTTCTACCTTCCAAGCCTTGATGAATGACATCTTCAGGAGACACTTGAGAAGATTCGTGTTGGTATTCTTTGATGATATCCTAGTTTACAGTAAAAGTATGGAGGAGCACAAACATCATTTAGCAATTGTTCTGCAAATTCTGCAGGAACAGCAGTTGTATGCTAACCAAAAAAAATGCTTGTTTGCTCAGACGCGACTGGAATACTTAGGCCATATAATTTCTGCTGAGGGGGTGGCTGTTGAAGAGTCTAAAATTGCAGTGGTACAGCAATGGCCTACACCAAAAAGTTTGAAGGAGTTACGAGGATTCTTGGGGTTTACGAGATACTATAGGAAGTTTGTAAAAGAGTATGGGAGTTTAGCTTATCCGCTAACTGAGCTATTAAAGAAAAACAGTTTTGGGTGGAATGCGAAAGCTGAAGAAGCATTTGAGAAATTGAAGCAAGCTCTGACCACTGTTCCAGTGCTAACATTACCAGATTTCACCCAGCCCTTCGTAATTGATACTGATGCTTCGGGACTGGGGGTTAGGGCAGTGTTAATGCAGCAAAACAAACCAGTGGCCTATTATAGCCATATGCTCCTTCCCCATCAACGGTTGAAGTCAGTTTATCAAAGAGAGCTGATTGCCATAGTGCTGGCAATTCAAAAGTGGAGACCCTACTTGCTAGGCAAGAAATTTATAGTGAGGACTGACCAAAGAAGCCTGAAATACTTGCTGGAACAGAGGCTGATGAGTACAGAGCATCAAAAGTGGTTGTCCAAGTTATTGGGGTATGAGTTTGAAATACAATATAAGCCGGGTTTGGAAAACAAGGCAACAGACACTTTGTCCAGACATCCGGAATTTACTGCCCTCTCATTATCACCCTCTTTTAATTTGGGTGAAATACAAACTGAGATTACTAAAGATGAAGAGCTGCTCAAACTTAAAGAAGCTATTGTGGCAAGAAATCCGAACCAGCAAAGGTACATCTTGGTGCAAGGAAATTTGCTGTATAAAGGAAGGTTGGTTCTGAGCAGGCAGTCAGCCTTAATTCCTAAATTACTTAAGGAATTTCATGACAGTCCCCTGGGAGGACATTCGGGTTTATTGAAGACTATGCAAAGGATATCCAGGGAGTTTTATTGGCAGGGAATGAGGAAAGACATTAAGGGATATGTAGAAGCTTGTGCTGTTTGCCAGCAGAATAAATATTTAGCTACATCCCCTGCTGGTCTGCTCCAACCCTTGCCAATCCTTAATCAGGTTTGGGAAGATATTGCTTTGGACTTTATAGAGGGGTTACCAAGATCGCAAGGGTAAGATGCAATACTTGTTGTAGTGGACAGGTTGACTAAAATGGGCACTTTATAGCATTGAAGCACCCTTTCAATGCTCAGTCGGTGGCTGACATTTTTGCCAAGGAAATCATTAAACTACATGGGATTCCATGCTCAATCATCTCTGATCGGGACAGAATATTTCTCAGCATCTTTTGGATTGAGTTGTTCAAAGTGCAGGGCACAACTCTTAAACGCAGTACAGCTTACCATCCGCAAACGGATGGACAATCTGAGGTTGTTAACCGCTGCCTAGAGACTTATCTAAGATGTTTTGTGGCTGGTAAACCCCACCAGTGGCTAAAATGGTTGCATTGGGCAGAATATTGGTACAACACTTCCTATCACACCTCGGCTAAGTCCACCCCATTCAAGTTATTGTATGGAAGGGATCCTCCACCATTAGTACGTTATGGATATAACTCTTCCACTGTTTCCACAGTGGAGGAATTGCTGGAAGAGAGAGATGCGATTCTGGATGAGTTGAAACAGAATTTGAATGATGCGCAAAGTCGGATGAAGCTATGGGCTGATGTCAAGCGTAGGGAGCTTCAATTTCAGGAGGGGGAGCTGGTTTATCTTAAATTACAACCTTATAGACAGCAGACTATAGCCAGACGCAGGAACGAAAAACTCAGCCCACGATATTACGGGCCCTATCCAGTGGAAGCTAAAGTAGGGAAGGCTGCCTATAGGTTGAGACTACCAGAAGGATCTCTAGTACACCCAGTCTTCCATGTTTCCCATCTTCGGAAGGCAGTGGTAAATGCCCCTGTTTCTACTCTCATTCCTACCCAACTTACTGCAGACCTGGAGTTGATGGTTGAACCTGAAAGTGTGCTAGGTGTGCGCCACAAGAAGGGAGAATCAGGACAAGTGCTTGAGGTGCTAATTAAGTGGAAGGGTTTACCTGATTTTGAGGCTGCATGGGAACAGCCTCAGTTAATCAGCACTCAGTTTCCTAATTTTCACCTTGAGGACAAGGTGACATTTTGGGGCGGGGGTACTGATAGGCCTCCAGTACAGCTTACTTACTCTAGGTGTCACAAGGGTAGTGGAGGGAAAAGGGCAGAAGTGTGAATTTGTTGCTAATTGTTTCGGGTATTGCTATGCTGTTTTTTGGGGTGCTGTAGGAGTTAGTTATTTTGTTACTTAGGGAATTGTGAGGTTAGTTACAATCCAATATCATTCAATTTCCTCCATGAAGGAGAGAGGGAAGAGAGAGGGGGGATTATTCTGTTGAACATTGTTTTCAGATTGAGAGAGCTGGCAGGACTCTCGAATTTCCTGCCAAACAATCCAATATCATTCAATTTCCTTTTCCATTTGCCTATCTACTGCCTTTCTAAACTCAATCAACTCCTAACAAAACCTTGAATCAACCTACTGTGACGTTTGTGTGTGAGTGTGTGAAGTCTGTTCCTAACAAGGTATTTAGATTTCTTTGATACGAGATTCTTGATACTTACAGTTATTGCAATCTCTTACCAGGAGAAGATTTATTAGCCATTGCCGCAGATCAACCTTTCCGATTTCCTGCCACATTCACATTTGTTGTGAGAGCGTTTTCAGGTGTTGTATCAAAAACTTGGGGATTAATTGCTATGCCCTGGTTTATTGAACAATAATCTCGGAATTTTGAGGATTTTTTTTTTCCCTCTTCAGTACTGGATGGCATTGGGAAGGGTCTTGATCCTCGGTTTGATATTACTGAAATTGCAAAACCGTGAGTGTGATTAATCTGACACAGTTCTGTCTAAATCTTTTCATTCAAACTTTTAGAAACTCTTTTAGCCTTTGTTTCATGCGTTTATTTGACATATATTGCTTTTACCTTGTAGCTATGCACTAGAACTGCTCAAATTTCGTGAAGCTGGAGTTGAAGTTATCTTGAAGGCAAACTATCTGAACCCTATTGTGATAAAATATACTGTCATAGTATGATTCCATTGTCATTGTGGATTGTTTAAACATTTCAGGATTTCAGAAAAAGATGGGACCGGCAATCCCGTGCATTCTACAACTTGTTTAGACAGGCTGACAGAGTTGAAAGGCTTGCTGAAACTATCCAACGATTGGTAGGATTTGGAATTATTTTTTGCACTTCAATTCACATGGTTTATATATTTGTGCTGTCAATGTGAGATCCAGATTAAAGTCGCTAGCTGCTTTTAACTTAATTTATAGGAGCAAGGCGATTTGAAGCTTCGAGTGCGAGCTTTGGAGTCTGAAAGGGCATTTCAGCGGGTAGCAGCCGTTCAGAAGACAGTTGGGAGTGTGAGTTTATCTAGCTTTCAACCTTGTGGACAAATCATATTTATTTGCTTTCTTTTCTTAGCTCTCTGTGGTTTCCTCCAGTTCTTTTCTTTTCTTTTTTTTTTCCATTTCTTGATAAGAACAATTAAGTCAAAAGGATCCTCCCCAATATGAAGAAACGCAACGTGATAGTTCAACCTAAAATTTTATTTAGGTTTGGGTACAATTCATTACAAAGATTATTGGACCGAAGGAATTCATGACGTGATGAAATATTATATATGTTGGTATTTGATGCTGAGGATTTCTTTTTATTTATTTTAAGCCACGATTTTTTTTTTTTTTTTTACAATCAACAGGCTGTGGCTGCTGGAAGCCTAGTAAACTTAGCAACAATTTTGTATCTCAATTCCATTCGAGTAAGCTATTGATTTTAATTTCTTTTTATATGATTTTTCTTCCCTTTGTTTTTATAATTACATCTAACCTTCCGCACAATGATTGTTTTGTAGACACCAGCTACTGTAGCATATGCTGTTTGTGCATTCTTCGGTTTCCAAGTTCTCATTGGAATTATAAAGGTCAAAAAATTAGACCAACGGGAAAAATTGATAACAGGAACTGCTTAACCAATTGGTGAGTAAATTTTCTTGTGTATGTGGATCCTAGCATGCATCGATATGTCAACTGCCAAAGCATTTTGCAGATTTCAACTTCATGCTTTATGCAGACTAAATGCAACTTTAAGCTTGGAAAGTTCATCTTATACAAAGCTCTTCATCACAACTCAATCCTACTTGCCGCCATTCAAAGAAAGTGAGAGCAAAAGGAATAGCAAAATGGGAACCCTTTTCAACATCAAATCGGGACAAAACCTCCAACTTGCTTACACGATCAAAGGGTAAACACTCTAGGTATGCATTAAATGAGTGTTGTGAGGTGGTAGTTTCTTGTAATTCCGTTTTCTGGGTGGCTGATAATCACCTTATGTGAGTTTTTTTTGCATTTTTGCCTTGGCGTATAGAGTATTATATGTAACAATTCTGTGGCCAGCATTGCCATTGTGTAGCCACCCATCATTATTCTACAAGATGGGCTGTCCATAAACTGTGTATATTGCTGTAACATAAAGAAAAGTTTTCAACTACCATATAATCAAATTAATATGAAGATTTTTTTTTTTTTTAATTTCTGGGTTGGGAAGTCCATAGGATGCGAGCAAAGTGTTGGATTGGATAGACTATGGGCCATAGCCCTGTGGGCTATAACCCACAAATGATAAATATGACTGATTGAGTGTTGGAACAGAATTATTCATGACAAATGATCAAACCAACTCCAACTATATTTTTAGTAATGGATAAGGATGTTAATCTGATGGTAATCTCAAAGACCTTGAGGTTTCTCACTTCTGTAATTACAAAAGATCTGACAAACTTCTTTTGTCATTGGCATATATTATTGAATTCTGACATATTTAGTAACATTCCACCCCTTTTAGTAGATTTATATGATTTTTAGAATCGTAGATGGCCAGTAAGAAGAGGGTTTTGGTTATGGTGGAAAATAGGTTTTGTTTGTTTTGGCTTCTTAAGTACAGATTTTTCAAGTAAATTTTATTCGAGTGGAGCTTATAAAGGTAAAGCTTTTATAAAAAAGTTGTTAGTTATTTGGTTAGATAAATATATAAGTACTTATAAATGTTAAATTATCGAAATAAGTTTTTTTTTTTAAGAAAAAAATGATAAGATAAATCTTTTTAAAAGATATTGAGGGTATAATAATATTTTACAACTTTAAAAAAAGCCCAAGAAAACTTATCCCAAAATCCTCAAATTATAACTTTTCCTAAGGGACAAAATCCAGTTTTTTTAATTCTTATAAATTTTTTTTAGGTGACAGTCAAACAATCTAAAAGAATTTTAGGTTTTATTACGGTATATTGAATGTATAGTACATCAATTTTTAAATAAAAATTATAAATAAGTGTATAAAAATTATTAATGAGTATATAAAAATTGTTTTATTTTTATACAATTTTAGAAATTGATGTATTAGTACATACAAAATATTATAGTATGATAAAAAATATTTAGAAAGAGTTTTTGATATTAAAAAAACATTCTTTGTCTAATAGAGAAATCGAAACAAAAACGTTCCTATCGCATCCCTCCAATTATGTGGTATATTAAGATTTCTTTTTGTGTAGGTCCTGTGCCTCTAGTTTTGTCCGCAAAGTTGGGCTGGGATTAACGGCCATAAAACTTTGAAATCTGGCCGTAAACGGTTCACTTCATCAACCGTTTCCAAATAAAAATAACAATTAAACGGATTAAAAAAAAAAAAGATTTCCGTGAGGACGGATATTTGCTGGTTAAATTTTCGAATAATTAATATGAAAACTTCATGGAATATCAAACTTGCGACTATAATCAAAGATAAACACGTAGAAGAGTAAACCAACTTGCAAAGCTACAAAAAGGTAAACTTGTAATATACAACAAGATGTTGTTTAAAATATTACAATTAGTATCGTATGGAAGCACTAATAACGAACCACATTGGAGCTCAAGTCAAAAACAAAACAAAAACAAAAACAGAAACAAGAAAAACATTTTTTTATATGTTTTATTCTTATGGGAGTTGGCAACACAGCTATTTGAAAGCTGGTGAGCATGACTGCATGAGTAATATGAGAATTTAATTTAATATTCTATGTGGGTTTGTCTTGTTTGTTTACTTGTTGGTGCAGAGTTCACAAGTTGATATATTTTTTTGAGATTCTAAGGTAAATAAGGTTGAGCTGAGCCTGAGCTTCTTCATCATTGCACTCTTCTCACTCTACACTGACCTGTCATTTTTTATGTATTACTTTCCAATTCATTCTTCTGTTTTTTACCGTATTTTTTGTCTTTTCTTTTGAATTTTTTTCGCAGGAGATTGTGATGAGCTTCTGTTGATTAATGTTGATATGCTTCTTGGAAGCTTTACATATTTCGGCTTGGCATCTCTAAGGTGGATAGTTTTGAGATGCTTTTTAGAAAGGATTCGAAACATTTTGTTGTTTTACAAATATTCTATTAAATATTCTGCTAATTTTGTTTCAATATATATAATAAGATTAAGGGTACGTTTTAATATCTTGAAGAAACAAAAAAACGATACAATGTCTTTTCATGACAATATAGTTTAATTATAAGATTTATTTTCATAGTGTATTCAATAATTTGTAATTAAAAAATTACTTATTTTGATAAATTTCAATCATTAAATATAATCTTAGGGGACGATTGTTTTTAGTCTGAAATATGAATAAGTCTGAATTGAACTAAAATCTGAATAGATCTGAATATAAAAATATGAATGATATACTTATTTTTTATTTTAATATCTGAATTGAAATACCCAAAAACTAATAGTTTTATACGTATATTCATATTTATATATATTATTTTCACTTATGATTTTATTTTGTATAGTAAAAATATTTGCATACCAATATTTATTATGAATTTAATTTATTTTAATGTGTATAATGGGTTAAAGAAGTTACTTTTTAAACTAATTTAATTTATAAATAAGTTAATTTACTATAAGATAATTTTAAAAATATATAGAGAACCACAATATAAATTTATAAAATAATAATATTTCAATATTAAAATATTAATTGATGCATAAATTAGTCATAAATGAATTTTTTAATGGCATTTAAGAGAATTAGAGGAATAATAAATTATTTAGACATTTGTATTCAGATAAAAGTTAGAATTTTTAGTTTTTTTCCATTCAAATGAAAATGTCTTAATTTAAGTCTTACGTCAAAAAAAAATCATCATGAAAAGATATGAAGTCTGAGAATAAGTTAAATTCAGACTTCAGATAAAAAAAAAATCAACCCTTAATCTTAGACATTTTCATCTGAATGGAAAAAAACAAAAAATTCTAACTTTTATATGAATGTCAATATCTGAATCATTTATTACCCGTCTAATTCTCTTAAATGCCCTTATAAACTTCATCTGCGACCAATTTGTACATAACCTAATATTTTAATTTTGACACATTATTATTTATTTCTAACTTTATATTATGATTCTCTGTGTATTTTTAAAATTATTTTAAGGTCATTGAGCTTATTTATATATCAAATTTTTTAAAAAAAATAACTTTTTTACCTAATTATACACATTTAAATAAATTCTACTATACAAATATTTTTATTATGTGAAACAATATCACAAGTGAAAATAATATATATAACCAGGCATATATATTTATAAAATCATTAGTTTTCAAATATTTTAATTCAAATATTAAAATAACAAAATAAACATATTATTCAGATTTTTATATTAAGACCCATTTAGATTTCAGATAAAAAACAATCGTTTCCTAGTTTTAAGTCAAAAAGACAAATATTATGAAAATATATAAATTATAAGGATAAGTTCTAAAATAATAAACTCCTTAGAGAGATATTATATAATATTTGAGATGTTAACATTTATTTTAAATAAAAGGCACATTTTAAGACCATTCATATATAATGAGTTAATTTTCTTGACCTCTTAGGAAAACCATTAGAGAGCTTTATTACGAGATTCTGCCAAACCAATTATAAATAAATGAGTGTAAAATTTTTTAAAAAGAATTGGCTGGGTATCCTTTTTAGCAGATCATATTAAACTAATTTCATTAACAAATAATTTGACAATATCCATTAAAAAGGGTGTTTGTAATGGCTTTTAAAAACCTCTAGAAGGAACATTAAAGTAAAATATTTGTGAAAGTACAAAATGAAATTAGCCTAGAAAATAATTGTCTCATCAAACATTAAATTGACAAGATGTGACAGAAATTGTTAATAAAAAGAGTCGCTTGTAATGCTCCCTGTAAAGTAGAAAATGCCATAAACCATTAATGTTGCCAAAGATTCCCCACAGTCACGTTCGCTTGTAAAACTAAGCTGGCAATGCCATTAAAAAATGAACCAAAAACAAATCCAAACAAAACCCTAGCTCTCTCTCTCTCTCTCTCTCTCTCTATCGCTTCATGCGGTCAATATCAATCTTGCTGGGAACGCATTGACCCAATTGACTCGGTAGCAAGTTGCTAGCCATGGGTCCAGTGCTCTGAGCGAGGTCAGGTGAACCTGAACCAGAAGGGAATTAATAGCAGATTGTTTTTGGTCTTCTGAACCACACACACAATTCAAGAAGTATGTTGAAATAGTGCTATTGTTTATGGTCAAACTAACTACTTTCTTTGGCAGATTCAATAAGGGTTTTACTGAAAAAAATTACAAGTTTTAGGATTTCCATGAGATAACACATGCACTTCTTTTGTCAGAAAAGTGTCTATTAACCCTTTAATTTATTAAGCTATCTGTTTACGAGGGTTTTTAATTTTATTTTTGTTTTTTTTTCATATTCCAGATGATGTTGTTAGATAATACAAGATTATGGGTACTCTTTTCTTTATAATGCCAGTAAGGACCATTGAAATAGTATTTGCCTATATTAACATACTTAATGTCGAATAATCTATAGCGATTTGATGACATTAGCCATCAATAATTAAGCAAATCTGATGAAGGAAGAATAATATATGCTTATAGTGTGACCTTATATATATGGTGATTGAAGGGTAGAGCAAAGCAAAAATCAGCTTTCAAATGATCAATTATTAATTAAGACCTTATAGTTTGAGTTAAAGAAGTTATAATTAATATTTCCCATTTAGGGTTACATTATAATGTTAGGTTCGGTAACATTATCAATACTAAATTCCTTAGTATGAATAAAATATAGGTAGTACACAATAATATTTTTAAGGGATGTGATCTTTTGACACAATATTTTTTTATAGAATTGGTCATAAATTCCTATTTATTGATTCACAAAATCCAATAATTGAGATGATTGATGAGTTGATAGCATTAAATGCAACTTACTGATTTCAATCTTAATCATCGGATTTGGTAAGAATAAAGTTTAGAAATTTACCTCTAATTTTTTGTCATAAAAATTGTGTTAAAAGATCACTTCTCAGTTGGTTGAGAAGTCTGGAACTTAGTGCATTTAGTTATATTAAGGTCTTAGATAACAATGTGGATTGAGAACCCAATAATATAAAGAAAATGCTAAGGGAGTCAGCAATGGTGGTAGTGCATCCGAATTCTCCTAAAATCTTCTATAGCAAGAAGCTCTCAAATCTTTGAAAATTTAGATGGAAAGTATTAAGGAAAGCGTGTATACTTTTTAGTTTGAAAAAGATGATTTATAAAGACACAAAGAGCTAGGTTAATGTGGAAATCAAATAGTAGATCTATCTGGGATCATGGGAACGACTAAAACCCATTTAGGACGACCCTAAGCACGACAATTATACATCATCTATGCCAATAGCGAGTTAGATCGAAAATTACTTTGAAAATTAGTCAAAAATTAACAAGCAATAGCAAACAACAAGAATGTACAATTGGCATCAAAATGGTGGCTACTTAAAAAATGGGAAAAAAATAAAAGATAAAAAACTGAGAGACAACTGTATAGCAATACAGTGCTGTAAGGAGTGGTACAATCATGTTCGATCGGCATATTTTAGGTCCACATGTTTGGATAACTTCTCCTGATTCGGCTTTTCAAAGTAAATTACTTTCCAGTTTGGACTCTTCTACCAAACACCACTTTAATACCCAGTTGCCAATATGTGCTTTGCACGTACTCAAAAAGTCTAAAATCTCCGCAAATCTTTTTGCATGTATGGATCATGGTTAACAGCTTACACATATATATGTCCGATTTTATTTTTTAAATTTCTAATCTTAAAAAAAAAAAATCGAATCTTAAGGTCATGCAATGGACAATTTGACTAATTAACCTCAATAAATAGATCAATGAATTATTAATTGAAATCATTGGTTAATTTAATTAATATTGATGGGGTTGAAAGTTGAGAAGATTACATGGTAAACCCATCTCAAATCCTCTTAATATGAATATCAAATTAGGATACATAAAAAATTATATTATATTTTCTTTTTAAAGCTCCAATAAATCTCTCAGCATCCGTCTTGTTTAGTGAATTTTAAATCGGAGTTATTTATACCTACCTTACAAGTTTGATAGTTTGGAAATATTTGGATTATATATATATATATTCCAGATATGTGTCGACCCAAAGGTAAATACTATACTAAACCCTAAATCGGTATAATTTACTTGAGATCTAGAATTAAAAGCTTTATTGTGTGTGAACATATCTGCAATTGAAAGCTTTATTGTGTGTGAACATATCTCTAAGAAACAACAAAATTAGCCTTGTCAAGTAACATAATTTAGGGAATTGCAGGCTCCACCCATGTTATTGAAAATGATTTTCTTTGCTTGTAAAGAGGCTCTACAGATATTTAAATTACAAATCCAGTAAAATATAAATATATGTATATATACTTCACTTCCAAGCTAATTAATTACAATTTAAAAGAGGATTTGCTTGTTACATTACATTAGTGGTTGATTGGTTAGAGCTGGCTTGCATGCTCGCTTCAACACCATATAGGCAAATTGTGCATTGATTGATTTAATGCTTAAACTAGTAATTAGCTCAACATAAGTGGAATTGTTATTTTATACATATATAGTAATATTAAATTATATGGATTTGGATGGATTCACTTAATCAGCACTTTTAATTACATGACAAGAAAGCTAAAAGATTAATTAGTATCTAAGGGAGAGACAGAGTAGGTGTAGATGTAGTCTTGATCTTGCTCAAATCTTCTGTTTCTGACCCACTTCTACTATTTCCTTCCTTGCACTCAACACTCTCTCCTTCCAGCACTCACCCGCTCTCCTAGCTCCCTTATCCTGCATTAACCATTTTAATCATCAATTTGCAATCCATATCCATCCATCTATACATGCGCGTATCTATGTACACACGTATATGATACGTAAAAAGCATGCACACAAATGTCAATGCATGAAGAGAAAATTAACCATGAATTAAACTCACCAGACTAACAGGATTAATCCCAGAACCAATTACCAGAAGATGATTGGTACCTTCATTGCCATATGAGCAACAAAAATCAAGTAGAAGAAGAGAAGAGGCAGAAAGTGAGAGAAACTTGAAACTAATAATTTCTTCGCTAATCTACTTTTTTTTTTTTTGTTGAAACCCTAGGGCTAGAGCTGTATTTAATAATATAAGCTAAATATATTAAATATATATCTAGGCAAATTAAGCAAGCAAGAAATATACATTGAAGAGGATGATCTTACAGTAAACACAATCAGAAGAAAGACACAGCAGAGGATAAGATCGATGATCTTCAAAGCTTCTATAAACTCTAATACAAGTAATAATTAATGTAATGTAATGTATTTTTACATATATCAAATTAGTTAATTATTAATTTATTTATTTCTATGTGCATGCTTTTTGACCTGTCTCCTGATTCCTGAGCAGCAAAGCTCGACCATCAAGAGCATGGGTTGGCTGTTTGTATACTTTTCTGTCTTCTAGCTAGCACAATAACATTATTATATCTATAAATATTTTATTTTTATACGTATATAAATATTTACACTGAGAAAGGAAAGAATAAGAACAAGAGAATAAGAGATCTAGAGAGGGTGTGGACAAGTTGAAAAAGAGAGTTGGTACATGTTTGGTCTCCACAAGATTCCTCTTCAGTATTATTTCTTCTGTGTATTACGTACAGTTTTATGTATAATCCTTACATAATTAGGATTCAATCAAGCCAAAATCTCTTGGATATGTAGTTGTTAATTACTCATTCTAAAAGCTAGAGTTTTAGTTTTCTATATGGACATTCAAAGTCTAAATAAATGATATATAGTGCAATAATGTTATCAGATCAATATCATAGTCTTCTCTTATGAACTACTCCTGCTTTATGTAGGTTTTTAAAATTCAATTAACTATTAATTGCAACTGTGAATTTTTTTACTGAGAAAACTATTGTTTGTACAAACTATTAATGAAACTTGTAATTCAATTGTAAAGTCTTTTTATGATGAATATATAATAATTGTAAAAAATAAAATAAAATAAAGTATATATGATGACAATAACAAGCAGCCTAATTATTTTATAAATATTGAGGATATAAAGCGATTAAGTTGCAAAATTGTCATATGATGTTATTTGTGTGTGTGTGTGTGTTTTTTTTTAATATTAGAAATTAATATATAAATATTATATTTTTTGAAAAATAAAAAAGCCTTTCATTAAGTTTCAAGAACTGAATACAAAATTATCTTTCAATCAATTTTTTTAATAATATTATAAAAATTATTTTCTTTAATTTTTTTAATTGGCATTATTTATAATAAGATTTTTTTTTTAAATTTTTGATAAATTTATTGGTCTTTGTATTTGGGCTTGGACATCGGCTTGTATCAATGATCTCCACCCAATCACACACGTTGTAGTGATGCACAAAAACATACGTTTTTACAAAACATTTAATTTGTATTGCTTAGAAAACACATTGTCAACCGCCAATTTGTCTTTTGCTTTTTCAATTTTAAACGTTTTTTACCTCTTTCATTCTGTATTGTATCTTCTTCGAAAATGTAAATAAATAATGATACACGTCTCAAATATATCTAATATATCTAAGTGTTTCTTTTCAAGTATAATTTGTCTTCTCATCGGTACCGACATGCATGCATAAAATTAAGTTGATTTGATAAATAATTGACCAACATCACATAAGACTATATATAAACATTACTTAAAATAAAAAGAAACTGAAATAATACTTGATTTTAAATTTATTTGAATTCAACTAGGATCAAAAGTGACCTGAATCTGAATTTATAAATGTGGATTATATGTATGTGTGTGTATGTCTATTAACTTGTATTCATTAACATTAAAAAAAGCTCATAAAATATATAAATCTTATAATATAATGTGAGATGTTATTGATATTTCTTATTGAAGTTGCTATAAGTGTATATATAATAAAAGGTTATCTCTTCCATTATTTAGGTCATGTTTTATCATTAAATTGTAATGAATGAAAAATATTTTATATCTCTCAAGTTTATATATCTCAATTATGAAGTGGCTTTAAGGCATCCCCAAATCAATGATATATTACTTGAGAAGCAAAATTGAGATACAAAATTAGTGTAAGATTACTCAAACCTTAATAATTGAGGGAATTTCTAACAACATTTGGTAAATTCTGAAGAGGGTTTCGAAAAAATTTTAGAGTATAGCAAATCTTAAAACATTAATAAAATATTTATTAATGAATTTGTGTATCTTATCTACTGAAGAACTAGGATTTTCTTTTGAGGTTTTAGAGATCATGTATCACGTAAATTTTATTGTCTATGAATGATTTAGATTTACTATATGTAATTATTTATTCTCCTCTTTATTTTTATTTTTTTTATTAATCATCAATCATACCTCAATTTTGCCCAAGCGAAAATCATATCAAAAGATAATCCTGTATCTTAGTATACCTATAAATAGAACGTGTAACATTAATAAAACGAGTCTTTATAAGATAATGTGTTAAATGTTACAAGTCTATCATTAATTTCATTTGATAATACTAAAAATTAATCCAAAAGATGATGATATTATTTTTCCCTGAAAATGGAAAGTGAGAGTGAAGATTAATTGATGATAAAAAGGACAAGACAAGAGAAAGAGAAGCAAAGGACTCTCCTCCACATTTTCATTTTGTTAGTTGAGAAAAAGATGCAAAGTTAAAAAATAAAGGGGCAAATACCTAAACGGGGGCTAGTACTAGTAGTGACCTTAACAAGGACAATTCATGGTCACCCACTATTTTGACCTTAGCCATCACTTTGTTTGACCTTTTTGTATCTCCAATCACAACCCAAAAGAAATTTGAAAGAAATCGTTGCTTTCTATCAACTAGTAACTAAAATAGAAGATTTGAGATTCTTTATATTATCAAATTAATAACAACTATTAGATTATGTATCAATACAATATTATCTTTTTGAAAAGAACGAATAATTAATTAATGATGTTGATGTAAAACTATGCATAGCATTTCAAAACATTAAGATGAGTTCATTATTATTTAATAAAAAGGATTGAATTAAAATATTATTTTTTTTAATTTACAAAAAATAATTATAAAAAAAAACTCTACCAATATCAAGGATGATAAAGTACTTACATAAGACAAACATACCGTCTCGTACTTTTGAAGTGATATGTTAGGCCAATAATATTAAGTCATTTATTAGATGTGATTAATTTTTCAGTTTTTTTTTCAGTTCTTTCAATCACATATGATCGTTTGTCTCATCTAATCAGATATGTTACTGAATTGTCTTCTCTTTCTTAATTTTTTTAAATCATTTACGTATATTTGTTATTTCGTCATTTGATAGGTTTACTAAGTTAACAAGATTTGGTGAGCTTGTTCTATGTAAATCTTTCTCGAATGGAGATTTATAAATATATTTTCATTTTAGCAAATTTTATAAGAAGTCAATAAAATTTATCTAGTTTTATCAACGTGAAATATATTTTAATTTTATCATTCTTATGTCAATTGCATGTGTATTCAATCAATGAAAGTGTTAATAGAAAACTTCATTCCCCCAGCGTAAAAAAATATATAAAAAATTCAAAAAATAGAAATTTTCTTACTAATGATCGCACAAATTTATTATAAAATTAAAATGCGAATCATGATGGTTTCATTCTCATATGATTGATGTTGAACTAAATTTACCCATATGAATATTTATATGTATAATCATCATTCCATGGATTTCATCACTATTTTTACTACGATTTTTTTTTTTTTCATTTGATCAACACGAAATCCAAATCCAGTATTCAATATTTTAAATGGTACATATTTTAAGTATTATTTTAAAATTTTCATCCTAAATGACACATTTTTATATCTAACACGACGAGATAATATAATAAATAACATGGTCATATTACGTAAGGTACATATTGCTTGTGCTTAAAAATTTATCAAACTACTTGAAATGTATATATATTTTCCAAAACGTTTCAAAGAATCAAACAAATTTCAAACAGCACTTAATAAAATTTATCATGAGCCTTTAATATAGGAGGAATCCATTGTTATTTTTCAAACAAAGAAAGAACTTAGAATTAAATTAGTCAAACCTATTAGTTGTGATTACACTAATCAAAATTAATGATTTAATATCAATCTTTATTAGGCAGCTTAATTGTCATTCTAATAAAGTTTTACCATCCTCCCCAGGTTCTCTTTTCCATATAAGACAATTTAACGCCGTTAATTCAGACGTTAGTCCAGAAGGCTATGTTCCAGTGCTGCCACGCCCTTCAGAGTATAGGATCAATGAGGATTTGATTCCACGTACGAAATGGCATTCTAATCAGAATAATTAATATTAATTTAAAGGGAAAAAATTAATTAATGGGATGGATCTGAATAGATTTATTAGCAATATTATCTTGTCTAATATCGACAGCATTATTTAAAATTTCTAAACAATGACTTTGTCTGATCGAATTGTGTTGTTATGTTGGCTATCAGAATATGTAGAATATTTTCATTATTTTTTGTGAAAAAAAATTCTTTAAAATTGAATATTATTTTAAATTAAGAATTTTTAAGAAGAAACATAAAAAATAAACAACACTTTGGGATTCTGTACAAAATAGTTATGTGTCAAGCAAACTTAATTTTGGTTATGCATTTAAAAAAAATTAAGAATTATGGGCATATTTGATATTTGATATTAAACTTAAATAAGACATCTAAATTTTTTAAAATGTTAACTATTCTCAAAAGCCCCCTTCAAAACTTAAGATTTGTATTTTACGAAGATTAGGGTTGAGTTTTTACTAAAATTTTGTTTAGAGGTTATTAGTTATAACATTCGTAGAACACTTAAATTCTGTTTAATCTGATAATGATAATATATTTTTTAGAATTATTAAATGTATAAATTTATGAAAAAATTTATTGCAACACAATTTTATTTCGAGATTGTTTGGCTATATCTCTTTAACACATTTTGAAACTTTTTTTTTTTACACATTTCTCAAATAAGAATTTTACTTCCAAATGAGGGTATTCTCTTTTGACTACTCTAAATGTATGAATATATTAAAGTTTATTTAAAGATTAAATAAAATTTAATAATTTACTTCTATAACCCTAAATCATTCTTTGCAAATTTTCATTGATTATACTCAAAGGGTTCAATAAAAGTTAATATTATCTATAATAAAAAAATATCACATAAATTACATATTATATCATGAGATTCAGAAATATATTATATTCGTTTATTTTATTATTAAAATTATATATAAATCACGTAAGATGCTTACAGTATATCAAACACGATGTATATATTGACATGAACATAACTTAGGACAAATATTATCAATCGAATAATTGCTGGGAATTAAATGTTGATTTCATTATCAACATCAAAAATCTTTACAACGTTGTTAGGACATGGAAACAGGTTGGTTGGTTCCAATTAGCAAGATAGTGTTATTAACGCCGTCAAATGAAGCATCCAAAGAAAAAAAAAAAAGCCACGTTTTCTTAGGCGAGTTCGGTACTCCTATAAATAGTAAAAATTGAACACCCCTTATAACAGGCCAAGAACGCTATAATCCCTATTGTTTGGATACTAGCATAAACATCTCTAATTTGGAAAAAAAATAATTCAAAATCAAACAATTCCAATAGACATGATAGACCGATAGTTTGATACAAATTTTTTTTTTATTGTTATCAAACACAAATGTTTGATGTATTGATATTTGTCTATTTAAGTGCTAGATACTTTATGGTCTATTAGATATTAAAGCTTGAAAATAAATAAAGGTCTATTTATTGATTTATAGGTTTATTATGCATAATAATTATGATATGTAAATTTTTTTGTAATTGCTCAATTTTTTTAAATATCCCCCGTAATATTGATATTTTTTCTTCCAATTCTTTATATTCTTTCTATTCACAATGCTCTCGGCCTCCTACAATGTGTTTTTTTTCTTCGCTCTAAAAATAATCCAAATTAGAGAGAATTATGTTTTGTTACTATCTCAATAATAAGGACGAAAGTGTCAATCAATCTATCTTGGAGGGGTGACTATGTTTTTTTGAGAGGGGGAGAGAAAGGGGAAGGGAAAGAGAAAACAACAGTAGTACTACTCAACTCTTTACTGTCTCGCTCTTGCACATAGCACGGGTATAGCACGAACACAACACAACACAACATACATAAAATACTGCAAATCTTGTCCTTTACAGAGTGTAGTTACTCATCTCCAACAACCAACACTAGCACAGACACAAAAACTTACACAGACCAAAAACATAGCACAAATACAACAGAAAGCAATACAGTACACTACAAAGAACAACAGCAACACTTTCCTCCACCACCACCACCACCACCACCACTGCTTCTTCTCCAATTTCATTTCATCTTTCTTTCTTTTATCAAGTCTGTTAGGGTTTTTCAATCCCATATCTTTCACATGAATTATTATTATTATTATTTTTATAGTTAGAATTCTCTCTAAATGACTCTCTCTCTCTCTTCAACCTCTGCATCTCTTCTTCTTCTTCTCTTTCTCTGCTTCTTCTCTCCGCTCATCCTCCTCCTCCGCCTCGCCGCCGCCGCCGAGCAGGAAACCGGATCTCTCCTCGAGTTCAAAAAAGGAATCCAAATCGACCCACTTGACAAAATCAGCTCTTCATGGAATCTTTCCTCGCTACCTGACCCGGAAGCCTGTCCCGCCTCATGGACCGGCGTCAGCTGCGACCCCGACTCCGGCTCCGTCATTGCCATCGACTTGAGCCAAATGGGTTTGTCCGGGAGCCTCAAATTCAACACTCTGACTAACCTCAAGTACCTGCAGAACCTCTCACTAGCTGGAAATGATTTCACGGGTCGGTTAGTACCCGCATTGGGTACCATGAGCTCGCTGAAGGTCTTGGATCTGTCTCGCAACAAATTCATCGGGCCGATCCCGGGTCGGATCACGGATTTGTGGGGGTTGAACTATCTGAATTTGTCTGGAAACCAGTTCGAAGGCGGGTTTCCGGGTAGTCTCAGGAACTTGCAACAGCTGAGAGCGTTGGATTTGCATTCAAATCGGCTGCATGGAGATATTGCGGAGCTGTTGAGTGGTTTGAGGAATGTTGAGCATGTTGACTTGAGTTTGAACCGGTTTTATGGAGGTTTAGGGGTAACTGCAGAGAATGTTTCGGGGATTGTCAACACTCTGCGTTTTATGAACTTGAGTCACAATGGATTGAGTGGGGGGTTCTTGAAGGGGGATGTGATTGGAGCCTTTAAGAGTTTGGAGGTTTTGGATTTGAGTGAAAATGGGATTTCTGGTGAGTTGCCTGGTGATTCTTCATTTGGGAATTTGATGAATTTGAAGGTTCTGAGGTTGGGGAACAATCAGATGTTTGGGAAGATACCAGAGGAGTTGTTTCAAAGTGGAATTCCAATACAGGAGTTGGATCTCAGTGGCAATGGATTCACAGGTAATCAAATCAAATATATGATTTCTGGGATACCAAAATAACTATGTTTGCATACTATTTTCTGTTCATTCTTGTTATAGAATAATGCATTTCTTTGTTGGAATATGTTCTCACCAAACACAGGCATTGAATTGTTGCAATATGCTACATGTTCTGTAATATATTTAATTGAATTACAATAAAATGATGTGGATGATAGTAATCCAGAAAATAGCTTGTTTTGGGTTCATATTATTATTATTTTTGTTTTTTAAATCTCTAAATGTGAAATCAGTTTTTATGTTGCCCAATTGTATTGAAGATCTTTTAGATATAGATGTGGACGAAATGAATTTGAGAAAAAAAAAAAGTGGTAGAAGGTTGAGAAAAATAGTATGATAGGTCTTTGGATCTTGTCCTCTGGGTGCTTGACAGGGGATTTTTCATGCAATATTCCTGCTTATTTAAGTTGGTTTTCAGTTTTCCTGTCAATCAGTCTGTACCAGCTCATTTAAAATCTCTTTCTAAACAATTTTCCAATGTCTAGGAATTTAACTTAATTGTCACTTCTGAGTTGCATTAGGCTACTTGCGTCTTCTCTCCTGTATGTCTCATGTTTTTACTGTATCTGTAAGGATAGTGACTAATATAGGTGTGAATTGAGTGCTTTTTCGTATTGGTTGAAAGCTGTGGTAGTCTACTGTCATAAACTTAATCCCTAATTGTCTGATGTTCTCTATTCATGTCTACAGGTTCAATTGATGGAATTAACTCTACAACTTTGTCTAACTTGAATCTGTCATCAAATGGTTTATCAGGCTCCTTGCCCTCTACTTTAAAAAGATGTGCAGTGATGGATTTAAGCAGAAATATGATCTCTGGTGACATATCGGTTATGCAGAATTGGGAAGCTGCTTTGGAGGTTCTTGATTTAAGTTCAAACCAGTTGTCAGGAAGCTTACCGAACTTAACTTCTCAGTTTGAGCGATTAAGTATTTTCAATCTCAGGAATAATTCCCTAGAAGGTACCTTGCCTTCTCTACTGGAGACCTCTCCGAAATTGGTTGCTGTTGACCTCAGTTCGAATCAACTTAGTGGGTCTATTCCTGGCAGTTTTTTTACCTCAATGACCTTAATAAACCTGAATCTGTCAGGGAATCTGTTAAAGGGGTCTATTCCTCTTCAAGGCTCAAGTGCAAGTGAATTATTGGTTCTACCTTCTTATCCACAAATGGAGTCTCTTGATCTCTCTGATAATTCCTTAACAGGAGTCTTGCCCTCAGACATAGGTAACATTAGGAGGCTCAAATTACTGGATATTGCAAACAATCACCTTTCTGGAGAGCTACCTAATGAATTGAACAAGCTTAGTGAATTGGAGTACCTCGATTTATCCCAAAACGATTTCAAGGGTAAAATCCCTGCTAAACTTTCATCTAGACTTAATGAGTTTAATGTATCATATAATGAGTTAACAGGCCAAATACCACAAAATTTAAAAAACTTCCCTAAATCTTCCTTCCGCCCTGGTAATGCCTTGTTAATCGTTCCAGATGACATGCCATCGACAAATACTGATGAAGGTACGGGTTCTGGTCAAGGAAAACATAATAGTTCAAGAAGCAGTATTAGAGTAGCAATCATTGTTGCCTCAGTTGGAGCTGCTGTGATGATTGTTTTTGTTTTACTGGCCTATCATCGGGCACAACTGAAAGAATTTCATGGGAGAACAAAATTTAGTGGCCAAACTACAGGGAGAGATATTAAGGAAGGAAGACTGTCACGGCCTTCCCTTTTCAATTTCCACTCAAATGTTCAGCGGCCGCCAACTTCCTTGAGCTTTTCAAATGATCACTTGCTTACTTCAAATTCAAGGTCATTGTCTGGGCAGACAGAATTTGTAAGTGAAATTATTGAGCAAACTGAGGGAGTGCCAGCCAGTTTGGCTATGAATCCTAATTTGCTTGATAGCCATCCTGCAACATCTGGAAGGAAGTCCTCCCCTGGCTCTCCATTGTCTTCCTCACCACGTTTTATTGAGGCCTCTGAACAGCCTGTGATGCTAGATGTGTACTCCCCGGATAGGTTGGCTGGAGAATTGTTCTTCCTTGATGCTTCACTAGGGTTCACTGCTGAAGAATTATCCCGTGCTCCGGCAGAAGTTCTTGGCAGGAGCAGCCATGGAACTCTATATAAAGCTACTCTAGATAGTGGGCATCTGTTGACTGTGAAATGGTTACGGGTGGGACTGGTTAAACATAAGAAAGAATTTGCAAAGGAAGTTAAAAAAATAGGCTCCATGAGGCATCCAAACATTGTCCCATTGCGAGCATACTATTGGGGACCTAGAGAACAAGAGAGACTTCTTTTAGCAGACTATATCCAGGGAGATAGCTTGGCCCTGCATCTTTATGGTGAGAACTCTTTGGGACTTCCATGTGTGCTTTTTCAGTTATCGTATCCTGCTGACTTTTTTGAGTATACCGTAAAGTTCATGTAAATTTTGAATGGGTTTTGAAAGATGCTTTATGGTCTTACTACTTGTTGATGTTTTATGATTAATTTTTTCACCATGTACTGAAGTGTATAAGGTGACATTCATGTCAAGAGTGGTTTACTGTCAACTTATCAAACAGAATATGCTATAACAGAACTTTGTTAATGTGGGAGGATAGCAACCATGCTAAAAAAACACCATTTTCTAGTTTATTGAAACCTTGAGAAGATGTATCTTACGGAATCAAGTTTGTCCTTTGACGTTCTTGGAGTGTCAAGTGTAATTTTTTCTTTCTCATAGATTCCTTTTTCGTGTCTTTGTGGTTTTAGTGGATTTAAGAAACTGATATGATTTTCTTATACAATCAGTGAAAATAAACTTTGATCTCTGCAATTCTGTGTCCTGGTAATGTGGATATGAGTCGGACATGATGTATTAGGTGCTCATTTATTGGTTTTTTTTTTGTTGGGGGGTGGGGTCAAACCTCAATTTCCAGAGGGTGATTGTACTTTACAGTCATATTGAATAGTCTTCCACACATTCATCCATTCCTCCAGTGGGGAGTTCACAAAATGAAATCTTGTTTTATGTAATCCACATTGGTATGGCTCTGCTTGTAGTTCTGCCTAATGGTCAAACTTGCCCTCACTTTATATGAAGTTAAGCATATTCTTGCTCAGTGGTAAAGTCACTTGGGTCTACTACTTGAGAAGTATTAGATCTAAGGCTCGATCTTCCGTTGGTGCTAATTCCTTCCTTGTGATCATGCTCGCAGGCTATGGCCTAAGGCTTAATTGGTCTGTGTGGACAGCGCAATTTGCATGAGTCTTGTGGACTAGCACTATGGTTATCCCAGAAAAAATAAAGTTATCGCCTGTTAAATTAAGTATTTAATAGTTTTGGAGGGCATGGTAGAGGTAAAATGATGCTGAATTATTATCTCATGGGAGGTTGGTGATATACAGAAACTTGAGGGTAAATCCCTAATATCATCATTCATCTTAAAAATTTCACATGTTCTACTCTCCCTTGGAATGATATGATAAAAAACCAAGACCAGTATAGCTTGCTTTATGTGAGTTTTGCCTTTAGGTTGTAGGAAAGTGGTGAGGTGTCAATATATATATTCTCCAATTCTTTACGCTTTTAATTATATCAAATGATTTTGAAACATTGTAATTTTGTATGTTGATACTGTAAAAGTAAGGTGATTTGTGATTGATAATACTGAATTTATTGGCTACATAAAGTGGGATTGACCATTTTGTGTGGTGGAGTCTTTTAAATAAACCAGCTCCTCTCAAGTGTTTTAAGTATTTGATTTGTATTCTTGTCATCGCAGAGACTACTCCTCGGAGATACTCCCCATTATCCTTCATTCAAAGACTAAAAGTTGCTGTGGATGTTGCTCGGTGTCTGTTATACCTCCATGATCGGGGCCTGCCGCATGGGAACCTAAAGCCAACAAATATACTCCTGACAGGCCATGATTACAATGTTCGCCTTACCGATTATGGTCTTCACCGACTAATGACACCAGCTGGAATCGCCGAGCAGATACTGAATCTGGGTGCACTGGGATATCGTGCTCCAGAACTTGCTACTGCATCCAAACCAATCCCATCACTCAAGGCTGATGTGTATGCGTTTGGAGTAATATTGATGGAATTATTAACCAGAAGAAGTGCTGGTGATATAATATCAGGCCAATCGGGGGCTGTCGATCTTACCGATTGGGTACGACTTTGTGATCAAGAAGGACGTGGAATGGACTGCATTGACCGAGACATTGCCAGCGGGGAAGAACCCTCGAAAGCAATGGACGATTTGCTTGCCATATCCCTCAGGTGTATTCTCCCTGTAAATGAAAGGCCTAACATCAGACAAGTCTTTGATGATCTCTGTTCTGTATCTTCTTGAAATTTTGTACATGCGTCTTGGAATTATTTTTTTGTTGTTCCTTGACCCACTTCTCGTTTTTCTTTTCTTTTTTTAATCCCTTATTCTTCTTTTCATTAATTGGTTTCCAGCCTTCTGATTTTGGGCTAATCATCACATTTTTTTTCACTGAAAATTTTCTTGTAAAGAAACAGCTTCATTGATTATTTGATAGTGTTTGAGTTTGATCTTCAATCGCAAAATATTGCAGTTCTTCTGTGTTCTTGATGAGTTATCAACCTTCAACAACTCTCCTAATCTTCTCTTGTGTAGATTGAAATTGCTTAGCAAATTATCAAGCATACCTGCTGATTGTAACAAAGTAGTGTTAGTTGGTACAAAACAGTTACATTAATTTATACGAAGAGTTTATAACTTTTAAGATAATATTTATTTATTTATTTTTCTTTGTATATAAATGTTATGTAGGGAATATATTTGAGATTGAGATCGAGTAGATTACAAATTATGTAAGACTAAGATAAAAAAATTTACAGTAGTCATAGATTATTTTGTCATATTCGAGGGAGAGGAGAATGGATAGTTGATCCATATCGCTTTCATAGATACAGGAGTTAAATTGTGTCAAGTAGCGAAGTTTGAGAGCTTGTAAAGTTTTTACAAGTATTCAAAACCTTCAACAAAATAACTTAATGTACTCTTCCTTTCAATATATTTTTCACATAAGTTTCTTATTAAGTACGTTGAGTTTGATAGACATGCTCGGTTTGTTTCTGAGATTGGTAATCGGTAATAATGTTCTTCACCTAAGTTTGTTATGAAGTATGTCGACTTGATGAACAGGCTGGGATAGTATGTAGTTGGTGATTGTTAAACTTCTAATGTGATATAATAGAGTATATTTATCCAAAAGCCCTTAATGATATAATGCTTTGACAAAAATACCCTATTTCATTCACTCAGTGAAATCAAATAACCATTATGGGGTTTGTTCGTCTGTGAATTTTGAAGTTCAATTATCACCCTAAAATGGTTCACGTAAGACTTCACTCATCAATCATAATTAGGCCATTTAGACTCCATAGAAGGGGAATTGTCATGATATCTTTCGGAGAAGCTTCGACAAACTGCATCAACAACAGTTTAATTTGGACATGTGTATTAATTGTGTTACTCGGAGTTATGGTAGTGTAAAAATGTTTATGAGGTGTGAGAAAGTACGCTTCACATGGAAGGTTGAAGATGATGAGTCATAAAAAATGCATTGATCTATCTGAGTTCAATAACTTGATGGAAGTCACAAAACTTAGGGTGAGAATTCTCGACACGACTTACGAATCTGACACGACATGACATAAAAATTAGCAAGTTTGGGTTTGAGTTTATCTTAATCGTATTTGAGTTGTGTTTGGGTTGAAATTTTAAACCCGTTTAATAATTGGTTCGTGTTCGGGTTGAGGGATTATACCCATGGGTGACACGAACACGAACCCATTTATGACACGATTAACACTAATAAAACATGACAATACAACTAACACGGATTGACATAATTATTTTCAAAGTGACACAATTACAAATACAAATTAATTTTAAAATTTATTATAAGTTTAATAGATATTTAAATTCAAGGTTGTATTTTTATTAATATTAATATTATATTATTATAACTTTGATATGATCTTGAGCTACCTTTAACTTTTTTTGACATTTTTTTTTTGTAGGTTACTTAAGAGTTAAAAGGATGCAATGAATTTTTTTCTGAAGCTAAATTACATTTTAAGTTTGTATGGAACTTGATATTTAGTAGACTTTTTATTGTATTATGCATGAATTTTGAATATTTTCTTATTATTACTTTTTTAATTTAAAAATACTAAAATAGGTTGAAAATTGAAATGTTTAATCGTGTCATAATTGTGTTAATCATTTAAATGTGTTATAATCATGCCTGTAAAACTGTCATAAATGTGTTAAATATTTAAACGTGTCATAATTATATTAAACGGGTTATATTCATATCTAACATGAAAATGACCCATTTATTATTCGTGTTCATATATTGTGTCGTGTCACCCACGGATCATCTATTCAATAATCAGATTATGTTCGGGTTGAGTCATCTTAACACGAATAATAAACGATGAATCGAATTCAGATTAAGCTAATCTTTATCGTGTCGAGATATGACACGACACGAGCATGACCCCCAAACCCGACAAACCAACCTTGCAAGTTACAGGTTGTTGAGCACACAAGATCGACAGCTATATGTCACGAGCTTAGAGTTTTGCGCAGCTGCTCGTGCGGCACTTAGGCAACTTGAACCCGAAAGTTGCTAAGTAAGCCTAGAAGTTTACTTCTCGCTCAAGGAAAAGTTAGGACCGTTGAGTCAAAAGAGCTTTAGAGGCTAGAAGAGAATAGATGGAACTTAGAGGCAAGTGTTGCAAGTGCAAAAGAGCTTTGTATTACACAATAGTGCTTGATTACAACTTTGCTTGAATTAGCTTGGATTTTCTGGATGCCTTACAAATGAGCCATGGAGGTGTATTTATACTAATCCACCTCTCAAATGAATGGCTAGGATTTAATACATCCAATGGCCACAAATGATTCCTACCTAAATTAGGTGTGGTAGGTGAACTACCTTTGACTATCTAAATATGGTAGGTGAACCACCTTGACTATGTATTTTTACATGTGATAGTAGTGCATATTTGACTTGCTAGAGTTTCTAGAAAATGGGCTTGGGTTTGCATGGTTTCTAGAAACTGGGTCAAGCCTTGTGCACATATTTGGGCCATTCTAGTAAGCAAATTGGACGGGTCGTGACATCCTCCCCCATCTAATTCCGCGACATCCTAGTCGCGTCTTTGAGGATGTATCACTAGTTGCGGATGATTGGTCTTGCCTCCATGTCGACGCTTCCTCTTCGCGTGCTTGGATGGCTTTTTGGTTGCCTTCTTTGGTTCTGCGATCTTGGGTGGCATCAAGCGGTGAGGCGCTATGGATGGAGGTTTGGCATCGAGCTCTAACTTCATTTGGTGAGCCTCTTGCCTTGGCGGTAGCCTCCTTAGTAGCTTTTGGGTAGTAACATCCTTATATTTCTCAAGGATGGCCTGGACTTGTCTTGGAATTGGATCCTTGGCAACGGCGGTGTCCTCCCTATCATTTACCTTTCGAACGGTGGCAAGGAAGCTCAGATCTTCCTTTATTCCTTGCTTGAGTTGTAGTGCGGACATCATCTTGCTCTCGACTTTGGATGCACGTTCCGCCATGACCATGCATGATTGACTCCCATCGAGGATGTTGAGGGAGTTAGATGCTGGTATGGGGAAAGCATGGGCTTGGTCAAAGAACTCCATGCCCAACACTACTTGGAAGTCGTCCATAGAGACGATGGAGAAATCAAGTTTTCCACTCCATGCACCCAATTGCGTTGGGGTCGCTTTGGACACCCCCACTATAGCTTTGGCGGGTGAGTTTACCGCCTTGATGGTACCTCTTTCATTGGTATATTTGAGGCCTAACTGTTTGGCTTCGTCCATGGAGATGAAGTTATGCGTGGCTCCGGTATCAAGCATCGCACGCACATCCTTGCCATTGATTGTGGCGCTCACATACATTAGACCCGTTTGAACATGGGTGGGTCTTTCAAGTGCGCCAATGGTACGGAGAGAACCCATCTCTGCTTGAGGCTTCTCATTTTGCACACTCTCATGTTGAGCGGCTAAGGCATTGAGGGCCTTCCTCTTTGGGCAATCACGCACCCAATGAGGACCATCACATATAAAGCAAGGGTTTTTGAGCTTAAGGGCATCGGACTTACCTTTGTTATGGATGTCGCGCTTGTCCCCTCTAAATGGTTTATGTGAACCACCTTCCCTTCGAGCATGATCTTTTCTTAGGGCTCCACTGTCCCCCACCTTTATCATGGTTGGTCTTCCACTCCTTTGATTGGGATGAGTAGTCGACGAGGGATTCGGCTATGGCTATAGCGTCATCAAGGTTTTGCACGCCACGCCTCTCAAGTTCAACCCTTGCCCAATCTTTTAAACCATAAAGGAAGTAGAAGAGAGAGTCTTTTTTGGACATACCTTCAATCTCAAGGATGATTGTGGTGAAATCTTTGATGTATTCGCGAATGGTGCCACTTTGCTTCAAACGGCGGAGGCGACCCCTTGCCTCCTTTTTCGCATTGCTTGGAGAGAAATGCTTCCGTAGCTCTCTCTTGAAATCCTCCCATGTGCGGAGGATAACGATGTCTTTGCCCCCGTCGTCATGCTTACGACGCCACCATAATTGGGCTGCATCACGAAGGAAAGTAGGCGCAATGCCTATTCTCGAAGCATCATCATAGACACCTTTCGCCTCAAAGTATTGCTCCAAGCCAAAGAGGAAATTTTCCACTTCCGTGGCATTGCGAGTGCCATGGTATGTGGCTGGAGTAGGCACTTGCATGTTGGTTAGCCCGCTTGGACTTGAGTAGGAATGGCTAGCACGTTCGCAACGTTGCTTCTCCCATTCCGCGCGAGATTCTTCAACTTCCGCACGGATTGCCCGTAACTCACGCTCCACAAAGCTTTGCAAGCTAACGAGCTCTCGTGTGAGACTTTTGCTAAACTTGAGTATTGTGGACTTTGTCGCTTGGGTGATCTCTCCATAATCCGTCTCTAGGCCTTCGAGACGATCGGAGAGGCCCTCGATAGCATTGTCCATACTCGAAAAAGATTGCTCTATGCTAGCAACACGAGGCTCTAAAGACTCCGATGAGGGAGCTTTGGACTTACCTCGTTTTCCTTGTGAGCGTGGTTGAGGTTGAGGTTGTTCCTCACATCCACGGACTTGCTCCTCCATGGTCACTTCAATATCGGATGCCATTTGCTCTTGTGTTCGAACCGTGCTCTGATATCAACTGTCACGAGTTTAGAGTTTTGCGCAGTTGCTCGTGCGGCACTTAGGCAACTTGAACCCGAAAGTTGCTAAGTAAGCCTAGAAGTTTGCTTCTCGCTCAAGGAGAAGTTAGGACCGTTGAGTCAAAAGAGCTTTAGAGGCTAGAAGAGAAGAGATGGAACTTAGAGGCAAGTGTTACAAGTGTAAAAGAGCTTTGTATTACACAAGAGTGCTTGATTACAACTTTGTTTGAATTAGCTTGGATTTTCTGGATGCCTTACAAATGAGCCATGGAGGGGTATTTATACTAATCCACCTCCCAAATGAATGGCTAGGATTTAATACATCCAATGGCCACAAATGATTCCTACCTAAATTAGGTGTGGTAGGTGAACTACCTTTGACTATCTAAATATGGTAGGTGAACTACCTTGACTATGTATTTTTACATATGATAATAGTGCATATTTGACTTGTTAGAGTTTCTAGAAAATAGGCTTGGGTTTGTATGGTTTCTAGAAATTGGGTCAAATCTTGTACACATATTTAGATCATTTTAGCAAGCAAATTGGATGGGTCGTGACATATAGCTTTCCAAATTTTTCTGTGACATGTCAAGCCATGACGGTTGTGGCACATCTCATAGGGATTTAAAGGCCTATTGAGTTGTAGTAGTCTAATTTTTGGCAACTCGATGTCTGTTTGGTGTCCCTACAAGTTGTCTGCTATTGAAATCGACAACTCGCAATTAGATCAAAAGTTATTGAAAGATAATCTCGACAACCTGCCAAGTAGAGTAGTCATCTCGACATTGTGTTTTTCAAATTCAGACAAATCAAGATCTTTGAATCCTTTATTCAAATGGGTTTATGTTCCAAAGATCTCGCATGGTCGAATTGGTCCTCACGTGAGTGGGAGGTATGGAGCAGTTCAACGTGTCAACCATCAACAACCTTAGCATATCAAATGTAAGTGAGGGGTATTTAGGTAATTTCAATATTTGGATGCAGTAGTGTGTCACGATGAGGGCAAAGTGGCAAACCTAGTGAAACCCTCCTAATCTCAGTCCCTCCAGAGCCACTCCCAAAATGCAGATTCTGAATTCACATTTCCGTCGCATCAATCTTCTTCAAAAGCCAATCAAACCCCATTTATCTCCTTTCTCTTCCATTTCTGATAACTCTTTGTTGCTTAATTACCTGATTCAAACCTTCGACTTCCCCGAACAACGAGCAAAGGCTCTTTCAATCAAGTACGATCACATTAATTCCCTTGAAAACCCCCAATCTGCTGTTCACTTTCTTCAAAAGCTTGGCTTATCTCTAGCCCATATCCAGTCTTCTGTCCGTGCGACTCCCCAAATCCTCTTCTCAGTCATTGACAAGACCCTTAAACCCAAGATTGAATTTTTTGAGCAACTGGGTCTAGTGGGTTCTCATCTGGGTAAGTTTGTTTCCAAGAATTCAGTGGCTTTAGCTGTTAGTTTATATAATAAATTGGTTCCAAATATTGAAATTCTCAGGAAAATATTATTTGATGATAAGAATGATAAAGATCTGATTAGAGTTATAACGAGATACAGCTGGATTCTTCTTATGGACCCTAAACGGAGATTTTTAAGCAACATTGAATGCTTGGAGAGTTGCGGTGTTGCGGGTTCTCAGCTTTCAAAGCTGTTAAAGAGAACACCTTTGCTTTTTACCTTGCAAGAATGTAAACTTAGAGAACTTGTTTCGCGGACTTTAGACATGGGATTTTCGGTTGATTCGGGGATGTTTGTATATGGACTTTGTGCGGTTAGTTGTATGAGTGAAGAAAAATTTGAGAGAAAATTGCAACTGTTTAGGAGTTTCGGATTTTCAAAGGATGATTGCATGGGCATGTTTAAGAGGTCACCTGGGATTCTTATGAAATCTGAGGAGAAGTTAAAGTTAGCACTTGACTTCTTTTTGTACAAGATGCTGATGAAAAAGGCGGACTTGGTTGGTGTGCCATGGTGTTTGACCTATAGCATAAAAGATCGTATGATTCCTCGATATAAAGTCCTGCAAATTTTGAAGTCGAAGAGATTGTTGAAGAAAGAGCCAAGTATTAGTTCTGTGTTGACCTTGACCGAGGGAAAATTTTTGGAGAAGTTTGTGGTGAAGTTTAGAGATGATGCCGAGGAATTGTTGGTGGCTTACAAGGGTCACATGTTAGATTCTTCTTCTCCAGAATCACCATCAAAAGAAGATTCGGAAGAAAATGGGTATTGATGCTAGTTTTTCTATTTCATCTTCTTTATGGGGAACCTTGGGCCATTTGGAATTTATATCGCAGCGAATATCATTGCTTTGAATCACAACAGTATTTCTGAGCCTTGGGAGAGAAGGATTTCAATATGGTTCAATATTAACCAAAAGGGCAAGATTCTTACTTTAAGGAGAGTGTCGAATCCTAACACTGGGTGACTGGAGTGCTTTTTTTTCGAATTTCTGATATCATATAGTGGTTTAAGCATTCTGCAGTTATAGGTACTAGGTGTCAGCAGCTGAGTTTTATCGAGACAGTTGATGGTTTCAGCTAAATTGTATGCTGATACCGAAAGTGACAGCTGAATTTATTGGCTACTTAAGTGAGATTGACCATTGTGTGTGGTGGAGTCTTTTAAATAAAGTGAGCTCTTACTCTCAAGCCTTTCGAGTATTTGATCTATATTTTTGTCATTACAGAGACTACTGACTAAAAGTTGCGGTGGATGTTGCTCGATGTCTGCTATACCGTCAAACTTCGCCTTACCAATCACTGCTTCAATCGATGTTATGTCACTGAAAATTTTCTTGTAAAGGAATAGCTTCATTGATTAGTTGATAGTATTTGAGTTTGATCCTCAATCGAAAAAGTATTGCAATCCTTTTGTGTTCTCAGTGAGTTTGATCCTTCCAGGACCTCTTCTAATCTTCTTTATGTTCTAAAATTTCTTGTACAAATATTCCTGCTAATTATTACAGCTTAATGTTAATGTGTACAAATTGGTTACATTATTTGTAGGAAAATTTTATAATTTGTGAGATAATATTTATTTTTATTTTTTTTATTCAAATGTCATATAGGAGATACATTATTTGAGATTGAGCCGAAAATAAATTATTTTAAACTAAGATTAGCATAAAAAATTTACAATAGCCATAGTTCATTTTAACAAGTCTTCAAAACGTTTGATAAAATAGTTAAATTTAAAATACACTTCACCCAAAAAAAAAGCCCCTTTCTTTCAATATATTCTTCGTATAATAGACTTCATTGAACATCTTATCAATATATATTTCACTTAACAATGTCTTCTTTAAGCACCTAATTGGAAGTGGCGGAGTACATTGAAATGGACAAAAAGTTGAATGTTAATGAAAGAGAAGCAACCTCCATCTCTTATGTGCATAAGCTTAGAAAAGTTGTAGTATAATAAAGCTTAAATGAAGGAAGATCTATCATTCATTCATATTTTTTTAATTATTTTTATGAAATAAAGCTTATTAATTGACAGAAGCAAAGATTAAATTGATGTCAAGGTCCTCTATATGTTGAAAACTTTGACCATGTGTATCAAATTTTTAACTTGAGTCAAGAACCTTAGTTATAGATGTCAAGATCTTTAACCATTGCATGTGAAGTCCCTAACACCTATAACCAAGCCCATATAAGTTAAGGTGTTTATTTGTATATTTTAAGTTTTTGTTTTCAAAATTAAAAAAAAATATTTAGTTAGTTTGAAATTAATTTGAATTTTAAAAATTATATATAGTTGACATTGATTTAAATTGTATTGATAAATATACGTTTTCAGAAAACAATTTTTTTAAAATGAAAACATACTCTAAAAATCACAATATTAAGGTCAAGGACCTTGAACCGTGGTCTTCATCATAATAAGTAAAGGATCTAAATCTCTGTAATCAAAGTCTTGATGTAAATCAAGGATCTCAACTTTTACATTCAAGGTTTTTGTGATGATGAACGATCTTAAGCTATATTGTTGTCTTCATAATTTTGCTTTATTAATCTAATATGTATTATTGATCTTTTCTCCATTGACAATCTTACAAGAATTGGTCTAATTTTGACCCCCTAAATTCAATCATGATACTAGAATATAGTTTGATCTTGATCCCTCAATATACGCCTACTTTTTACCTGTCTAAACCCTTAAACTAAGCCTAATTTCAATCATTAACATACTTCTGGTCTTGATGAATAAATTAAGTAATACTACACTTACAAAGTTTGTACATAAAATTGATATAACATAACTCATTTAATGCCACATGACTTCTCAATATTTATTCTATTAACAACTTATATTGATCTTTTTATTCACTTGACACCAGAATTTTATATATAGATTTTGTAAGTATAATATTATTGAGATAAATTATTTACATTTTATGTTTAAATAATAAAACATGTGACCTCATTTAACTAAGGGGTAACTACGGTAATTTTTAGAGACCCTTAGTTTTGATTGAAGTTTATACTGTACCTTTAAGTATACATTTAATAGTACAATGATCCTCAATTTTAAGACGCTGTTGCAAAAAAACTAATGGTAAAAAGGTATTATTGACTTAAAATAATTAAAGTAAATAAATAATATTTTAATATCCCTCTCCTTTAATTTTCATGGTAAATCCCTAGTAAAAAAAATACTAATTTTAAGGGTGCGTTCTTTTATGAATCTATTATTTTTATTTTTAATTGAATTTAGGAATACGTGGTTGATTTTGAATTATTTTGAATTTTGAAAAGAATATGTGGTTGAGATTGAATGTAAATTGCATTGAAAAATATGCAGTACAAAAAACAGGATTTGGATTCGTAAAAGAACGTAGTGTAATATTTTCTTCTTCACCCTCTCTCCCAATTTCTCCTTTCATCACTCTCTAATCAACGAAAATTAACAAACCCTTATATATTAATAACATAAGTCAATTTATTGTATTTCAATCATTAACGTAAGTCTGGTCTTAATGAATAAATTGAGTAATGCTCTTATGTCATTCCCCTTTTAACTAGGGGTGTGCATGGTATACCTCCACCTGCCCGAACCTGACATACCCACCATGGTATGGTGGAGGTATGGTAGGGTATAAGAAAAGAATAGGGTGTGGTATGATAAAAATTTTGAAAACCCCTCTAGTATGGTATAGTAGAGGGTATTTTTTAGAAAAATCTGAAAATACCATACCATGCCTCTTTTCAAAAATTAAAAATTATGCCACATGTAATGATATAATTGGTTATGTATAATACGTATATGTGAGTGTTATATACCTTAATAGAGTATATAATGAAAAAGTTAGTAACCTTAAATCCCTAACCATGGAAAGTTTGAGGTAATTTCATCAATAATATTCATTTCTAACTTTCTTTTGTCATTCTTTTTAAATTTTAATATATTTATTATTTTTCTAAGTGAATTATAATTTCTTTTTTTTTAAAATTTGTACTATATTGGAAGTTGAAATTTTGTAAGACTTAAAGGTTTAACTTGAATGTTGGAACTTTGTGGAAGGATTTGGATATGAAGTTACTTATTATTTGTGTTGTTATAGATATTTAATTGCTTAAGTATTTGTGTTGTTATAGAATATGTAGTTACTTGATATTTTTGTGTTGTTATAGAGATGTTGTTATTTTATTATTTGTGTTGTTATAGAATATATAGTGACTTTATTATTTGTATTGTTAAGGATATGTAATTGCTTGATTTTTTATTTAGTACAAAATTTATAAATCATAATATTAGACAATATCAAAATAAAAAGTCAATATATCAAAATCTTGAAAAAAAACTATAAAATCACTAAAAAAAATGATAAAACATTATATAAATTTTGATCAATTTGATCAATCACGTAAAAATACTATACCATACCCACCTCTATCTTATCATACGAAAATATGATGTGATATCATATTTAAAAATAGTACGATATAATATAAAAATTTAAAAATCGAACTATACAAAATGGAGGGATGGTACCACACCATAATGCTCACCCTTACTTTTAACTAATCGTACGCAGATTCTGAATTCACATTTCCGTCGTATCAATCTTCTTCCAAAGCCAATCAAACCCCATTTATCTCCTTTCTCTTTCCATTTCTGATAACTCTTTTTTGCTTAATCACCTAATTGAAACCCTCAATTTCCCCGAACAACGAGCGAAGGTTCTTTCAATCGGCTACGATCACATCAATTCCCGTGAAAAACCTCAATCAACAGTTCACTTTCTTCAAAAACTTGGTTTCTCTGGCGCCCATGTCCAGTCTTCAGTCCGGTCGATTCCCCATATCCTCTTCTCAGACATTGACAAGACCCTTAAACCCAAGATTGAGTTTTTTCAGCAACTGGGTCCGGTGGGTTCTCATCTGGGTAAGTTTCTTTCTAAAAATTCATTCTTTTTAACTGGTAGTTTAGAGAAAAGATTGATTCCAAATATTGAAATTCTCAAGAAAATACTAGTTGATGATAAGAATAATGAACGTCTGATTAGGGCTATGACATAAAAACCACTGGTTTCTTGCTGTGGACCCTAAACGGAGACTGTTAAGCAACACTGAATACTTGGAGAGCTGCGGCATCGTGGTTTCTCAGCTTTTAATGCTGTTGAAGAGAAATCCTTGGTTGTTACTGTGGAAGAATCTAAGCTTAGAGCGCTTGTTTTGCCGACTTTTAAGTTTCGGATTTGCGGTTAATTCGAGGATGTTTGTTCACGGACTTGATTCTGTTAGTCGTTTGAACGAAGAAACAATGGAGGGAAAATTGCAACTGTTAAGGAGTTTTGGATTTTCAAAGGATGAACGTATGGGCATGCTTAAGCGGTCACCTAATTTTATTTGGACGTCTGAGGAGAAGTAAAGTTAGGACCTGAATTCTTTTTGTTCAAGATGCTGATTAAAAAGGAGGACTTGTTTCGTATGCCATCATGTTTGACCTATAGCATAGAAGATCGAGTGATTCCTCGATATAAAGTCCTGCAAATTTTGAAGTCAAAGGGATTGTTAAAGAAAGAGCCTAGTCTTTCTCTACTGTTGGCTTCAAGTGAGGATGTATTTTTAGAGAAGTTTGTGGCAAGTTTTAGAGATGATGCTGAGGAGTTGTTTTTAGCTTACAAGGATCACATGTTATTAGATTCTTCTTCTTCAGCATCATTAGAAGAAAATGATTAGGAAAAGAAAAGAAAAAGTCTTTTATACAAGTTTTTTTATTTAACTTTCTTTATGCGGACCCTTGGGCCGTTTGGAATTTATATTACAATGAAGATGTTTGTTTTGAATCACAACGGTACTTCTGAGCCTAGGGAGAGAAGGATTTCAGTATGGTTCGATATTGACTAAAAGGCAAGATTCTTACTTCAAGGAGAGTGTCCAATCCTAACATTGGGTGACTGGAGTTTTTTTTTTTTTTTTTTCCGAATTTTGGATATCATGTAGTGGTTTCAGCATTCTGCAGTTATAGGCGCTAGGTGTTACAGCTGAGTTTTATCAAGACAGTTGATGGTTTCAGCCAAGTTTGTATGCTGATACTGAAAGTGAGAGCTGAATTTACTGGCCACTTACGTGAGATTGACTATTGGGTGTGGTGGAGTCTTTTAAATAAAATGAGCTCTTACTCTCAAGTCTTTCGAGTGTTTGATCTATATTTTTGTCGTTACAGAGACTACTTCCCATTATCGTTATTCAAAGACTAAATGTTGCTGTGGTTGTTGCTCGATGTCTATTAAACCTTCATGATAGTGTAAAGATAGTGTGGTTGTTTCAGAGGCTTTTTTTTTTCTTAACTGAAAATTTTCTTGTAAAGGAACAGCTTCATTGATTATTTGATGGTGTTTGTGTTTGATCTTCAATCGAAAAGTATTGCCATTCTTTCTGTTCTCAATGAGTTTGATCCTTCCAGGACCTCTTCTAATCTTCTTTATGTTTTAAAATTTCTCATAAAATTATCAGAAAATAAACTTGCTAATTGCTACAAAATAGTGTTAATTTGTACAAATTGGTTGCATTATTTTTATAGGAAGTTTATAATTCGCGAGATAATATTTATTTATTCTTTTATATAAATTTCATATAGGAAATACATTATTGGAGATTGAGTCTAAAATTAATTATTTTTAACTAAAATAAAAATTTACAATGATCACAGTTTATTTTCTCATACTTGAGGGCTGTAATAAATTTAACGAGTCTTCAAAACATTTGATGAAACAGTGAAATTTAAATGCACTTCACAAAAATACTCTTTCTTTCCATATATTATTCATATAAGTAAACTATCAAGTATGTCCATTCAATCTTTATAGTATTATTCATAATAATTAGTCTAGTATTGCCCATACATTCAATCTTGATAGTTTTAATAATGAAATAAGTGAGCTCATTCACTATAATAAAATTTCATTATTAAAACACATAATATATTGTCACCATCTTGCTGAATAGAAGACAAAAAATTCTTTTTTGAACAAAAAAAATCAATTTCATTTGTACAAAGTCTTAAACATATTATCTGTATAAGATTTCAAAAAATTATGGCAAATGAACTTTTTTTTTTCAAACCCAATAACCTAGAGGTCCTAGACTACATATGTAACTAGGGGTGTTCAAAAATCTCGGACCCGATCTAACCCGATCCGATCAGGTTGGTCGGATTTTTATCGAGTCGGTATTGAATAGTAATCCGAATCAGGTTGAAATAATAATGTTTAAATAGTATCGGGTTGTAATCGGGTTTGAATAACGTGGTTTAATGAAATTAGATCCGATCAGATCGGATTGATCGATTTTTTATCGGATCGATATTAAATAGTAACCCGAATCGAATTAAAATAATATAATATCAGGGTGTGCGACCCGACCTGATCCGATCCGTATGCACTCTAGATGTAACCAGTATGTTTAAGGTTGTTTAATACTCTTATTCACCACTAACGAGGTCGTTTATAGAAAAATTGAATTAAAAAAAAGGTTTAATTTGCTCTGCTTTTGATCAAAATTTCTCTAACCTGAAACCCTAATCTCAGTTCTTCCAGAGCCAGTAGCAAAATGCAGAGTCTGAATTCACGTTTCCGTTGCATCAATCTTCTTCCAAATCAAATCAAACCCAATTTATCTCCTTTCTCTTCGATTTCTGATAACCATTCTTTGCTTAATTACCTGTTTGAAACCTTCAATTTCTCCGAACAACGGGCAAAGGCTCTTTCAATCAAGTATGATCACATCAATTCCCTTGAAAAACCCCAATCTGTTGTTCACTTTCTTCAAAAGATTGGCTTTTCTCAAACCCATATCATCTCTTCAGTCCGTTCGGCTCCCCACATCCTCTTCTCAGACATTGACAAGACCCTCAAACCCAAGATTGAGTTTTTTCAGCAACTAGGTCTGGTGGGTTCTCGTCTGGGTAAGTTAATTTCCTACAATTCAAAGCTTTTAGAAGTTAGTTTGGAGAAAAGATTGATTCCAAATATTGAAATTCTCAGGAAAATTTTAGTTAATGATAAGAATAATAAAGATCTGATTAGGGTTATAACGAAATGCAGCTGGCTTCTTTCTAAGGATCCTAAACGGAGACTATTAAGCAACATTGAGTACTTGGAGAGTTGCGGCATTGTTGGTTCTCGGCTTTTACAGCTTTTAAAGATTAAGCCTAGATTGTTTACCTTGGAAGAATGTAAACTTGGAGAGCTTGTTTCGCGGACTTTAGATATGGGATTTTTGGTTAATTCGGGGATGTTTGTACATGGACTTTATACAGTTGGTTGTATGAGTGAAGAAACAATTGAGAGAAAATTGCAACTGTTCAGGAGTTTTGGATTTTCGAAGGATGAATGCATGGACATGTTTAGGAGGAAACCTGGGTTGCTTTGGGCATCTGAGGAGAAGTTAAAGCTAGGACTTGAGTTCTTTTTGTACAAGACACTGATGAAAAGGGAGGTGTTATTTCGTAATCCAGTGTGGTTGATGTATAGCTTAGAAAGTCGAGTGATTCCTCGATATGAAGTCCTACAAATTCTTAAGTTGAAGAGATTGTTAAAGAAGGAACCGACATTTTTGCATGTGTTGAGGTTGAAGGAGCCGGAATTTTTGGACAAGTATGTGGCAATGTTTGGAGATGATGCTGAGGAATTGCTGGTGGCTTACAAGGGTCACATTGTAGATTCTTCCTCTTCAGCATCATCAACAGAAGAATATTTGGAAGAAAATGAGTCTTGATGCTAGTTTTTCTGTTTCTTTTTTATTTTTTTTAATTTTTACAGGTTTGGGCCATTTGGAATTAATGTTACAATGATGATCATTGTTTTGAATCACACAAGTGCTTCTGAACCTTGGAGAGAAGGATTTGGATATGGTCCAGTGTTAAACAAAAAAGGCAAAATTCTTTCGTTGGGGAGAGAGAGAGATTCAGACATTAGGACATTTAGCAATGACCAACAACAATCTGTTTTCCAATGGACTTAACATATGGGATTTTCGGTTAATTTGAGGATGTTGGTACATGGACTTTATTCAGTTAGTTGTATGAGTGAAGAAACAATTTAAAGAAAATTGTAACTGTTTAGGATTTTTGGATTTTCAAAGGATGAGAGCATGGACATGGTAAGGAGGAATGAAGTGTTGATGTTGACCGTGAAGGATCTTTTCGAGAAGTTTGTGGCAAAATTTAAAGATGATGCTGAGGAATTGTTGGCGGCTTACAAGGGTCACAGTCAGACTTGTGTTGTTCAACGTCATCAGGAGAAAAAGATTTGGAAGAAAATGAGTCTTGATGCAAGGTTTTCAATTTCATCTTCTTTATGGGGACCCTTGGGCCATTTGGAATGATATAACAGCTGTGTCGTTGCCTTGAATGACAAGTAGTTCTGAGCCTTGGGAGAGAAGTATTTGTATTTGATTCAAAATTCTTACTCTTAAGGAGAGTGTCCAATCCTAACATTTGGTTACCGGAGTGAGCTGTTTCAAATTTCCAATATCATAGGAGTGGCTTCAGCATTCTGAAGCAATATGAGTTAGCAACTGAATTTTATCCAGACAATTGATGGTCTTATTTTGGAGATTTGCAGTAGAAACAGGGATCTAAGAAATGAATTACCCTGTAAAATTGATCTAGTTTCAAGATAAAGAGAACACAGATGCAGAGAAATCAACAAATGCTCTGACACCAGACAGCCACCATCGAGTAAAGCCACCAAGTACAATCAGCAAATGGACCACCACCGCAAATGGAATTCATATGTATTTTGTAAGGCTTTGAATTGTATTGGAGTGTGATTATAAATTTAGGATTTTGTCACTTCAGGGATTTGTTTGAAATTCCCAATATTTTTGAAACCTTTGAAAAATAAAATACTATTCTTATAAATCATCTGTCTAAATTTACTCATACAAATTGATGTGTCATAATTTGATCGGACGAATAGATTTAAAATTTAATTACGTTAATTACGCATTCAATAATGTCACATAGATTTAGACATATGTGTTTGTATGAATAGGTTGTAAGAATAGTATCACTCTAAATTTAATGGTAATGAAATAAAAAATATTCTTCTTATCAATATATTGTTCGTATATATTTTTTTAATTCTTAAACTATATATTTATTTTATAAATCACTTATTTCAACAAATTTTAAGAAAATCATATGCTTTAGTTATATTTTCTATTTAATAAATATTAATTAATTAGTTTAGAGTTTATTATAAATTTTCTTTTTAAGAGTTATGTATCTTTTATGTAAATTATTAATTTTTTAAAAATTTTAGTAATAAATATATGAGGGGGGCTATATGAACGCCACACCCTAAATTAGATAAAAAAATGAAATTAAATCACCTCTAGAATAAATTATCCATAAGGATATAATAAAATAATATATCTTTATTAAAATAAAACAACAATAAAATTTTATTAAAATATAATTATTTTTCTTTTTTTTTAATGGTAATTTTGAAGAGGCCCCTTAATTAAGCTTATGTTTTTAAAATTCTCCTAATTTTTTTTTAGTTAATTACTTCCAAAAACCTCTATCAGGTTTGTTGAAACCCAACCATAACCATTATTAGTTTTGAAAATCTAACATACATGTTCTCTATGTAAAGATCCATAAAAAAATTTCATTACAAAAAAATAAAATTTTCAAATTGCTCATAGTTAACCACTCATAAATTTTCAAAATTTTAAAATAAAATTTAAAACTTATTAATAATCTTCCATCCAACACTACATCTTAAAACCAAAATTTGCTGCCATAATAAATGATACATTAACTTAAAAAAAGAATTATTAAAAATTTACATTAAAATCATTGGTTAAAATATTGAAATAATATAAAATTTGTCATATTTGCATGTAAAAAATTTTCTTGTAAATTTAAGTCTTTTCAATATAATTTCTTTATTTTCTCGTTTTATTTTTTTTTTGTTAATTTAAAATTTTGAGTCTTTTGAATGAAATGAATCGGAAATGGATTACCCTGTAAAATTTGATGTAGCGTCAAGATAAAGAAAAGATTAGATGCAGAGAAATGGAGTTCTGTTCCATGTACTGCTAATTGCTCTCATGTCGGTTGCTCCCCCATCATGTTCACAAATTTTCTGTTGGTGCAAAAAGTTTCGATCTTTTCAACACCATGTATTAGCAGCAATGTTGAAATATTCTTGTAAACTTTCTATATAAATATAAGTGGAATATGGACTTGCTTCATGTCTTAGAAAAACTAACGGCTTGTTTCTACTGCAATTATTAGATTTTGTTACGGTGCAGTTTCTATATCGATACAGTAATTTTTATTTGTGTAAAAATCGTAAACACATTGTAAAAATCGTAAACGAATGAATAAAAATTGTATGTAAAAAAGTGTAAAAAGTCGTAAATGAAAAACATGTAAAAGTCATAAATACGATTTTTTTCAGTCGATTTACGATTTTTAAATATATGTTTACGATTTTTACATATTACAGTAAAGCTGTTGTATGAGTACAACAACTGTATTATAGCATGACTTATAATTATTGGTCATATTTAGAGCAATCCTTCGAGACACGAATAGAAAAGACAGATGATTTTCTTCATTAGTATCTTTTTTGTATTTCATTGACCATTTTTCTCTGCACAGCGTGTTGTTACTACAGTACATCCCCTAATTCAGGAAGACAGAAATTAAAAAAGAAAAAAAAATTGCTGTGATCTCGGGTTCTGTACAATTAACCAAATAATTACAAAAATATGCAAGGACAAAAGCTTTGCAACAAAACAATTCTTTTAATTCTCATCATATTATAGGGAATGCCTTCAAAGACAAACGGTTATCAAGATACAAATAATTTGAATCTTCATTAGAATGTGGATCAAAGATGTCCCAGAAATGAAGCGTCTCATCTGCCCTAGACAGTGCCACAGTTAGGCCATCAGGGCTCTGCATTGATTAAAAAGTAAACTTTTCTAGTTTATAAGATAATTTCGTGTAAAAGAAAGACATATAAATTTCAGTTTTTTTTTTCAAAATTTCAGTTTTTCACAAACCATATAATTATTTTTACGATAAAATAAATGTTAAAATGATATTAGAGAAGTTACTTTTAATACAAATTTTATTATCATATTTGTATTAAACACAAATATTTAATAAATAAAAAAAATTCTAATTCTAACTTTATCACGTCCAATGTTACACCAAACAAGAGACAATACTAACAAGGGTGCTGCAATTCATCATCTACTTTTTAACTTGCCAACCCCATAGTCGTTTTTATTTCTTTTAGACAAATTTATCCTAAACTACAATTGTTAAAGAGGGCAATAATAATTCTAGATATACATTCATATTATTTTCTGAGCTATAAACCCTAATTTTCTTAAAAAAACCTAATTTGAACTCGCGACTTTTAAAATTGTGAATACGAATGTTTGGCTTGAATATGTTTTTATATTTGATTTGTATATATTTTGCAAGTCATAAAGAAAGAACGTTGACATAAGAAGAAAATGATAATAAATAAGATTCATTTAAGTTTTTATCAGTCTTTTTCTTCTTCTTCTTCTTTTATAAGATTCATAATACTTTATTAATGCAGTGTGATGGTCTATAAGAGTATTGACAGATTTAAAGAATGAGTTTTTATCTCATTATGATCAAGTGATGACTGTACAGATTTATACTAGAATTACAGCAGAAATATAGCAACAGAATTACAATATAAAGAAAGCTGTCAAGATCAGGTTGTTACAGAAAATAATGGGATTCAGATACAACAAATACATTTTGTTACAACTATATTCTGTTAGGCGTTGAATGTTTCTGGGAAGAGAAATCCGTATCCTTGACACGCCCCGCAAGATGGAGGTTCCATCGGAGACTCCAATCTTGGAGCGAAAATAAAGGAATGGACTGCGGCCAAGAGGCTTGGTAAGCATGTCTGCAATTTGATCTTTTGAACTAATATGAAGAACACGAAGCAAGCTTGCAGAGACGCGTTCCCGAACGAAATGATAGTCAAGAGCCAAGTGCTTCATACGAGGATGATAAACTGGATTAGCACATAAGTATGTTGCACCTGTGTTGTCACAGAATAATGTAGGAGCCTGTTGGAGATGGATACCCAATTCATGTAATAAGTTTTGAACCCAGAGAACTTCAGCCGCAGTATTGGCTAAGGCTTTGTATTCAGCCTCGGTGGAGGAACGAGAGACAGATTTTTGATGAGCAGACCTCCAAGAAATAATATTGGATCCTAGATATAACACATAGGCAGTAGTAGAATGCCCATTTGCCTGAACACCACCCCAATCTGAGTCAGAAAGTGCTGTGAGGGAGAGAGGGCTATTGCGTTTAAGAAACAACCCATGATGGAGTGACCCTTTCAGATAGCGAAGCACACGTTTGACAGCCTGAAGATGTTTTTGTGTTGGAGCATGCATGAACTGAGAAAGTTTATTAACGGCAAATGATACATCCGGACGAGTAATGGCCAAGTATTGTAAAGAACCAACTAGACTGCGATAGGCTGTAGCATCGACTGGGGAAGAGCCATCAACAAGAGAATATGATTCCGCAGAGTGGAGAGGAGTAGGCACCTCTTTGGCACCATCCATTTTATACCGAGATAATAGATCACTAATATGGCGATGTTGTGAAAGAAACAGACCAGAAGTAGTAGAAATGACCTCAACACCCAAAAATTGATGCAAAGAGACTAAATCCTTGATAGAAAAACGATCAGCAAACCTGTGAACAAATTGATCCAAAAAATGAGAGTTGTTGCCTGTGAGCACAATGTTATCAACATAAACTAAGAAGTAGGCAGTGATCCCGTTAGAAGCATAAATGAATAAGGAAGCATCAGCGACAGAGTTGCGAAACCCGGAAGTAAGCAAAAAATTTTTTAATTCCGTATACCAAGCTCGAGGAGCTTGTTTTAAGCCATAAATTGCTTTCCGAAGCTTGCAGACATGGTCTGGAAATTGAGGATGAATATAACCGGGAGGTTGAACCATGTAGACATCTTCTTGAAGTTTACCATGTAAAAAGGTGTTGTTAACATCCAATTGTCGTAAAGGCCAGTTTTGAGATAGCGCCAGACACAGAATGATCCGAATGGTAACTGGTTTTGTAACAGGGCTAAAAGTTTCAAAATAATCACGACCAGGTTGTTGAAGAAAACCTTTGGCCACCAGGCGAGCTTTGTACTTGTCAAGAGAACCATCAGGTTTGCGTTTAATGCGAAAGATCCACTTGCAACTAATAGCAACATGGGATGATTTAGGAACTAACTCCCAAGTTCCATTCTGTAACAAGGCATTGAACTCGGCATCCATAGCGTGCCGCCAATAAGCATCTTGGATGGCTTGTGACACAGAGGTAGGTTCTAAAGTTGTGGGAAGTGGATGTTTAGTGGTGTGATTGACAAATTTGTCATTGAAATATTTTGGATTTGGTTTTTTTGTACGAAGAGGACGTGGAGGGGTGTCGTGAATGTGCGGTAGAGGAGGTGCAGGTGGTGGTGAGACTGGTGGAGTCACAGGTTCAATAGCAGTAGGAACATTTTCAGTTTACGGTGGAAGAGGCGGCATAACCGGGGAGGTATCTTGAGTTGGTGAAGGAAGCATAGTCGATGCAAGTGAAGATGGAGGAATGATCTCGGTGGAACAATTTTGTTGGACATGATCCTGGGAAGAACCTGCATTGAGAGCTTCATGAACAAGGGTAGCAAATGCAGGAGACTTGTTGCGAACTTGTAAAGGAAATATGGTCTCAACAAATTTGACATGACGAGATAAATAAAGACGATTTGTGGTAGGATCAAGACATTTGTAGGCAGATTTTGAAGTAGAATAACCAAGAAAAACACATGGAACAGACCTTGGTTGAAGCTTGGATGTGGTGTACGGACGTAACCATGGATAACACAAAAACCCAAATGGCTTAAGTGTTGCAAAGTTTGGTGGCTTGTGAAAGAGCATTTGAAATAGTGAGTTAAAAGAAATGGGAGATGAGGGAAGACGATTGATCAGGTACACTGCAACTTGAAAGGCATAAGACCAGTAATGTAAAGGAAGAGAGGCAAAGTGAAGCAGGGAAAGCCCTGTTTCGACAATATGTCTATGGCGTCTTTCAGCCGTGCCATTGTGTTCGGGTGTATGAGGTGGAGAAGTGAGGTGAGAAATGCCAGGATGGTTGAAAAACGGAATAAGTTTTTGATACTCACCGCCATTGTCAGAGAAAACTGTCTGTATTTTGGTTTGAAAGAAATTTTCGACTAAACGTTTAAATTGAGGAAAAAAAGTGTAAGTGTCAGATTTTTTCTTCATAGGATAAAGCCATATATATTTCGTAAAATGATCAACAAAAATGATATAATACTCATAACCATCGATAGATTTCTTTGTAGGTCCCCAAACATCAGTATATATAAGCTCTAAAGGTTTAGTGCTGACAAGAGAATTTATGGAAAAAGGTAACTTATGACTTTTATTTATTGAGCAAGAATTACAATGAAAATCAGAAAGAGACTTAACAGTAGAGATTGAACAATGTTGTCTAAGAATGAGACTAAGAACTTTATTTGATGGATGACCTAGTTTGTGATGCCAATCAGAAACTGAGAGTTTAGTGGTGACATTAATTTGTGGACGAGATGGAAAGGTTACGCAATAGACATCATCAATGTTTTTCCCTTGTAGCAGAGGTGCCCCCGTGTGAAGATCCTTCACAAGAAAATGAGAAGAGAAAAATTCAACAGAGACAGGATTAGTTTTACACAATTTAGCTACAGAAATCAAATTATTGCGTAAACTTGGAACACACAAGACATTAGATAATGAAAGTGAATTGTGAGATGTTGGAATTTTGGTGTGACCAGTATGGGAAATGGAGAGACTTTTACCATCACCCAGGTAGAGTTCATCTGGACCCCCATAATCTGAGAAAGTTTGAAGAGCAGATAAATTGGATGTGGCATGATGAGAAGCACCACTGTCAAATAACCAAGGCTGTTGAATGGGAGGGGAATAAGTAGCAGCATTGGCAACTGGATGCGGAGTTGTATTTGGTTGCTGTGAGTGAATCACGGACATGTTATTCTCCTTTAAGAAGTTTGCAAGTTTCCTACAATCACGTGTATCATGACCTGCAATTTCACAAAAACGATAAAATAAATTGGCACGATAGGAGCGATTTGCATTCTGATGCTGCCAATTGCGGTTTGGATTTTTACTGTAACCTCCATGTGATTTGCGATTGTTGAAGTGGTAGCTGGAAGCAGATCCTTGGAATTGTTGCTGTTTCGTTTGATGTTTTTGAGCAACATTGGCTGTCGCAATAATAGGAGCAACAGGTGAGTCTTTCTCTTTCAATGATCTTTCAAAATCAGTTAGTTTGTCAAATAACTCAGAGTAGGAGAGTGGAGATTCCCTAGCTTTAATAGCAGCAACAATAGGATTAAACTCATCGCCTAATTGAGTGATAATATGGACAACAAGATCTTCTTCATCAACTGGATTTTGGGTGAGAGCTAAATCATCAGCAATGGATCTCATGCCAGTGAGATATTCAGCAATGGATTTGATTTCTTTGGGATACTTCGCGAGCTTCGCTTTGAGTGATATGACTCTGGATCGAGAGCTGTTGGCATAACTATGAGTGAGTCGTGCCCAAGCTTGTTTTAAAGATTCGGCAGAGGAGATGATGGGTTGGATCGTGTCTGAACAGCTACCAAGTATGGCACTGAAGAGAATTTGATCTTGCCGATACCAGCTAGTGTAGTCTGGGTTTGGTGTTTTGTTTTCAGCATCAAGGAATTGTGATGGTGGAGTGGCAGCCTCTTCTATGTATTCCAGCAAATTTAAACCAATAAGAGTGGCTGTTGTCGTTGTTGTGGTAGAACCCATGTGAGAGGAGGATCAAAAACTCGTTGGAGTGATTTGCTTGCTCTGATACCATATAAGAGTATTGATAGATTTAAGGAATGAGTTTTTATCTCATTATGATCAAGTGATGGTTGTACAGATTTATACTAGAATTACAGCAGAAATATAGCAACAGAATTACAATATAAAGGAAGCTGTCAAGATCAGGTTGTTATAGAAAATAATGGGATTCAGATACAACAAATACATTCTGTTACAACTATATTCTGTTAGGCGTTGAACGTTTCTGGGAAGAGAAATCCGTATCCTTGACATGGTCTCCTTCCCCTTGCATTCAAAGAGGCATTGACATGAGCCTTCTTACACCTTGCTGGGTCCTTGAATCCCATGAGAAGTAATTAAAAATTTTTTTATGAGATTAACGAAAAATAAAAAAGCTTTATATTCAGATGACAAATCAATTTGAAAACTCTATTTTGATTGAGTGAAGTACTTATGGAATCTCGTATCTTCTTTACGATTTGAGTTTTAAAATACTCATATATAAAAAAAATGGTAGTTTGAGAATCAAATAAGGTTCAACAAGAAACTAATAGTGAACTTATAAACAGGGATGACGAGTTAGAAAATAAAATTGAATAGAATAACTCTACCACCGATAGATCAAAATATGTGAATCCAATGTGAGTCTAGTCTAGTCTTATTTCATACTATCTAATTGATAATGGACTTGTTCATGTCTAAATTTAATATATTACATAGTTAAATTTAGAATGAGTAATGTTAGACTTATAAGTTAAAGTCTACAATCTCATTTGGTAAAATCCTATATTAGAGAGTAACTTTCTTATTTTTTATTGTTTTTTTCTCCCTAGCAAATTTTTGCTATGTAGGCTGACACATCATGTTATTGATTTTATATTATATTTGAGTTATAAGTTTAACATTATTAATTTAGAATTATGTTATGGGTTTATTAATTGCTTAACATATTAAAATAATTAAGAAAAATTTAATTTTTTCAATGATTTAAAATACTATTACTTTTAAATTTTTATCCAAATGATTGACATAGTATTAAAATTAATAATAATAATAATAACAAAAACAATAACAAGTGTAGTACATTTTTAACGAGTTTGAAAAATTTCAATCACCCGCAAAATTTAAGAAGTTAGCAGAGGGGCAAACTAAAAGCCTCATCGCCGTCTCTCACAAATCCACAATCACTCTCAAAATGCGGATTCTGAATTCACATTTCCGCAATCTTCTTCCAGGACCAATCAAATTCAAACCTTTTTTATTTCTCTTCTCTTCTCTTACAAAAACACAAAACCCCAACAACTCTTTTTTGCTAAATTACCTAATTCAAACCTTCAATTTCCCCCAACAACGAGCCTTGTACCTCTCAAACCAGTACAAACATGTCAGATCCCCAGAAAAACCCCAATCTGTTATTGATTTTCTTCAAACGCTTGGCTTATCTGAAACCCAAATCCGCTCTTCAATCCGTACGGCTCCCCAAATCCTCTTCTGTGACGTTCACAAGGTCCTTAAACCCAAGATTGAGTTCCTTCAGCAACTGGGCCTGGGGGGTTCTTATCTGGGTAAGATTATTTCCAATAGTCCAACGCTATTAACTGTTAGTTTGAAGGAACTATTGATTCCAAATATTGAAATTCTCAGGAAAATATTAGTTAATGATAAGAATAATAAAGATCTGATTAAGGTTATAAGGAAAAACTACTGGGTTGTTGCTGTGGACCCTAAACGGAGATTGTTAAGCACTATTAAGTACTTCGAGAGTTGCGGTATTGTAGGTTCTCAGCTTTCACTGCTGTTAAAAAAGCAACCTAGGCTGTTTACAACGGAAGAATCTAAACTTAGAGATCTTGTTTCGCGAACTTTAGATATGGGATTTTTGGTAAATTCAAGGATGTTTGTGTATGGACTTGTTACTGTTTGTTCTACGAGTGAAGAAACATTTGAGAGAAAATTGCAACTGTTCAGGAGTTTTGGATTTTCAAAGGATGAATCCATGGACATGTTTAAGAGGTTTCCTGCTGTTCTTTTGTTATCCGAGGAGAAGTTAAAGTTAAGACTTAACTTCTTTTTCTACAAGATGCTGATAAAAAGGGAGGTGTTGTTTCGTTATCCATTGTGTTTGGCATTTAGCTTAGAAGATCGAGTGATTCCTCGATATAAAGTCCTGGAAATTTTGAAGTCGAAGAGTTTGTTGAAGAAAGAGCCAACTATTGGTTCTGTTTTGAACCCGGCGGAGGAAAATTTTTTGCAGAAGTTTGTTTTGAAGTTTAGAGATGATGCTGAGGAATTGTTGGTGGCATACAAGGGTGGTCTCATGTTAGATTCTTCGTCTTCAGCATCATCAGAAGAAGAAGATTTGGAAGAAAATGAGTCTTGATGCAATTTTTTCATCTTCTTTGTGGGAACCCTTGGGCCATTTGGAATTTATTTTACGGCAAAGCTCGTTGTTTTGAATCGCAACAGTACTTCTGAGCCTTGGGAGAGAAGAAAGTTGTTTTGACCAAAAGGGCAAGATTCTTACTTCAAGGAGAGTGTCCAATCCTAGCATTGCTCTCTGTTGGCTGCTCTGTTTTAAAAAGTGAGGGCCACATATCGATTTCTTCACGAGAGCAATTAGAGTTGACTGTGAATAATCCGTGATACTGGAGCTGTTGCTATCCTTTTTCATTTTCTTACAAGCTATGGATAAGATTTGTGTGATTTCGAAAAACCCTTGGCTAGATACACCAGGCCACCGAAAAGAGTTATTTATTAATGAGTAATTTTGCACAATTTCAAGAAAATCTCAAATTCATTAATTTTTTCAGTTTAATTTTTCTTGTTAGTTTTTTCTTTAGGTGAATTGAGCAACTTTAGTTTGAAAGTTTCGGGTATTTTTCAGAATTTGTGCTTACTCTCAAATTGTGTAAATATTGCCTGATTGATTCAAAAACATCATTTTACAATGTGTAAAGCATCATTGTTGCTTATTCCTCGTGGCCATGCCTACAGGATATGGCCTACCTACATTTGATTGATCCGTGCGGAGGGCTGTTCCATCCACTGTCATTGGGTTTAACTTCCATGTTAATTGTTTTTTGTTAAATGGGTATTTAATAGTCTTGGAGGGCCTGGTAGAGGTATATGATGTTGATTTATTATCTCATGGGAGGTCAGGGATATTACAGAAACAACAGAGTGAATCCCATCATCACTATCAAAAGAATTTCGGTTATGCTCTGCCCTTTGAGCTTAAAAAGAAAAGTATTATAATATGGTCGAAAGTGGACGGCCACATGCATGGAACATTTTGACTGAGCGAGAAATCAGAAATCTCTACATGTCATGTAATATCGTTTGCCCTTCATTCTGTTTGGATCTAGATTTGGTATTAGATTAAGCCATGTTACATGTAATGAAGGGTGTTAGATAACTTAATTAATTGTTGTACTATTATCTAAAAGCTGAGGTTATAGAGATGACATATTAAGTAAAGAAGATAAGCATCACTTGAAACAAAATACTAAATTAATGATCCTTCTGTAAGTTTTGATTGACACTGCTTTTAAATGGAGATTAACTCATTTTAGTGTGTTCAATAGCTAAATTAAAATCTACTTGAGATGTGATACTAACTAGATTCTTGGATGCCAAACATACATGGGAAAGGTTAAGGTTAAAATTTATGGAGCTTTTAGTCTTTAGCTCTCCAACTTTAGTCATGGAAGGGTATTTCCACAAGCATGGTTGGCCTCCATTCCCGCTTGTACTATAGCCATGGCCTGTTCTTCTCCTCAGCACAAACCTGTAATGAGTTAACTGAAATGAATTTAATGGTCATCATTCATGGACATTTCAGGTTCAAAGGTTTCATCTAAATTGTCAATTGTATATGGGTGTTAACCTTTTTTGTTGTTTTGTTTTATAACTTTTTTTAAGGATGTAATTTTATTTAAAAAACTAAATAATTATAATAAATAATTAAGAATAAATGATCTTGAACAAATTCTTCCTAATATAATAAATAATTATAATAAACTAAAATGAATTATGTTTTTAATTTTATTTACAAAAAAGTATTTAAAATTTTTTTTTTACCATCCTACAAAATCTTATTTCAAATTAATTTAATATATTTTACTTCTAATGTCAATAAAATTTCTATTAGATATCAATAAGCCAATAATAAAATTAAAATTTAAAATTAATATTATTAAATATTATCTTTGTTGGATCGCCATTTAAAGTTACCTTTCTACCCTTTAAATGTTAACTTTAATGGGATTTTGTTAACGATAGAATGATGAATATCTTTTTAGAGTTATCTTAATGTTAAGCTTTAATGGTTATTCCTAATATTTCCGTTTTTATAATTCCCTACTCCAAAAGTTTTGATTTTATATATTCACTGCCACTTATTATTATTATTAATTAAACAACTTATTATTTTAAAAAGACTTAATATTAAATATATTTGACAAATGAGTTTATAGAGTCAATGCTAATATTATAATAATACTTATACTTATAAAACCGGTAGATAATAATATCTGTATACAAATACAATGTTTATATACAGAATGGCTATAGTATCACTAATGAAACAACATGCGGCTCATCTCATGGTATATATTATACTACCAACTTATTTGTAGATTTGTAGACGGAGTCTGCAAGTTCAAGATTGTTGTCAATGGGAGGCCAAACCTAAAACCCTAATCATCTAAGGCCACTCCCGAAATGCAGATTCTGTATTCACATTTACGTCGCATCAAAATCAATCGTCTTCCGGAACCAATCAAGTTCAAATTTTGTTTATTTCCCTTCTCTTCTCTTACAAAAACCCAAAATCCCAATAACTCTTTTTGGCTTAATTACCTAATTGAAACCTTCAATTTCCCGAAAGAAAAAGCCCGCTTCCTCTCAAAGCGGTTTAATTACGTCAAGTCCCCTGCAAAACCCCAATGTGTTGTTGACTATTTGCAAAAGCTTGGCCTCTCTCAAACGCATATCCGCTCTTCGGTCCGCGTAAGACCCGAAATCCTCGTCTTGGACATTGACAAGATCCTCAAACCCAAGATTGAGTTCCTTCAGCAACTGGGTCTGGTGGGTTCTTATCTGGGTAAGGTCATTTCCAAGAATCCATTACTTTTAACTGTTAGTTTAGAGAATAGATTGATTCCAAATATTGAAATTCTCAGGAAAACATTAGTTAATGATAAGAATAATTTAGATCTGATTAAGGTTATAAGGAAAGGCCACTGGGTTGTTTCTGTAGACCCTAAACGGAGATTGTTAAGCAACATTGAGTACTTTGAGAGTTGTGGCATTGTAGGTTCTCAGCTTTCACTGCTGTTAAAAAGACAACCAAGGCTGTTTGCAACGGAAGGATCTAAACTTAGAGAGCTTGTTTCGCGGACTTTAGACATGGGATTTTCAGTTAATTCGAGGATGTTTGTACATGGACTTTATACAGTTAGTTTTTATAGCGAGAAAACGATTGAGAGAAAATTGCAACTGTTAAGGACTTTTGGATTTTCAAAGGATGAATGCATGAACATGTTTAGAAGGGTACCTGGCTTGCTTTGGACATCCGAGGAGAAGTTAAAGTTAGGGCTTGAGTTCTTTTCATGCAAGATGCTGATGAAAAGGGAGGTGTTGTTTCATAATCCAATGTGTTTGATGTTAAGCTTAGAAGGTCGAGTGATTCCTCGATATAAAGTCCTACAAATCGTTAAGTTGAAGAGATTGTTGAAGAAGGAGCCGAGTTTGCTGAATGTGGTGAGTTTGACCGAGGAAGCATTTTTGGAGAAGTTTGTTTTAAAGTTTAGAGATGATGCTGAGGAATTGCTGGCCGCTTACAAGGGTCACATGTTAGATTCTACCTCTTCAACATTGTCGAAAGAAGAAGATTTGGAAGAAACTGAGTCTTGATACAAGTTTTTCTATTCCATCTTCTTTACGGAACCATTTTTAACTGATATTACAATGATGATTGTTGTTTTCAATCGCAAAGGCACCTCGAGCCTTGGGAGAGAGATATGGTTCAATGTGAACCAAAGAAGACAAAATTCTTACCTTCTTTAAGGTGTCTTAATCCTTACAATGGTGACTGGAGCAATTTGTTTCAAAGTTCCTTTATCATAGAGTAATTTCAGCATTCTGCTGCAATATGTGTTAGCAGCTGAGCTTTATCCAGAAAGTTGATGGACTTATTTTTGAGATTGGCTGTTGTAACGTGGATCTATGAAATGATCCAAAATGGATTACCCTGTAATATTGATATAGGGTCTAGATAAAGACATTATAGATTCAGAGAAGCTGAATTCTGTTCCATGAATTGCTAACTGCTCTCATGTTGGCTGCTCTGCTCAGTTTTAAACAAGTTAGAGCTGTGTATTGAGTTCTTTTAACTCATTCCTGCATTTTCCAGCATGACAGCATTCGAAGTGTTGACTGTGGTTAATTCAAATTCATGATGCATGTCCTTTTTTTCATTTTCCAGGAGCCACAGATAGATTGGTGTGGTTTTGGAAAACCCCGGCTACACCAGGCCACCCAAAAAAGCTAATGATTCGTGTAATTCTGCATCATTTAAAAAAATAATCTTAATTTTTTAACGGTTTTATTTGATTTTTCATTTTACCACCATCAACCTCCATTCCAACAAATGCCTTCCCATTGACAACGACCATCGATCAAATTTTTCAAGCACTATCTATCAAATTGCAGCACCCCCACAATGTTGGAAGTCTATGTTCTTAGGATTTGAATTGATTTGGAATGAGATTACGAGAAATTGATTAGAATTTTGGATTTGATTATTTTAGGGTTTTTTTTGGAACTTCCCTTGGTTATCTTTTTTAAATCACAAATTCACGTGCCATTTAATTGATCAAGTGTCGGTCATTGCTGTCTTCCAATATGGGATGAAGGAGAAGAATTAGTCATTTTTTATTTAAAGGTTTGCCAAAATTGTTATTTGATCTAAGGTTTGATGTTAAGGATTGCAATTTATAAAGTTATTTGCCAAATAATGCACTTTTAGATGCTTCAAAACCACATTCCTAAATACTTCCTTGGTCTCCACTATTAGTAGAACCATTGATGCAGCTTGCTAAAGGGACAAGCACTGGGGAACATTTGATGTATTAAAGGTAGAACAATAGGCTAACGTGGCTAAAATAACTGAACAAAACCCTTAATTCTATGCTTTTCATTAACATTTTGGATTTTTCCATTTAGCTAGGTCAGAAGTATAAAATTTTTGGCTCCTAATTTGAGAATCTATTCTCATGTTATTGAAGTGGAAAATATAAGGGACAGATATCTTTTTCAGAATTTCAGTTTGAGGACGAGAAAATGGAAAGAATATAAAAGATCCTCTCTTGATTGTATTTTGGACTCTCATTCTCAGAATAGTTTGTAGAGCTTATCGAACATCTTATTAGAGAGTATCGGTTAGAAATTTGCATAAGCAATATTTAAGATATTACATCCCACGACTTAAACTCTTGAATATTTTAAGAAACTTGTTAAAATTCATTCCACCCCCAATGTTTTGTGAAATTACAAGTTAAGTGCAGGTGCAAAAACGAATTAGTTTTGAAAATTTTTATGTCAAGATACTATCTAATAAAACATTCGGTGGTAATCGATAAAATTTGACGCAATGTCTAACAACACTCTCCAGGGTTTAATAGCTCAATAATGAGTATCTAATTTCCAACAAGGTCTTCACATCACATATGAATTTTTTGAAGTCGTTTCATTTCTTAAAAGAGACCCCCAATTAAAGTTATTTTCAGATTCGCCCTTTTTCTTTTAATTTATTATCAGAACATGTTAAAACTATCTGCGCGGTTTTTTGGCTTAATTTAAATGGAGAACGGGCTTTCTTTTTAATCAGCAAGAAATCTATCAATCAACTGGCATTTTCAAGAGGGGCAAATTTGGTATTTCACACAGAACAATTAATTTTGTCATTCCTCTGTTTTTTAATTTGTTAGTTATTTCACCTGGAGGGCAAAATTTAAGCCCCAATCTCCGTCGTTCCACAACCACTCCGAAAATGCAAGCTCTGTATTCACATTTCCGTCGCATCAGTCCTATTCCAGAACTAATCAGATTCGAACCCTTTTTATTTCCCTTCTCTTCTCATACGAAAACCCAAAATCCCGATAACTCTTTTTTGCTTAATTACCTGATTGAAACCTTCAATTTTCCTAGAGATAGAGCCCACCTCCTCTCAAACCGGTTTAATTACGTCAAGTCATCTGAAAAACCCCAATCCATTGTTGATTTTTTTCAATCTCTTGGCTTCTCTGAAACCCATATCCGCACTTCAATCCGTGCGGTTCCCCAAATCCTCTTCTCCGACATTGACAAAACCCTTAAACCCAAGATCGAGTTCTTTCAGCAACTGGGTCTGGTGGGTTCTCATCTAGGTGAGTTTATTTCCAAGAATTCATTGCTTTTAGCTGTTAGTTTAGGGAAAAAATTGATTCCAAATATTGAAATTCTCAAGAAAATATTAGTTAATGATAAGAATAATAAAGTTCTGTTTAGGGTAATAACCCAAAATAGATGGGTTGTTTCTATGGACCCTAAACGGAGATTGTTAAGCAACATTGAATACTTCAAGAGTTGCGGCATTGTAGGTTCTCAGCTTTCTCTGCTGTTAAAAAGACAAGCTAGGCTGTTTACAATGGAAGAATCTAAACTTAGAGAGCTTGTTTCGCGGACTTTAGATATGGGATTTTCGGTCAATTCAAGGATGTTTGTACATGGATTTTATACGGTTAGTTTTTATAGCAAAGAAACTTTGGAGAGAAAGTTGCAACTGTTAAGGAGTTTTGGATTTTCAAAGGATGAATGCATGGATATGTTTAGGAGGGCACCTGGCTTGCTTTGGACATCAGAGGAGAAGTTGAAGTTAGGGCTTGACTTCTTTTTGTACAAGATGCTGATTAAAAGGGAGTTGTTGTTTCGTAATCCAATGTGTTTGGCTTTCAGCTTAGAAGGTCGAGTAATTCCTCGATATAAAGTCCTACAAATTGTGAAGTCAAAGGGGTTGCTGGAGAAGGAGCCAACTTTTTTGAATGTGGTGAGTTTGACTGAGGCAGCATTTTTGGAGAAGTTTGTTTTTAAGTTTAGAGATGATGCTGAGGAATTGCTGGTGGCTTACAAGGATCACACATTAGATTCTTCCTCTTCAACATTGTCAAAAGAAGAAGATTTGGGAAAAAATCAGTCTTGATGCAAGTTTTTCTATTTCATCTTCTCTACCGGGACCCTTGGGGCTATTTAGAATAGATATTACAATGATGATTGTTGTTTTGGATCACAAAAGCACCTCTGAGCCTTGGGAGACAAGGGTTTGCAGATATGGTCTGATGTTAACCAAAGAGGACAAAAATCTTACTCTTGAGGAGAGTTTCCGATCCAAACAATGGTGACTGGAGCGATTTGTTTCAAATTTCCAATATCATGGGATTACCCTGTAAAATTGATCTAGTGTCAAGATAAAGACAATATAGATGCAGAGATGTGGAGCAGAGTTCCATGTATTGCTAATTCCTCTCATGTTGGCTGCTCTGCCATCATTTTCACACTTCTGTTGGTGCAAAAGTTTCAATCTTTTTAACACCATGTATTAGCAGCAATGTTGAAAGATTCTTGTAAACTTTCTATATAATTTTAAGTGGAATATCAACTTGTTTCATATCTTAGACTTAACTGTTGTTTGTGCAATTAGTGATCCTTTGTCATAGTTAAAAAGAATCTATGCAACACAAATGGAATAGGACAAATTTATGTGTGTGTGTGTGTGTGTGTAAAAGATGCCTACTAATTGTAAAAAAGTATTGCAAATCTAGATAGTAGGCATACGTTGATTGTGAAATGGCTGCAGGTGGGAGTTAAAAAAAAAAAAAAGAGGCTCCATGAGGCATCCAAATATTGTACCATTTGATCATACTATTGGGGATCTGAAGAGACTTCTTTTAGCAGACTATATCCAGGGGATTGCTTGGGCTACATCCTTATGGTGAGACCATTGAATATCATATCCTGCCATCTCTTTAGGTCACATTTTGAGTATAGTGTAAAAGTCATATAAATTTTGAACTGGTTCTGACAGATACTTTATGGTCTTGCTACATATTGATGTTGTATCATTTATTCTTTTCGCTATGTACATAAGTGTATAAGGTGACATTAATGTCAACTTATTGATTGCAATATGCCATAACAAAGATTTCTTTATATTATTTGATTGCACCCAGCTGAAGAGCATGATTTACTTATTTTGTGGAAACCCTGAGAATATGCATCGTACAGAGTCATGACTATCTTTTGAATATTCTTGGAGTGTCAAGTAGAAATTTTTTCTTTTTCATTACTTCTTTTCATGTCTTTCTGGTTTTAGCTGATTTAGAGAAGCTGATACAAATTTCTTAATCAGTGAATAAACATTGATATCTGCCTTTCTGTATCCCGGTAATGTGGATATGAGCAGACGTTGGCATATTGGGTGTTCTTTAGTTGTAATTAGTACGCTTTTTTTTTTTTTTGGGGTGAAACCTCTGTCTAGAGGTGATTGTACATGTTGAATAGGTCGTTTCTCACAGAGATATCCATTCCTCTAGTGGGAATTGACAAAATGAAGTCTTTTTTAAGTTTGCTATGGTCCACATTGGTGTGTCTATACTTGTAGTTCTGCCTGTGGGTCAAACTTGCCATCACTTTGTATGAAGTTAGAGTAGGGTACTTTTCCTCGATGGTAAAGTCAGTTGGGTCTGGTCCTAAGAAGTTTTAGGTATGAGTTTTGACTTCTATTGGTGCTACTTTCTTGTTGCCATTCTATCAGCCATCCACTGTCATGATGTCTTGGTTTGACTTTATATTTATCGGTATTAATAGTCCTTGTAGTGGCAAGTGATGCTGACTTATTATCTCAGGGGAGGTTGGTGATATTACAGAAACTACAGAGTAAATCCCTAATATTATCATTCATTAAAAAAACTTCAGGTGATATACGGTCCCTTATAAATGATATGATAAAAGACCAAGACCAATATAGCTTGGTTTTTGTGAATTTAACTTCAGCTTGTAGGGAAGCGGTGAGTTTATCAGTATATTTATTCCTCAAATATTTTATTTAAATGTATCTAATGATTGTGAAATGCTTGTAAGGTTGTATGCTGATACTGTAAAGTGAGATGCGAATTTACTGGCTGCTTGAGAGCATTGTGTGGTAGAGTTTTCCAAATAAATCTCTTCTCTCAACTCTTTTTAAGTATTTGATCTATATTTTTATCATCACAGAGACTAGTTCTTGTAGATGCTCCCCGTTATCCTTCATTCAAAGACTAAAAATTGCAGCGGATGTTGCTTTGATGTCTGTTATACCTTTGTGGCAGTGGAAACCCAAAGCCAACCAATATACTATTTCTGACGGGCCATGACTACAATGTTTGCCTTACTATATCGGTCTGCACCAGCTAATGACACCACCTGGAACTGCCGAGCAGATACTGAATCTGGCTGCATTGGGATATCATGTTCCCGAAACTCAGCTTCTGCATCCAAGCCAACCCAATTGTTGAAGGCTTATATGTATGCATTTGAATTGATATTGACGGCACTGTTAACCAGAAGAAGTGATTGTGATATAAAAGTCACCTATTGGGTGCAGCATTGATATCAAGAAGGAGGAGGAATGGACTGCATTGACCGAAACATTGCCGGGAGGGAAGAACCCTCTGAAAGCAACGAACGATTTGCTTGCCATACAGCTCAGGTGTATTCTTCCTGTAAATAGAAGGCCTAACATGAGACAATCTTTTATGATCTCTATTCTATATCTTCTTGAAATTTTCCGCATTGTCTTGGCATTTTTATTTTTTATTTTTAAATCCCTTTTCTCCTTTCACCACATTTTTCAGCCTTCTGATTTAGGCCTAATCACCACATTTTTCACAGAAATTTTTCTTGTGAAGGAACGGCTTCATTGATGTCTTTTTAAAAACGAGGGGAGGGGAGGCAACTAGTTTTTTTTTTTTTTAATCTGATTTTCATTTGTTAGAAAGATATTGGAAAGGTATGTTATTAATAAATAATTAATGTTGATAAGTATTTATATATTTATCCAATCAAACCAATAACTTTTTAACAAAATTCTATTTTTAGGAGCTCTATTTCCCAATTTTATTTTAAAAAGAATAATATTATACTTATAATTTATTTATAATTAATATTTTTTACAACGTAAGTTGACAAGATATTATTAGATAAGTAATTATTATGTTAATCGATTTAATATTTTTTATTTATTTTTTTTATTCGTTCAATGATAGCTTGTTAATTTAGGTTGTATAAAAATAGATATAAATAAGTTGTAGATATAATATTACGTTTTTAAAGACCTCAATTTAAAAAAGTTAAAACAAATCGATCTTAAACAGTATCTTAAATTAAATCGCTTAATTTGTATAAGATAGTGATGGAAAATCACAACAGAATCCTTGAATTTTAGTGGAATAAGTCAACCAGTTGAATTTCAAAAATTATAAGCAATCCCCTAACTAGCTGTTGCCAGTGGATCGTTTGATATAAGTTAAATAATAAGTTTATTATTTGATACGAGAAGTATTGAAAGAGAATGTGCCGTTTCAAGAAGGATAAAATTGTTGGAAATGAACTGTTTAAACGGGGTTGGAAGATTAGTGAACGGAGGCGTCAGGACGGGAGAATCACATAAATAAACGACTTAATTGTAAAATAGCAAAGCTCCACTCTCTAATTGATTTTACAAGTCTTTAAAAGCCCTCCTAATTTCCTGTGATCACCGAACCGCTCCCCAAATGCAGATTCTGAATTCACTTTTTCCTCGTATCAATCTTCTTTAAAAACCAACCAAATCCCATTTATCTCCCTTCTCTTCCATTTCTGATAACTCTCTTTTGCTTAATTACCTAATTGAAACCTTCAATTTCCCCGAACAACAAGCAAAATCTCTTTCAATCAGGTACGATCACATCAATTCCCTTGAAAAACCCCGATTTGTTGTTCGCTTTCTTCCAAAACTTGGTTTCTCTCATACCCATATCCAGTCTTCAGTCCGTTCGACTCCCCAAATCCTCTTCTCAGACGTTGACAAGACGCTTAAACCCAAGATCGAGTTTTTTCAGCAACTGGGTCTGGTGGGTTCTCATCTGGGTAAGTTTCTCTCCAAGAATTCATTGCTTTTAACTGTCAGTTTAGAGAAAAGACAGATTCCAAATATTGAAATTGTTAAGAGAATACTAGTTGATGATAAGAATAAAGAACTCTGATTAGGGCTATAACCAAAAACAACCGGATTGTCGCTGTGGACCCTGAACGGAGACTGTTAAGCAACATTGAATATTTGGAGAGTTGCGGCATTGTGGGTTCTCAGCTTACGATGCTGTTGAAGATAATTCCTTGGGTGTTTATTGTGGAGGAATCTAAGCTTAGAGAGCTTGTTTTGCAGACTTTAAGTTTGGGATTTTCGGTTAATTCGAGGAGGTTTGTTCATGGACTTCATCCAGTAAGTCGTTGGAGAAAAAAAAAAAACAATTGAGAGAAAATTCCAGGTGTTTAGGAGTTTTGGATTTTCGAAGGATAGAATGCTTGGACATGTAGACGGACACCTGGGTTGCTTAGGCTTTGTTCGATTTTGTCCTGCACCCAACATTTCCCGTTTTCAATTATTGGAATTCGGGGGATTTGTGTTCGTTTCTGTATCTCATTTCCGTTTCCATAAAACATAAAAATACCAGTTTTGCCCGTAAATTTAGCCTGATATATATACAGTGCATTTTACTCAACCGTAATTCCACTTCTCTCTCTTCATTTTCTACTGCAGAAATCGTCTTTCCTCTTCCCCTCTCCACTGGACCAGATCTCATTCTTCCCTTCTCCGGCTGATCACTTTCCGTCGCTTGTAAGGTAAATAACCGTAATTCCACTTGTGCTTTAATGTTTGTATGTTTATTATAACTTGCACTAGGTCTTGAATGATTCATTATTCATTGATTGTTGTTTTAAAAGTACACACCTGATTTCTGTTCTTTTTCCTGATTCCATTAGCAAACAACACTTACGATCTATTAATCTTGATCCCAGCTAGCAACTAGCAATTAGTTAATTCCACCTTGGAAAAAAATTAAACTCAAACAATTATATCCCACTACTGTACGTTCTACCCAGTACTCATCCATCAATATTTATATGAATGTGAAACTGAACCTAAGCAAACTGCATTTCGAGGGACAGCCCCGATAAATCTAACTGATAGGCTCCATCAAGTCCTTAGATGGGCAACTGGTTCTGTTGAGATCTTTTTCTCGAGGAATAATGCACTTTTCGCCAGTCCCCGGATGAAATTCTTGCAGAGAGTGGCATACTTCAATGTGGGAATGTACCCTTTTACATCTATGTTTCTTATAGTCTACTGCATCCTGCCTGCAGTGTCTCTATTCTCCGGACATTTTATAGTCCAATCCCTCAGTGTAACCTTTCTTATCTTCTTGCTGGCCATCACAATCACTTTATGCATGCTTGCTCTCTTTGAAATCAGATGGTCAAGGATTACTCTTCATGATTGGTGGGTAATGAACAGTTTTGGTTGATTGGTGGAACAAGTGCTATGAATAGAATAACTGAGAACCAGTTGGTGTTGAATTATTATCCTTGTGGGTCCCTTGTTGTCCAACTCAGAATTTTCAGTAACTAGAGCTAGTAGGGTATCATCCGACAGTGCATGAATTCTTGATTGTGTTGGAACCTCTTTGAAGGATTACTGAATCTTACTGGCATGTGGCTTGGCTTCATCCTTTAATCCAAATACCAGCCTTTTGAGCCATTGCGTATACTACTGTTTCACTTTATTCAGCTTCTGTTGCTTACTACTGTCTTCACTGTCTTCCCAATCACACACCATTGCTCTACCTCTACCTCCACCCCAATGGAAAAACATCATCTTTTCAAGCTTTAAAACCATGTTATGAACACTAGCACTAGTGCTTTGAACCTTGTTTGTTAACTCCATTTTTCTTTGTTCTATGCTTAGATGTTGGCTGTGTGGAATTATTAATATTTCAATGGTTAGTAGATTGAAGCATGGTTGGGTAACTGGGTATTGTCGGCAACTTATGATATTTCTAATTTTGAAATAAAATCAATTTACAACAGTCTACTTTAAGTTTACTGGTGGGTGAGCATGTTGCCGAGTTGAAAGTTACGTTATTAATATCTTCCTAACCAGGCTTCCATTACCATCACATGATTTACAATATCTTCCTAACCAGGCTTCCATTACCATCACATGATTTACAAAGATTCTTATTAGTACGTTAATTATTGTACTTTTGTTTGGACATATTTTATTGTGCTCTTGCATTATTGCAACATGATAAGGTGTCAAACTCATTAGTTATCAGCATGGGGATTATTTTCTTACTGAGATTGAAAAGAGGCTTGGCAGCTCCTACTCATGGTGTCATTTTCTTTGTAGGTTTTTTCTTCTTAATGGTATCAGAAATCCTCCAATTGGCTTGAGCTCTCTCATGCTATCCTGATCCTGGTATAAAACTCAGCTCATTTTTTTACTACTTGGTGGGTTAGTGGGTTTAATTAATTTGATGGAGCAACCCACTAAAAATAGTAGACCAATTAAACTGAGCTTGGGACAGCATTATCTCGTAACTATTTGACAACACTTACAAAGTTGGTCTTTCTATTCAGTAGTTATATATATAAAAGGAAAGTTTAAAAATAGATTGAAGAAATATATAAGATAAATGTGATGAATAAGAAGAAATATTTACATAAGTCATCATAATTTATCATATCATGTGTAATATTCATCCTTTATCATGTCTTATAAGGTATGCACGGTTGTTAAAATTTCAATTTCTTTTTAATATTGATTTGTTCCATCTTTCTTCTTTTTTTCAATCCACAGTCTCAATCCAAAATTTATTTTCAAAACGAAATATTATGTCAAAATTTAATTAGTGAGACTCACCGAATCAACAAAGTGAATTGACAAAATAGATATATATGAAAGTTAGGTAATAAACTAGCACATCAACATAATTTCTAGATCAAGACCTTAAATATATTTTTCTTTTACTATGATGTCCAATTTAGGATCCTGATTACGTGACGAGTAATACCTATTTTAATTATATATGAATGTGCTAGTAATATGCATGCCAGGATGAAATAGGATATGTGAAGAGAACTGTTAAAGATCTTGTGCAATAGTGATAACAGTGTTGTTTAATTAATTTGAAATTGGTGCATCACTATCAATCAGCTTTTGTGGAAGACTTTATACTCTTATCCTCCTCAAATCCACGTAAAACATGTATGCATGTTCGTGCAATCTAATTTAGTTGAAGGATCATGTTGTTTTACACTGGACCAGAAATGCTAAAACAAAGGACATAAAATTCATACTTACGGTTTTAATTGAGGAAATAGTTTAAGAGTGGATTTTAAATATTCATACAAGAAGCATCTAATTTAGTAATAATTAAAATTTCTATTGCAGATGCAATTCACAACAGTAGTTCCAAGCTGTGTCCTAGACTGTGATTGATTATAAACAGGTATCTATAACATAGTTACATCTACAAGTTATTTAATAGTTTATTCAGATATGTCAATGCTTATGTGTCGTTAATTTTTCCTTTTATTTTGTAGTATTAGTTGTAACGATATGACGTCACCTATCAATGAACATGATGACAAAGCTGAATGGAATGCTAGGAGAGAACATATTTTTATTCGTTTGTGTCATGAGCATGTTTTAAAAGGTGAATTACAAACTTCAACATTTTCGAAGAAGGTATGGAATAACATTTCAGATGAATTATACAATGAAACCCAATATCGTTATTCTGTGCCTCAACTTAAGTCTAAGTTCAACCGATTTAGAAAAAAACATCGTGAATTCTCTGATTTGATTGCATCCACTGGCTTTAAATGGAATCCTGATACGAATACAGTGACAGCATCAGAGGATGTTTGGGAGGAGTACTTTAAGGTAATTCTTTGATTTAGAGCTACTCATGTTTATATGTATTTAGGCAAATTACTAATAATTTATGTTACCTGCAGAAAGTTCCATCTGCAAAACAATTTAAACGGAAGGGGTTAGACCACTATGACATGTTGGGAGTTATATTTAATAGTTCTACTGCAACGGGTGTTTGGAGGTTTTCCTCAAGACAAATGCCCCCAACCTCAGACAAGGACCGGGAAGTAGTTGATGTTCATGATGTAGAAAATGATGAGGATGATGACCCAGTTGTAGGCTCCATTGCTGAGACTGCTAGGAGAAAAAAGGTACGTAGGGCACCTAACAGGAATATTGATCATTCTTCATCCCAAAACAATGATCAGATGGACAAATTCCTAAAGGTAGCCAGTGAGCCTATGAGTCAGGAAATAAGTCAAGGAAGTAGGAGTGGGCCTTCGGGGGTATCACCACCACAAAAGAATCAAATTCAAGAGTGTATTGACATTTGTGAGAATTTAGGTGGCATTGAGAAAGATGTCTTCATTAAATTTTTGAACATTATAGCTGAAAAACCTGATTGGAGGACTATTTTCTTATGTCTCTCGGATAAGAGAAGGAGGGAGTGGTTGTCAACCTTGTAGGTGATGTGTTTGTTAGTTTCATTTCTGATAGTTTAGTTGGTTGTTCAGTTGCCTTTTGGTTTGTAACTCTTTTCAGGATAGTTTCTTTAGACACGAACTCCTTTGTTACTGTTGTCTTATGTCTGGCTTGGTTTGTCATCTTTTATGGATATTTTGTTGACATTATATGTTCATGATACTATTGCCTAGTGTTTGACTATTACATAATACCTCAGCTTCGAACTTTTATTATTAGTCGTATCATTGTTATTATTTGAGCTTATTATATTACTTATAGTAACGGTGGATTATAGCAAATGTATTGTGTCATAATTTTATGAGTTTTTTCTGCCACAATCACATGTATCATACTACGTTATGAGGAAATGTGTATATTGAGTATTTGTTATTATATACTGTTGGGTATTTTGTATTAAATAATGTTATTGTACTGAGGTTCAATATTTTACAATTAAATTTGTGTCATACTTGATCATTTACTTGTATGAACATATTGAATGCCATAACTTTTCCTCATATACTCATCCTACACTTATATAGTCATTATTATTATTCACAAAATGGAAATATGGAATTATTTTACATTAACAATAAGGAAAATATGGTGTTAAAACAAGCAAGCTAATTAAATTATCTTCAATAAACTGTTAATTAATCGTTTTGACCTTGATAATATGAGAGTTCTATCATTATTTTTATTCAGTAGATTATATAACACTTTGGCTGACGTCTTTCTCAAAAGTTTATATACAATGGCAGATAACAACTCAAGATATGAATCTGACAACTCTATAGACACAATAGATTGGTGTTCAATTATAGTTGTAATACATGAATATGAACAGAGACAACGTTAACAATAAATTCAGCGTTTATCACGCGAAGTGCTACAACGTCAACTTCCATTACTAACAGGCTTAGAATGGATATTGGATATACTAAGGAGGAATGATAATAGGATGTATGCTCACTTTAGAATGGATGCAAATATTTTTTACAACTTATGTGATAGGCTAGTTGAAGACAATTTGATTGAGCAAGACAAGCATGACCACGTGAGCGTACTTGAGGCAGTGGGGATTTTCTTGCACATAGTATCGCAAAGTGTTCGTTATCGCGTTGTTGTCGAGCGGTTTCATCGATCAACCGATACTGTAAGATGACAATTTAAGCAAGTGCTCGATGCATTAATTCGATTAGGGACACTAATTGTGCAACTTTAGGTGCAACACCTCCAGAAGTACGACGTAATCCCAAGTTTTACCCCAATTTTCAGGTATGAAGTTGCAAATTTCCTACATATTTGTATGTATATAGCTATGCTTATGAAATAGTTGATATAGGGATGCATTGAAGTGCTTGATGGCACCTATATTGCAGCATCAGTACCGGCACATAAGCAAACAGCATATCGTAACCGGCACGGCAACGTGACCCAAAACATAATGTGTGCTTACTCATTCGATATTTTATTTACTTATGTGCTAACGGAATGGGAAGGTAGTGCAAACAATTCACGGGTTTTACAAGATGCACTTTACAACAAAATAGTGATTTTCCTATGCCAGACCCAGGTATAAATTACTTACAAATAACATGTTTTCAATTTTGATTAAGCTATACATGTGATGCTAATTACAGTACACAAGTTATTATTATTTGGTTGATTCAGGCTATAGTAACATGGAAGGATTCCTTGCTCCTTATAGAGGGCACCAATACCATGCAAGTGAATTTAGAGGGGACGGGAGACAACCTACTGGACATGAAGAGTTATTTAATTGAAGACACGCATCATTGTGTAATGTAATTGAGAGGTGTTTCGGAGTGTTGAAGAAAAGATTTCCAATTCTTAAGTCAATGTCTAATTTCAGTCTCCAATCCCAACGTCTTATTCCTATGGCATGTTGTACTTTACATAATTTCATTCGACTTAACAATAGGTCTGATAGATTGTTTACGAGATATGAGGTAGATGACGTTGAAGTTGTCGAAGAGCAACATGGAGTCATGCCCATAGTTCAACCGAACATGTTTGTTGGACGAACGGAAGCATGGAGACAATATAGGGACAACATAACTATAAAGATGTGGCAGGATTATATTTAACGTGGTAGATAAATGTTTGTAATCATATATTCGTTTATATTGCATTGTGTTTGGTGATGTAAAGAAAGAGTTATAAATAATACTATATCGTATTATTATTTTATATATATATATATATATATATATATATATATATATATATTTGTGAAGCGTGCTTGTTATATATGTAAGTACATGCGTATGTATTATGCCTTATATGTATGTTAATAATCATTTATTTATATAATTTGTAAGAACATATTTTTTGGAATCATTTCCAAACGCATTTTATGTTTTTGTTTTCAAAATTTGATGTCAATGATTCATTTTCAAACACATATCTTATTTTTGTTTTCAAAATTGCAACTCCAGGATTCATTTCCAAACACATATTCTTAAAATCATTTTCAAATTTCATTTTCAGAATTTATTTCTAAACGCATATCCTGCAGTTAAACTATTTTTTCTCAGTTACGGAAATTCATTTTCCAAATCATTTTGGAAATAAAAACACATAATTAAAAAACAAACACAACCTTAGGGTATAGGAGGAGAAGTTAAAGAGTGGACTTGAGTTCTTTTTGTATTTTAATTATAATATTATGAGTTATAATAAAAGTAATAAATTTGTAATATTACAAAAATGAAATATTTATAATAAAAATTATTTTATTTCATCACAATTAAATGTTTAAATATAGTTAAAATTATATTTATTTCAAAATTATTGAATATTACTATTTTATTAAAAGTAAGTATTTTAATATTAATTAAGATAAGTTTAATAATATTTATTTTTATTCATTATTAAATTATATTTTAATTGTAATATAAGTCTAAAATTAATATTATTTTAATTAAGTAATTTATAGTATCGTTTATCACTTATTTTTAATATTATTACATAATTAATAATTTCAATATAAATTTTATTATTTATTGCTTATTTTGATATTATTATATTAATATTTATTTTAAAATATTTTATAACTTATTTATTTTATTATTTTTTATTTTTAAATGCTTGTCCCAATCCTCTGAAACTGCTTGTCCCAAGTAAAATACACGAGACTTCTTGGTCGAAGAAAAGACAAAAAGATTGGGACTCACGTTTGTTAATCGAATCCCAATTTTAAAAAATTGTTCCAAACAGGAGGCTAGGATGAGGAGTTCCAAATATTAGTCCAATCCACCTCTCGCTCGGTTCCGAAATGCGTCCCGACAATATTAAAACACAGTAGGGACATAATGGACATTTCGCTCGTTCCCTCACGTCCTCCATTTTTCAGTCACTTCCTAGGATTAAAACACAATAACTTAATGATCATTTAATAGTCTTTGGTCTTATAAATTGTAACCCCAAATTAATTTCACAGATAACACTTCCTTCCCCTGTACAGCTTATTTAATGCACCAGCAGCTAAAGACACAGTCTCAAGGTTGAAGTGGCAAAGGGCCGGATTTTGCCACTTAAAAGTTAAAATGGACGATACTTGTCAGTAAAATTTTATCATTTAAATTATTATTAGTGATAATTTTAGGTTATGTTTAAATCGTAAGTTCGTAACTTTGACATTACAACACAGAATAAATTTACGACTAGCGACATCTAATGGGGTGAGATTGTAAGTTTTCCAAATAAATTGAGTGAAAGGTTAAAAATTATATTATGGAGGATTCCTACGATTCCAACCTCCTTCGCTTCCCCCTCTTTTCCCGAATTTGAAGACCTAAAAGCCTTCTGTGTCCTTCCCTCCAGACCACTTGCAAAATGCAGACTCCGAATTCCCTTTTCCGTCGCATTCGCATCCATCTTCTTTCAATATCAAAAAACCAAGCAAGCCCCTTTTATCGCTTTTCTCATCTCTAATCAAAAGCCAGAATCCCTATGACTCTGTTATGTTTAAATACCTAACTGAAACCTTCAATTTCTCCGAACAACGAGCCCAGTCCCTTTGAATCCCCAAATCCTCTTCAGTGACATTGACAAGACCCTTAAACCCAAGATTGAGTTGTTTCAGCAACTGGGTCTGGTGGGTTCTCATCTGGGTAAGTCTCTCTCCACAAATTCAACGGTTCTAAGTGTTAGTTTGGAGAAAAGATTGCTTCCAAATATTGAAACTCTCAAGAAAATATTAGTTAATGATAAGCATAAGAAAGATTTGGTTAAGGTTATAAGGAGATCTCAATGGATTCTTTCTATGGACCCTAAGGGGAGATTATTGAGCAACATTGAATACTTGGAGAGTTGTGGCATCGTTGGTTCTGAGCTTTCATCTCTTTTAAAGAAACAACCTAGGCTGTTTTCAACCGAACAATGTAGACTTAAAGAGTATGTTCCGCGGACTTTAGGTTTGGGATTTTCGGTTAATTCGAGGATGTTGTTTCGTGGACTTTATTCACTTAGTAGTACGAGCAATGAAACATTTGAGAGAAAATTTCAACTGCTTCGGACTTTTGGATTTTCACAGGATGAATGCATAGGGATGTTTAGGAGGGTACCTCATTTTGTTAAACGTTCCGAGGAGAATTTAAAGTAAAAACTTGACTTCTTTTTCTACAAGATGGTGATTAAAAAGGAGGCCTTGTTACGTTCACCAGCGTGTTTGATGTATAGCATGGAAGATCGAGTCATTCCTCGATATAAAGTCTTGCAAATTTTGAAGTCCAAGAAGTTGTTGAAGAAAGAACCAAGTATTGGTTCTGTTTTCTACCCGGCCAAGGAAAAATTTTTGGAGAAGTTTGTTTTAAATTTTAGAGATGATGCTGAGGAATTGTTAGCGGCGTACAAAGGTGGTCACATGTTAGATTCTTCATCTTCAACGTCATCAGAAGAAGAAGATTTGGAAGAAAATGAGTCTTGATACAAGTTTTTCTTCGTCATCTTCTTGATGGGGACCCTTGGGCCATTTGGAGTTTGTTTTACAGCAAAGTTCCTTGTTTTGAATCACAACAGTACTTCTGAGCCTTGGGAGAGAAGGATTTGGATATGGTTTAATACCGACCGAAAGGGCAAGATTCTTACTTCCAAGGAGAGTGTCCATGTCCAATCAGAAGAAAAAGAATTAGGAGAAAAAAGAGTCTTTTTACAAGTTTTTCTATTTAATTTTCTTTATGGGGCACCCTTAGGCCTCTAGGAATTGATATCGTAGTGAGGATTGTTCTCTCTAGAATCACAAAGTTATTGCTGAGCCTGGGGACAGAAGGATTTGGATGTGTTCCAAAATTTACCATAATGTGCAAAATTGCTACTTTAAAGAGAGGGTGCAACGTCAACATTCAGTTCTTATGAAATGAGTTGCTCCAATATCATGAACTGTTTTGGCATTAACTCATTTTGCCGTCTGCGCAGCTGAAGTTTTTCCGGACAGTCAACTGGCATTTTTTCAGAGAGATCAATTGTAACGAACCAAAATGCATTACCCTGTAAAATTGATCAAATGCCAAGATAAAGGCGATACAGTTGCAGAGAAGTGGAAACTCTGTTTCATGTGTTGCTAATTGTACTATTGTCGGCTGCTCTGCTGAGTTGTAGATGAGTAACAGATGAAGATGTATATTTATATCGTTTAATTCATTCCTTAGTTTTCCAACACCATAGCTTTTAGAGTTGTTGACTGTGACTATATATGGGCGGGAGCTGTTGATAGATTCCTGTAAAATCCAGGCTACACCAGGCCATCCAAAACAAATATTGAGTAATTTTGTACAATTTCAAGAACTTACAAAGTTTATTTACTTATTTTTCTTTTATTTTTCTTGTTAGTTGTTTCTTTCAGGTGGGTGGGGCTGAGGTAAGTTTGAAAGTGTATAGCAGTATTAAAATGTTTCCTACAATGTTTGCCTATGCAACATGTGATGCCTGATAGCTATTATCGGTGTAGCTCATTTTCCTTATTGTGGTGCATCATATTTGTTCAGGATTTGTGTACATTATATTTCTAATGATTAATAAAAATAGATCTCAACTTTCTTGTACAATTATGAAGATATTGTTAGATAAGTTGGGTGACACATACTAAATGATATATATTCATTGAATTTTGTATATGATAGTTCGTTAAGGTTGATTATATTTTTAGCATCTTTACATTAATTTAGTCAAAATAATCTTTGTATACGTAAACCAATTCTAATTCTTAACAATTACATTATATTGTAATCAAATTATATGTGGCAAACGAAAAATGATGCCCCAATGAGATGGTTTGGGCTCAGTAATCACTGTTCCCTAGGCCAGCTTTCCTTCAATTGGAAAATTTTGTCATTTTTACCAAAATGTGTTAACTTCAACGGTTTGAACTAATGATAAGGCAGACTTTGTGTTATTTGTTCAAACCATTGATGGTCAAATGTTGGTTAAGTGGACTTTTGCAAATCACAAGGGAGGTTAGAAAAATTTTTCCCATATGGGTGAAAAACAGGAATGTTTTGACATATGGATGAAAGAGAGCATCTATCTCAGTTTTGTAGGATTTATTGACAATTCGACATGTTACTCTTGGGTTATAGAAGCACTCTCTCTCATTACTATGTTTAGATGAAAAAGAGGATTGTTTTGACACACAAGTGATGACAAATTAAGAAATGTTTTACTAAGATATTACCTATTGGACCTTTTAGTGGAGTCGAGCAATCGCTTGGATTTTGGAAGGGAGATGCATTTTTATGTGTTGCAACACCAAACAATTAGTCGCCGACTTGATTTAAAAGTAATTATTTATTAAGCTTAACAGCGCCCCTAAAGAATTTGGTTTGTAAGAAACAGTGCTCAAGGGCTTGATGTCAGATTTAATTCGGTCGTTACATGTTATTATTGTAGTCACAAAACTCTACATGATTGTTGTTTAAAACTTAGTAATTCATATGTATAACTAAAATAAGCTTTTCCTAGAAGTTTATAATCTAAAATAAGAGGAATTTACATTGAATAAAGATTCTAAAATCAAATAGAATCTAATTACATTGAATAAAGATTCTAAAATCAAATAGAATCTAATTACATTGAATAAAGATTCTAAAATCAAATAGAATTTAATGACATTAAATTTCTTTAAATTAAAAATAGATAATTGTTGGGTTTAATTATCACTTAATTATTTAAATGATAGATCATTTAAGATTCAATTGATATGTAAACAAATACATTTGAATTAATAATTTATGAGTAGTATTAGACATACAATCTTCATACAATTTAATAGTTTATATGACAAAAATTTGAAAGATGAAGAAAAATAAAAAAGAATGACGGAAGTTACATTTTTAATAAGATTTTACTATGTAGACTATCATGTTGGGTTTGAGAAGTAAAAAAAAAAGGAGAATTATGGAAGTTACATTTCTATTAGAATTTTGTTATGTAAACTATCACATTAGGTAGGTTGTAGATTTTATATTGTATGAAAGTTGTAAATCTTATATTTTTAATAATTTAAAAATGATTTTTTCTCTAATGAGACCAAATTCTAATAATTTCAATAAAAAACATACGAACCCCTCTAGTTTCTAAAAATTTCGGAATACCTTACTAGCTATCCGAGGGTCTAGCTAAAAAGGGCGAGGAGAACTAAACAATGATAAACTGATCGTTGTTTTGATTAGGGCCATGGGCTATATTTGCCCACCACATTTCTTCTTCTAGTGCTGTGCTAGGCTCTGAGTTTGTCCTTCCAAAACCACTCCACTCCACTCCACTCCTATTAGCAGAGGCAAAATGCAGACTCTGTATTCACATTTCCGGCGCAATAATCTTCTTCCAGTTCCCCATTTGTCTACCTTCTCTTCTTCTTCTGTAAACAAAAGTCATCCCCACAGTTCATTTTTGCTTAATTACCTAATTGAAACCTTCAATTTCCCCCAAGAAAGAGCCCTGTCCCTCGCAAACGAGTACTGTTACGTCAACTCTCCAGTAAAACCCCAATCTGTTGTTGACTATTTTCAAACGCTTGGCTTCTCACAAGCCCATATCCGCTCTTTAATCCGTGTGGCTCCCGCTATCCTCTTCCGTGACGTTGACAAGATCCTCAAACCCAAGATTGAGTTGTTTCAGCAGCAGGGTCTGGTGGATTCTCACCTGGGTAAGTTTCTTTATAAGAATTCAACACTTTTAGCAATTAGTTTGGAGAAAAGATTGATTCCAAATATTGAAATTCTCTAGAAAATATTAGTTAATGATAAGAATAATAAAGATCTGATTAGGGTTATAACGAGATGCAGCTGGGTTCTTTCTAACGATCCTAAACGGAAATTGTTAAGCAACATTGAATACTTAGAGAGATGTGGCATTGTGGGTTCTCAGTTTTCACTGCTGTTAAAACGGCAACCTAGGCTTTTTACAATGGAAGAATCTAAACTTAGAGATCTTGTTTCGCGAACTTCGGACATGGATTTTCAGTTAATTCAAGGATCTTTGTACGTGGACTTTATACGGTTAGTCGTATAAGCACAGAAACATTTGAGAGAAAATTGCAACTTTTGAATAGTTTTGGATTTTCAAAGGATGAATGCATGGTCATGTTTAGGAGGTCACATATCTGAGGAGAAGTTAAAGTTAGCACTTGACTTCTTTTTGTACAAGACGCTGACTGGAAAGGAGGTCTTGTTACGCAGACCACTGTGTTTGAATTATAGCGTAGAAGATCGAGTGATTCCTCGATATAGAGTTCTGCAACTTTTGAAGTCTAAGAGGTTGTTAAAGAAAGAGACAAGTCTTTCTCGCCTGTTAGCTTCGAGTGAGGACAAATTTTTGGTGAAGTTTGTGGCCAAGTTTAGAGATGATGTTGAGGAATTGTTGGTGGCTTACAAGGGTCACATGTTAGATTCTTCTTCTTCAGCATCAAATTCCGAATAAAAAGAGTCTTGATGCATGTCTTTTCTATTTCATTCTTCTTTATGGTGACCCTTGGGCCATTTGAAATTCATATTGCAGCGAGGATTGTTGTCTTGAATCACACAAGTCCCTTTTGAGGCGACACTGAAAAGGGAAAAATTCTTACTTTGAAAAGTGTCCAATTCTGACATTCCGTTGTTATGCACTGAGTTGTTCTAAGATTACAGAGTGCTTTTGGCATTTAATCCTCCTGGGCAATATGTGTTAGCAGCTCAGTTCTTTTCCGGACAGTGACGGGAACTTTTATGAGAATGGCTGTGGAAATAGGGATCTATGAAATGAACCAAAATGGATTTGCCTGTGAAATTGATCTATTGTCAAGATTAAGACAATACAGATGCAGAGAAGTGAAATTTTGGTTCATGTATACCTAATTGCTCTCATGTTGGCTGCTCTGGTCAGTTCTAGGAGTTTTTTTTTTTTTTTTTTTTTTAATGTTTATTCCTAGTTTCCTTGCATGCTAGCATTTTAGACTGTTTGTTGTGATTAATTCATGACGTTGGAGCTGTTTATATCCTTTGTTTTTGGAAGCCATAGATAGATTTGTGTGGAATTTTGGGAAACCCTGGCCACAATAAATCTATTGACTATTGAGGAATTTTGCACAATTTCAAGAGTCTCAAATTTATAATGTTTATTGTTTTTGTTTTATTTTGATTGTCAGTGCTTCTTTCAGGTGAGTTTGAGTGACTTCAGTTTCAACGTTTCTAATCTCAATGTGTGGGCTATTCAACATGTGATGGTCGATAGTGGTAATCAACATAAATATTTAATTTGGTTTCACTTTATTGAGTCATATTTTCACTTGATGAATTGGGCAATTAGGTCCTAAAAAATCATTTTTAAATTTATTCGAATAGAGTTTAAAAATTACTATTATAATAGTATCTCTTTGATATTTAACAAGTTATGGTGAAGACCTTGTTAATGAGATTAAATTTCTATTATAATTATACTGGTATAATACAAGTCGCCTTATTATTATTATTATTATTAAATACATAATGCATATATATTTCAAAATGTAGTGTAGATTGTTCTGACATGTTTTCTTTAGTTAAAAAAAAGGACAATATGATGAGAGTTTTCTAGATAAATTAAATAAAGAAGAAAAATGGTATCCAAAGAGGAGAAATTAAAAAACCTAACTCCTTAGTAATGAAAACTAATAATTAAAAAAATCTCACATTCCTTAAAAATATCTAAAGCTTGAGAATAATTCAAATTAATACTTCAGACAAAAGAAAAAAAAATCACCCTCTTAACGTCAATATATGTGAAGGAATAGAAGGAGGCCGAAAGAGAAATGGTTTGGTGTGTCCTCCTATCTCGTTGTGTAATAAAGGTTTGTATATATAGTACATAAATATATAGAGAAAGAGATACTTTTGCTTCACGTTGGGGAATTGAGCGTAATTTTTTTTAATAATTTCTGAAAAATTTACGCAAACTTATGATTCCCTAAATTTATGCTTATTGTTCAAACTTTATTATATTAAAAAAAAAGGTGGATAAAACTCCAGACATTTATGTTTATCTTGGAAGTCTTTTGTAACTCAACAACTTTACAAACTGTAGAGCTTTCACTGGGCTTCGAAGCATGGAAGAAACCATTCATTTGGGTTATAAGGTAAATGATTAAAGAGAGGCCTTTTGATCAGAGGTTGACTTCCGCAAGTACGTACTGATATTTTCACAACCTTCAATTGGAGGGTTGTTAAAACACTGTTCGCGGCTGGAATTCTGGAATAGTGGGAATATCTGCCCGATTGCCATTGCTTAAATGGCCTCTACTCTTTACGGACCTTTTGAGAAGAAGTAAAGTTAGGACTTGAGTCTCTTCTGCACAATATAGCGATTAAAAATGAGGAATTGTTTCGTAGGCCAGACTGTTTGTATTATAGCATAGAAGGTCGAGTGATTCCTCGATATAAAGTCCTGCAAATTGTCAAGTCAAAGGGCTGTTGGAGAAAGGTACACTTTCTTTATTTTTTCAGCTGTTCATGATGACTGGGGAGAAATTTTTGGACAAGTTTGTGGTCAGGTTTAGAGATTATGCTGTGGAATTGCTGGAAGCTTAGAAGGGTCACAAGTTAGATTCTTCTTCTCCAGCATCATCAGAAGAGAAAGATTCGAAAGAAACAGTCTTCATGCAAGTTTTTCTGTTTTGTTTTCTTTATGGAGACCTTTAGGCCATTTGGAGATGATATTACAGTGAGGATTGTTGTTTTGAATCAACCCAACAGTGAACATAAAGGGCAAAATTCTTACTTTGAAGGAGTGTCCTCTTCTGGCATTTGCTTGTTATGGAGTTAGCTGTTCTGCTTTCGTGGAGTGGTCTTGGCATTCAATCATTCTGCAGCAGTATGTCGTAGCAGCTGAGCTTTTTTCCAGGTGGTTAACAGGACATAAAAAAAAAAAGGGTGTGGAAAGTCAGATCAAAGAATTTATCCAAAATGGGTTACCTCGTAAAATTGATCCAGTGCCAAGATAAGGGCAATACAAATGCAGAGAAGTGGAAATGTCGTTGCATGTTTTGATAGTTGGTTTATCTGCTCAGTTTTCCTTCTTTATAATAGCTTTTACAGTTATGATTGTGATTTATTAATGATGTTGGAGCTGTTGATATCCATTTCTTTTGGGAATTGATATTTCCCTAAGCATAGTTAAGACTCAGAAAAGATATTTTTCATTGGTTTCATGCATAATATTTCAGAATTTAAAGAAAAAAATTACCTAAAAATATATTTTATTTTTAAATACTAAATGATGAGTGTACTTAGAAAAGAGGTCTTGAAAGTATTCTTTGAGGTTCATATAGCGCCACACATCTCCTATTAGACATAAAATAATTTATCCAATCATTCATAAGTTACTTTAAAATTACAATTAAATTAAAAAAAGAAAGAAAAAAGTTTTGGGAGTTTTTAGCTAGAAAAAGCTTTTTTAATAAGTGGCTAACAGAAAACAAACGGGTTCTAAATCTTTATCATAACAGCATTTCGTGATATTGGCTGAGAAGTCAAATAGAATTATGAATTTTAGAGCGTAAGAAAGTATTCTAGCATAAACGACCATTTGAGAGGTATTTATAGATTTTTCTTTTATAAATTTATAAGAAATTTTTGCATGAATCATATTTGAAGATATATTTTTATTAACATGACTAGAAATTTGGTTAAATAGTAAAAATAAAAAAAAAGATACCAGAACTTTGGTCAAATAGTAAAAAAAATTTATATATTATCAACCTTGAATTTCTATCATCTAGAAAAAGATTATCATTTGTTTTTATGGGCTATCCCCCTTTAAAAAAACTATCAAGTACACCGCTTAACTAACAACTCCTATCCGTCAATCGTTCATCTGCGTTACTTTGACTGCTGCAATCTTCTACATATAAACTAAGAAAGATTTATATCAATGTTAGTGTATTATAAATGGATTTCTTTTTTAACTCTAAAAGACAAAAGAGAAACTTATTTTCATAATGGTGGTATAATTTATCAGTTGATGAAAGAGTTTTAGGATTGGGAAATAGGAGAAGAACACATGCAGTCATGCCTTTATAAACTGAGACAGAAAGGATGGTCCTTACAGGCATGAAATTTGTTAGGATAAAAAAATAAAATATATATTTGAATGGATTTAAGGTTTTGATTGTTTCTTAATGGATATAAGATGAATTTTCTCAATTTATATGGAAGCCAAGTAAAATATCGATTTTGCACTGCCATTGTTACTCATTTCAAATGGTGCAAAGCAGTTTGGGGTGTACTTGATAAATTTCTAGAAATACAGGGGTACTAAATTATCTAATTTCACGCCTTAATATCCAAAACATAAGGGCAATTGGTGATATTAACCAATTGGAACGAATAATAGCGCGGTCAAGCAAAGAGCTTTTTAAGGGGCATTTAGCGTAGGACTTTCGGAATTTGGGAACAACAATATGAAGGGCAACCCTAGTTGATTTATTTAATTTTTTAAATTATGGAATTAGGTTTTTTTTAAAGATATTAAATGATCCTCTGCTAAAATAATGTCAAACCCTCTTAACACTTAAGTTTTATATTCTAAAAAATGCTAAACCGATCCTTATGTAAAGTTATTTATTTATTATATATATTTATAATAAATTGAAAAAGACTACTAAATTATATATAAGTTTGCACAAACTTATATACATATAATAAATAAACTTATATAGATTTATATAAATAAAAATATTATTTATTATATTATTAAATAAATAATAAAATTAATTAAGATAAATATATAAATTAATAAATATGTAAATAAATATATTTATTTAGAAATAAATTTAAATTTAATGAATTGAATTTAATAAATAAAAATATAGTATATAAAAATTGTATAATGTAATTTATATAAAATATAATATATAAAAATTGAATTTATATGTAAATTAAATTAAATTTATATAAATAAAATAAAATAATAAAATATAAATATTTAAGATAAATATATTTATATAAATTAATGAATATTTTTTATATTTATTACAAATAAATTTAAATTTTTTTATTTAAATTACGTAAATTAAAATGTATTTATAAATAAATGTAAATAAATAATATAAAGCTAGTTTAGGATTGCAGTTTGTTGTAGAAAAAAAAGCAGTTTTTTATATAGTAACAGTAACTTAGGGGTCATTGGCATTGCTTCTGCGCTTGCTTCAAAAAGAAGTTGCTGCAAAAATAATCAGATATGATAAAGGAGTCCAAAAGCAAGGAAGAATCTACATTTAGAGCCCTGTTTTGCTTCTAAAAATTAAAATATCATAATTGTCCTTGTGAATGAATAAAATAATATTAATTAAAAGATGACATAATTATGTATAAGTTTCATTTCTTTTTTTCTTTTTATTTAATTAATTTACTTCAATTAAATTTAATTAATTGTTTATTAATTCATTATAATTATTACTTTTAATTACTTACACATCATTTAGATTGAGGTGTTTAACTCATTTCTTTTTTTCTTTTTATTTACATAATAATGAGTAATTAATAAAAAATTAAAATACTGTTAAATAAATATTAATTTACAATAAATGGTTCTTATATCACATCATTAATGGTATTAAACAAACAGTTTTTTTTTAAAATAATATGAATTTGATATCCCATATTATAATTCTATAACCAATAATTTAATGAAATTATGGCATTCTAATTTAAATAATATCATTATTATATAAATTTTATCTTTATTAACCACTAAATAATAATATAAAAATATTTGATGAATAACTTCTATTTATAGTTAAATATTTGATTTGTTTTATATAACACTAATTTACAATTAGCAATTTGATTTAAAAAAAGTATAAGTTTTAAACTATTATAATAAGTATTATTGTAAATAATTTTTATTGAATTTTTGGGAAATAGTTGAAAAAGAAGAGACATAATTGATTTTAAAATATTATTTAAATAATTTATATACACATGGTTGAAAATAATTATAAAAAGAGAAAAATTATTGATTTTAAAATATTACTTAATTAATTTATATAGATAATGTTGGAAACAATTAAAAAAATTAATTATAAAATATTATTTAATTAATTTATATAGATGATTTTAGAAATAAATCAAAAAGGAAAAAGAATTGATTGTAAAAGATTAATAATAAAATAATAAAGGAATTATTTGTACATCTATTTTGTCATTTGCACATAATAAAAGCCTAAAAAACAATATTTTCAAACATTTCTAATCTGATTTTAAAAAGTAAAACAGTTTTTAAAAGTTAGTTTATCAAACACTCTTTATTTGTTTTTTGAAGCTGATTTTTCTACAATAAAGTATAATTTTTTTTCCACAGTAATATTAATCCTAAATTGGTCCTTGGTATATAAAAGCTAAATTTATATGTAAACTAAAATTAGATTAATCTATGTTTATTTTAATATTCAATATATATATATATGATTTGGTTAATAAATTTATATATATTTATTAAGATAATACATTTATATATTATATATAATATAATATATGTTTATAAAATATATTTAAGTTTTACTATACGAAATATTATCTTCTGTTAAGATATATATTAAATTTAAAAATATTTAAAATATTAATTATATATATATTTAATATTTTTGATTATATACTAAAATATGAAAAATAACCTAAACAGTTTTGTTATATTAAAAAAAATTATTATATAATATTAATCACATGTCACGTACGGAATAAAATTAATGTATATTTTTATATACAACTCAAGCACGATGATCTCATCCTCGCACGATTCCAGGACAAGCAGATGCAGTAACAAAGACTATTTCTTTCTCATTGTCGTTTTCCTTTATGTCACTCTCCAGGACGTGAATCCCATTCCCACAAAACTAAAATCCCTAACCTAAACAAACGGCCGCGGCCTCTTGCTTTTCTCAAAACCCTCCCACTCGCAGAGGCAAGATGCAGACTCTGTATTCACATTTCCGTCGCATTAATCTTCTTCCAGTTTCAGAACCAATCAAACCCCATTTGTCTCCCTTCTCCTCTTCTGTACACAAAACCAAAAATCATCCCCACAGTTCATTTTTGCTTAATTATCTAATTCAAACCTTCAATTTCCCCGAAGAAAGAGCCCAGTTCCTCGCAAACCGGTACTATTACGTCAAGTCTCCAGTAAAACCCCAATCTGTTGTTGACTATTTTGAAACGCTTGGCTTCTCTCCAGCTCATATCCGCTCTTCAATCCGTGTGACTCCCGAAATCCTCTTCCGTGACGTTGACAAGAACCTCAAACCCAAGATTGAGTTGCTTCAGCGGCTCGGTCTGGTGGGTTCTCAACTGAGTAAGTTTCTTTCCAAGAATTCGACGGTTTTAGCGGGTAGTTTGGAGAAAAGATTGATTCCGAATATTGAAATTCTGAAGAAAATATTAGTTAATGATAAGAATAATAAAGATCTGATTAGGGTTATAACGAGATGCGGCTGGGTTCTTGCTAAGGATCCTAAACGGAGATTGTTAAGCAACATTAAATACTTCGAGAGTTGTGGCATTGTAGGTTCTCAGCTTTCACTGCTGTTAAAACGGCAACCTAGGCTTTTTATAACGGAAGAATCTAAACTTAGATATCTTGTTTCGCGAACTTTAGATATGGGATTTTCCGTTAATTCGAGGATGCTTGTACATGGATTCAATGTAGTTAGTTGTCTGAGTGAAGAAACATTGGAGAGAAAATTGCAACTGTTGAGTAGTTTTGGATTTTCAAATGATGAATGCAAGGACATGTTTAGGAGGTCACCTGGGTGTCTTTCGAGATCTGAGGAGAAGTTAAAGTTAGCACTTGACTTCTTTTTGCACAAGATGCTGATTGGGAAGGAGTTCCTGTTTCTTACACCAGTCTGCTTGAGTTATAGCATAAAAGATCGAGTGATTCCTCGATATAGAGTTATGGAAATTTTGAAGTCGAAGGGATTGTTAAAGAAAGAGCTAAGTGTTTCTCACATGATTATTTTGAGTGAAGATAAATTTTTGAAGAGGTTTGTGGCAAAGTTTAGAGACGATGCTGAGGAATTGTTGGTGGCTTACAAGGGTCACATGTTAGATTCTTCTTCTTCAACATCAAATTCCGAATAAAAAGAGTCTTGATGCATGTTTTTTCTATTTCATTCTTCTTTATGGTGACCCTTAGGCCATATGAAATTCATATTGCAGCGAGGATTGTTGTCTTGAATCACACCAGTCGCTTCTGAGGCTTCGGAGATGTGTAAGACATGTACAGTGACTGAAAAGGGCAAAATTCTTACTTTGAAGATTGTCTAATTCTTGCATCCCATTGTTATGCAATGAGCTGTTCTAAGATTGCAAAGTGGTTTTGGCCTTTAATCCTCCTGGGCAATATGTGTTAGCAGCTTAGTTCCTTTCTGGACAAGAACTTTTATGATATTGGCAGTGGAAATAACAATCTATGAAATGAAACAAAATGGATTTGCCTGTAGAATTGATCTATTGTCAATATAAAGACAATACATATGCAGAGAAGTGGAATTTTGTTCATTTATTCCTAATTGCTCTCATGTTGGCTGCTCTACCGAGTTGTAGACAAGTAAGAGCAATCTACTGAGTATCTACATTGAGTTTTTCTTTTTTTAAATAGTTTATTCCTAGTTTCCCTGCTGACGGCATTTTAGAGTGTTTATTGTGACTAATTTATGATGCTGGAGCTGTTGATATCCTTTGATTTTGGAAACCATGGATAGATTTTTGGAAAACCCTGGCTACAGCATGTCCCCAAAAATGCGATTGACTATCGAATAATTTTGTAAGTTTCTAGAAATCTCAAATTTATTTATGGTTTTTGTTTTAGTAGTTTCTTTCAGGTGACTTGAGCAATTTTAGTTTGAAATTTTGTTGTCTTCTAAACTTTCTCATAATATGTGGCTATTCAAAATGTGATGATGGATAGCTATAATTGATTTTGGTTTAACTTTTGCTTATTATGGTGCATCACGTTTGGTAAAAAATTGTGTAAATTTTGCTAAATGATTCAAAAACATGATGTTGCAAGTTAGATGTTGTAATACCAAAATTTTGTTGGCAGGTAAGTCATGTTTTCACTTGATGGTTTAGGCATTTAGGTCCTAAAGAATCATTTTAGATTTATTCGCATAGAGCTTAAAAATTACTATAATATTTAAGAGTTATGATGAATACCTTGTTTATGAGATTAAATTTCCATCATAATTATAATTACAAGTCGCTTTAATCTAATTATATGTGATTTTTGTCATATAAATGCTGTACCTACACTTTTAAAATAACTGTAAATGCGAATATGCTTTCTTATATCATATTGGTTTATTATAATTAGGTTTAGTAATTTTCAAAAGCCATTTAGCTCAGTTTGACTTAATTAAAATATGTTAAATATATGTATATAATCCATAGTAAAGAGACTCATCAAACAACTTTGAACCATTTTAGTAGCTAATTCAAAGAATAATTTAGGTTCCTTTTGCTGTGTCAGCAGCGGAGTTCTTTACAGACAGTAAACAGGGTTTATTGAGAGGGATCTGATTTCTTGGTTCAATTTTTATTTTTTAGTTTAATTTTTCTTGTAACTTGTTATTTTGAGGAGGCATTATCATATATTCACACATTATCACCCTTTATCGAATGAGTAGAGTTTATATATTTATTACTCTAATCACCTCTTGACACATTAATTTGTATGTAAATAATTTGTAGAAAATCTTTGTAACACTAGCATTATTCTTTTCCATTAAACGAATTATCAAAATGTTCTCTGTTGCATTTTCTTAATCCACAGACAATGAGTAAATCAAGTTATATATTTTACTTTTTCTTTTTTTTTTTTTTAAATGGGGGTGAATTTTAAGTATTTGTCACTATGGAAAAGAATAAAAGCTTATTAGAAAAAGAAAAGAGAGATTTTGGTTCAAAAAATTTACTATGAGACAAGAAACTCTATAACTTAATTCTCATTATTTTGATTTTGATTTTTATGGCAATACAAAGGTTGGGGCTAGGTATTGCTTGCCAAATGGTGGGTAGGATGCTGTTACTTGGCAAAATTAAGTGTGAAGGTTTTTTCTCCCCAGTGTTACTAACAAAAAGAATAGAAACAGTGGAGATGGCGGTTTCCTAGCGGCATCTAATGGGTTGAGATTGTAAATTTCCCAATTAAATGGGTGTTAAGAAAAATTAAATTTTTGAGTAAATTTTACAAAATTATATTGTATACCGTTCCTACTTCACTTCACTTTCTTCTTTTCCTGAATATGAAAATCAACCCCAAGCCACTCTGCATTAAATTATTAAAGCATTCTGTGTTCTTCCTTCCAGACCACTCCCAAAATGCAGACTCTCAATTCACTTTTCTGTCACATTCGCATCAATCTTCTTCCAATACCAAAACCAACCAAACCCTTTTTATCTATTTTCTCTTCTCTAATCAAAACAAGAATCCCCCTAACCCTGTTGTGATTAAATACCTGAGTGAAACCTTCAATTTGTCCCAGCAACGAGCCAGTCCCTGCTGGGAAGGTACAATTACCTGAATTCCCTTGATAAGCCCCAATCTGTTGTTCGCTTTCTTCAAATGCGTGGCTTCTTTGAAACCCATATCTGCTCTTCAGTCCATTGCAGACCCGATATCCTCTTCTTGGACGTTGAAAGGATCCTTAAACCCAAGATTGAGTTCCTTCAGCAACTGGGTCTGGTGCATTCTCATCTGGGTAAGTTTCTTTGGAAGAATTCATTGTTTTTAACTCTTGGTTTAGAGAAAAAAATTGATTCCAAATATTTAAATTCTCACGAAAATTTTAGTTAATGATAAGAATAACAAAGATCTGATTGCGGTTATAACGAGATGTCAATGGGTTTTTGCTGTGGACCCTAAAGGGAGATTGTTGGGCAACATTGAATACTTTCAGAGTTGTGGCATTGTGGGTTCTCAGCTTTCAACACTGTTAAAGATAAAACCTAGACTATTTACTGAAGAAGGATCTAAACTTAGAGAGCTTGTTTCACGGACATTGGATATGGGATTTTCGGTTAATTTGAGGATGTTGGTTTATGGACTTTTTCACTTAGTTGTATGAGCAAAGAAACACCTGAGAGAAAATTTCAACTGCTTAGGAGTTTTGGATTTTCACAGTATGAATGCATAGGGATGTTTAGGGGGGCACCTTTTTTTTATTAGTCATTCTGATGAGAAGTTGAAGTTAAGACTGGAGTTTCTTTTGCACAATATGGTGATTAAAAAAGGAGTTGTTTCGTAGACTAGACTGTTTTAGTTATAGCATAGAAGTTCAAGTGATTACTCTGATATAAAGTCCTGAAAATTGTGAAGTCAAAGGGGTTGCAGGAGAAGGGGACAAATTTTTTTGGCCATTGATGATGAGTGAGGAGAAATTTTTGGACAAGTTTGTGGCAAGGTTTAGAGATTATGCTGTGGAATTGTTGGAAGCTTACAAGGTTCACAAGTTAGATTCTTCTTCAGCATCATCAGAAGAAAAAGATTTGGAAGAAACAGAGTCTTGATGCAAGTTTTTCTGTTTTATTTTCTTCATGGAGAACTTTGGGCCATTTGGAGTTGATGTTACAGTGAGGATTGTTGATTTGAATCACCCCAACAGTGAACATAAAGGGCAAAACTCTTACTTTGAAAAGAGTGTACTATTCTGGCAGTTGCTTGTCATGGAGTGAGTTGTTCTGCTCTCATGGAGTTGTCTGGGCTTTCAGTCATTCTGCAGCAATTTGTTTTAGCAGCTGAACTTTTTTCCAGTTGGCTAACAGGATTTTTTTTTTTTTTTTAAAGTAGGTTGTGGAAACTCGGATCAAAGAATTGAACCAAAATGGGTTAACCTGTAAAATTGATCTAGTGCCAAAATAAGGGCAACACGAATCCAGAGAAGTGGAAATGTTGTTGCATGTGTTGCCAGTTGCTCTCATGTTGGTTACCCTGCTCAGTTTTCGTCATTTATAGTAGCTTTTACAGTCGTGCTTGTGATTGATTAACGATGCTGGAGTTTTTTATATCCATTTCTTCCGAGAATTAATATTTCCTTTTGCAAGTATGGTTAGGACACAGCAGCCTTAGATAGATTTGCATACTTTTGAAGTATATAAAAGATCAGGTTTCACTATAGATTTGGCTTTAAGTTTCCGAAGAATCATTGATGAGTTAAATTGATTAAATCTTTATCATAAGATCACTCTTTGATATTGCATAAGAAGAATAACGATTTTTCATTTAAAGGGTCACTACAACTGCTATTTGATGTTGAGTTTAATATTAAGAGTTGCATTCCCTTATTCCTGATATAATGTGTAAGTAAAAATGGATCAATATTATTAAGTGCCTCACTGTCAAGTAGTTTAAAGAGCATCAATTACCTTTTGTTTTTTAAAAGAAGTCATTAAAGGTATTTTTATTCACAGTTGGGTTAATTTTTTTAAAAAAATGGATTGACATCTTTGATCGGTTTTGTGAAGTCAATTTTGCTTTTTCTATTAGCAAATAGTTTATCAAACAAAATGTTCAAGGGTGTTTTAGTCACTTTTTAAATGGTCAGGGCGGACTGTGGTAATTTTTGTGAAAGTTACATTATGTAGAAAATGGGCTACTCATTAAATTAAACAAAACAAATGGCTTTTTAATGTTAGATTTAGAGGACTATTATTTTTGTATCTTTAATTTAATAATTTTATATTATGTGATTGCATAAATAAATGCGGATAGAAGTATAAAAATAATGATGATAATAATAATGATTGTGATATGACTAATAGCTATATTTTACTTTAATGCATTTAAAAATTGTGTTCGAATAAATCTACGGCATAAATGGTTGTTTTTATAATTTATAAATCTTGAATTATTTAATTTATTAGAAATATTAACAGTACGTAGATAATTTAATAATTATTTGGATAAAAATAGATGAAATTTTGTATCTAGTTAGACATTAGAGAAATAGATTAAAAGTTCGTGGCACAATTTTGAAATTTCAATTTTAGCCTCTCATTTTTGCCTAAACTAATTGCAAGCAACTGAAGAAGTCTGAATAGCAGGGATGGTTTTGATGGGTTCTCAAAATTGTTGGGGCGATTACAGTTTAGACTACAATGGTTGAATTAGTAAAGTTATAAACCCAAAACTAAAACTAAATTCCTAATTTCTGTTCCCAAAAATTGCAGAATTTGAATTTAGTTTCCCATTATATCAATTTTCTCCTAGTATCCGTTTTGGCTTGCTTAGTTTATGTGTCTACTTCCACATTGTTTTTTAGTCTGATGGTTCTCCGACTTCGGAATCCGAAACAAGCAACATCCCACTAGCACCGTCTTGAGTGTGACATGGTGCCACTTATTCAAACTTTTGAACCTACCAGCCACATGGTACCGGGAAGAGAAAGTCTTCTTAACCTGTGTTGTATCGTGTGATTGGATTGACGTGATGCGGTAAGTCAATAGGAGGTCGAAAATTTGAGAGAGAGGGTGACTTTTTTGATTTCTCTCTTCCACTTGTCCTATTTTGACTGTGCAGATTCTCTCTTCTAGGAAAGTTGAAGGGAAAGAAAGTGTAGAGACACTATCGATGTATATGAACCCTCACATGGTTCCATTTTTTCAAACCTTTGGAACCAACCACTACATGTTCTTGGAAAGTTAAAAGGGAAAGAAAGAGCAAAGATACTGTTAATAAATATAAATATTTAATAAATATAATCTGCAATTCATATTTAATCAAATTTTCATGAAAAAGATATACATAAATATTTTGCTATCAATCTTTAATCGATTCTTTTTAATGATTGTAATATTTTATTAAGATAACTTAGTTTGTTGAAATAATATAGATTATTTGACTTAGTAATCATTTAAAATAATTCATTTATGGGTTTTCTGAAGTCATTTTTGCTTTTTCTATTAGCAAATATTTTATGAAACAAAATGTGCATGTTTTTTTTTTTTAAACGTTTGAAATGGCTAGGGGGAACTCTGATGGTAATTTTTCTGAAAATCGCATTACGTAGAAAAGGAGGTGCGCATAAATCAAAACAAAACAAACGGCTTTCCAATGTTAGATTTAGGGGAACATTACTTTTGTGTCCCTAATTTAATAATTTTAGATTATGTGATTGAATAAAAAAATGTGGATGGGATTATGATAAAATAATAATACTAATAATAAAACATAATGACTTTGACATGACGAATAAATGATTAGCATCAAATTTAGAAACTGCAAAACTTATTTTTTACTTTAATGCGTTTAAAAATAGTATTCATCTTACAGATAAATCTACAGTATAAATGGTTGTTTATATAATTTATAAGTGTTAAATTATTAGATGTATTAGACATATTAACAGTGTGTAGATAATTTAATAATTATTTGGATAAAAATAGATGAAATTTTGATTTTAGGTATACATTAGAGGAGTAGACTGAAAGTTTGTAGCATAATTTTGAACTATCAATTTTAGCCTCTCTTTTGCCCAAATGGCAACTAAAGTGTGTAGATATTTTTAATTGTATCATCATTTTCATATATAACAATAGATAATTAAAGCAACTATAACAACAACTAAAAATATAAATAGTAGTGCTGAGAATTTCCTGATTCTTACAGAATCCTTTATCTCAAAAAAATGCTTGAAGCTTCAAGATTGATGATTTCCACTTTGCCAGTTAATTACCTATATAACCAAAAAAACAATAAAAAAGAAATAATATGGTAATTTTGCTTTTTAATGCGAAAGATCCAGTGGATTAGCGACCAGAAATCATATTTATGAAAACATAGCGTCTCCGGTATATAAAATAAGTTTCTAAGGTGGTATATATGTGTATGATAAGTGAACAAATATGAAATGCTAAAATTGATAAGTGAACAAATAAAACTTAAAGAACTTGCAAGAACAAAAGAGGCTAAAAGGAGTCCGTCTACAGTACATCTGATGTATCGGTACATCAGATGTCAATTTTTTGTAATTTTAGTGTAAAAGTTGTAAATTCTTGTGTAAAAATTGTAAATGTGGAAAAAAAAGTTGTAAATTCTCATTTACAACTTTTACGCAATCATTTACAACTTTTACACTCCACATTTACAATTTTTACACAAAAATTTACAACTTTTACACTAAAAATTACAAAAAATTGGAAAAATGATGCACCGGTACAGCTGATGTACCGTAGCCAAAGCCGGCTAAAAGAGATAGGATACGGTAAAAGAATAACTATGTGATACTATCTAAGATACTATAAGCGCATTTGTTTGGATTTGGCTATGGTCAAAAGAGTCTTTTTTTTTTTAATGTTAAAAGTTTTTTTAATTTTATTTTATATTATTTGATTATCATCTAATAAGAGTACTTATAAAGGATTAAAAAAATTATTAATTATCTTATGAGAGAAGCTCAAAATTTATAAATTTTATATACAGATTTTAGAAGTGTAATATTATTCTTTAAAGAATTTGTATTTAATTTTGTTCTTTCTTTATAATCAAACCTTATTTTCATAATCTAATTATAATAATATTTTTATATTTATCTATTAAATAATTAATAGTTTTTTAATACAAATTACATATTTAAAAACTCTTTTTTTAAAAATATTTTAATAACATCTATTTTTTTAAAAGCCGAAACAATCGTACTTAGGCTCTGTTCTTTTATGAATCCAAATCCTGTTTTTTGTGGTGCACATTTTTCAATACAATTTACACTTAATCTCAACCATATATCCTTTTTAAAATTCAAAATAATTTAAAATCAACTATATATTTCTAAATTCAATTGAAAACAAAAATACTGAATTTATAAAAGAACACACCTTAGGGCACGTTTGGGAGGAGGGATTGGATTGGACTGGATTGGACTGAGATTGGGATTAGGATTAGGATTAGACTGGATTGGACTATGTAATATTATCTTGTGTTTGGTATCATATGGGATTGGACTAAATAATATTGTCCAATGTTTGGTGTAATATGGGACTGAACTATTAACATAGATAATAATTTTTAAGAAAATAATTTTAAAAAATAAACTAACTTAATTTTATTAAAATTGAACTTGAATAAAAACTAAATATTAAATATTTATTGATATTTCTATATAAATAATAATAAAATTATATTTTATATTAAAATTAATTTTTATATAAATATAATAATTTATTAATAATTAGTATTTAAATATTATTAGATGATATTTATTTTTTATTATTAATTTAATAGTTATTTTTATATTAATATCATACTATTATTTCATTATTTTTTAGTAAACAATCAAAATTGATTTTATTAAATATTTAAATATAATTAAAAATTATTGTTATATTATATTTATTATTTTATTTAGTTTTAATTTTAATTAAAAATTAAAAAATTTTGTCCCAATTTGGGACTATTAGTCCCACCTTATGAGGTGGGACTATTAGTCCCACTAATTTAGTCTTGATTTGAAAGGAGGTGGGACTGACTTGGACTATCAGTCCAGTTCCACTTCTACAACCGTCAATTTTGACTTGTAAGCGGGACAAAAGAGTCAAATTTTACAAAGGTAAATTTGGTCATTTAATGTCATTTTTTATGGCATTAATTTGGGTAAGATAAACTGCAAAATGGTGGTAAATATTCCACACCTACTCGCTTATTATAGTCAATGTGTAGACTCAACTTTAGTAGGTTGAATTTAACTCAAACTACATTTTTGCTATCCCTTCACCGGATATCCGTTTTGCTTGTTTACTCTATGCGTGTACTTCCACGAAGTATCTCTAAGGTGCGAAACCCGGTGTTCGATTTATGATTTTATATTTTTATATTTAATTAAATTTAAAAATATATAATTAATTTTAAATTATTTTAAATTTTAAAAAATATGTAACTGACATTAAATATAAAATATATTTAAAAATATAATATAAAAAATATAAGATTTCAATTAAAAAAAAGAATGCAGTCATAAATTTTAATTACACTAAATAATATAATAATGGCATATTTTCACAAACAACTTCTTAATTAATGGCATATTTTCACATAGAAGATTAATTTTGATTTTGAGCACAGAAAAATCTAAACATTCTGTTACTTGAGCTTTTTAGTTAAAAATCTGGAATAGAAATAGAGTGTGGCTAACTACATCAAAAACTTTATTCTCAACACCCTTTCTTAAGTACAGACAACAATTAAAAATTTTCATAATTTTGTAAAAATTTTTATTATTAAGTCCACATATATTCAATAAATATTAGAATGTTAGTCGACTTAAAGAAAAATGGATGTGGAAAAGAATTTATAATTAGTCGAATCTTTAGAAAATTACTTTTTGAATCATTATTAGTCTATAATTAATAAATTTTTTTCTTGTCTTTTATTTAAGCTGCGGTAAGAGTGCTCAGTTCAAGTCAGAGAAGAAAATAATAATTTTGGAGTTAGTTTGAACGGAGACAATGAGACGGTGAATAATCCAGTAGTGGAAATCTCATCATCAGGTAACAAAAAAAGGACGTTGAAGTCAAATGTTTGGGATGAGTTCACAAAGACTAAAGAAGGTGAGGAGGAGCGGGCTTTTTGCAATCACTGTAAGAGGAGGTTTGATGGTTAAAGAAAGGAACCACACATCTCAAAAATCATTTAGAAAGATGCCCAATGAAAAGAAATCCAGGTGGAGTAAGTGCAGCATATAAATCAGCAGAGAAAACCGGTATTCCTCCTTCAGCTAATATAATCAGAACGAAAATCTAAGGTTGATCAGGAATTGAATCAGTTGGATGAGAGACGAATGGTTATTAACAATTGGTTCCTTTTGCTGGAACCTTTCTTCCCTTTGATATGTTAGTATATCAGCTCAAAATTGTAGTTTGGAGGGAAAAACTAACTTCACCTTCCTTGATTAATATGGATAAGCTTAGAGACTACGTTGGGGAAACGTCAGCACAGGGAAATAATGCTTTTGATAAATTAGCTGCTAATAAGTCCATCGGCATCAAACTTACTTCTCAACCTGTTCCTTCATTTGACCAAGGTAGCTTAAAATTGCTTGAGTAGGGATCGGGATTGAAAGAAGCATTTGCGGAGCTGGAGCACATAGATCATGCTTTCAAGCCGTTTAATTTAACAAAGGACGGGCGGGATCTGGCAGCTGCATTCTATGAGTGTTTGGAACAATTCCGTGATACCATGGAAAACAGGGTTAATTGCAACTACACGACTCCAAGTGAGCATTTCCGTAAGATTTGTCGTTTACATATGGAATTGCTACTATGGGAAAAAGGGAGCAACGACTGTCTTTGTGAACTGCCATCAAGGGTGAGAAGCCGTTTTGATGAATGTTGTAGCAATTGTATAAATTTATATTTTAACTTTATATTTTAATTTTTATATCCATTCGTAAAGCCGTTTCTTTTTAAAAAAGAAAGAGACTAGAGATTACAAAGGCATCATTGACTAAAAGAAGAATGAAAGGAGTTTAGAAGCTTACGTACTACCTAGTAAATATCTGGGTTTTACATGAGTCACCCAAAACTTTTCATTGACAAACCTGATAATAGGTAAATACATTAGTCTTGACGTTGACGATATTGAAGAAATAGAGAGTCAAGAAAAATGCTTTTAGGAAGTCTATCTACAAACTCTTTGCTGCTATTGATCCTTATTGTGGCCAAGCTCTTAGATTGAGATTGGTATCGGATAAAACAAATTACATAAATGTAAATTAGACAATTAGCAATCAAATTTAGCTTCGTCTTTAGCTATGTATAGGATACCTTTCCGGAGCTCATAACATAAAATGAAACCATTCAGTGGCTCATGTAAGCCAATTTGCTCGCTACGCCCATTTATAGTAGATGTATTTCAATATTAATTTGCATGGACAAGAAATAGTGTTGAACACACATTAGGATTCAAAGTGGGTACATGAGGGTTAAGTGAAAGGAGTGAGCTTGAGAGATGGGGACATGATTTGATTGAATAAATCGTTGTCGAAAGGGGATGAACAGGAAGCATTGGATTTTGTTATAGTATATCTCATGTATCAACAATATATTATTTTATATAATAGTTATAAATTTTTACAATTTTTATTTTGCACATTTATAATTTTTATATAGTTACAACTTTATAACTTTTATATAGTTATTTACAATTTTTATACAATTTTTTGATGTATCAGTATATCTAATATGACTCCAAGCATTGTGAAGCAATTTCTCAAAATGAAAATCGAAAGGCTGCCGAAGTTATTCTGTTTTAGTATTTTGAGGAGACGATATTCATTGATTGATGGGTGCAGAAATTAAGATGATAAATTTATTTAAAAAATTATACATTTATTTTTAAATAGGATTATACTTGATAATTTGATAGTTTACAAAATAAAAATCTGTATTTTAAAATTAAGAAGGGGATTTATTAAGTAAGTAGGCATGTTAATAAAAAACTTAGATGCAAATAGCACCATTCTAAAAATATGTACCGCAATAAAATATCACTTTTAGCCTCTCATTTTGCCTAACTTAATGGTAACTAAAGTGATTTAAATAGCAGGGATGGTTTTGTATGTTCTCGAAACTGTGGGGGCAATCAAATATCAGTTGAATTGGTGAAGTGAGATTACAAACGCAAACTTAAGAGACCCTAGTGTCATGCCCTGCGCGACATGCGTATGGTTTCACGCCAAACTTGCTCGGAAGAACAACAAGGGATGGGATTTCGGGGCAAGTGTTATGGTGATTTGGGATCCTTATGTCAAGAGGATTACAATGGTGTGAAGAATAGGCGTGGTATTCCGAAAGATTCTAGAAGGTTCCGCAACGTTTTGAAATATTCCGAAAAAATCCAAAAGAATCTGGAAGCCATGAGATGCATGCAGAAGGACATAGAAGACTCTGGAAGACTCCAGAAAGTTGCAGAGGAGCGTGGAAGGCTACGAAAGGTCCTAGAAGCTGGCAAGGTCCAGCCTATTCTAGAAATTGCTAGAACCTCCTTTGTAAATATCTAAGATATTTTAGGGTGTCCCAAACAAAATATCTAGGTATTTTAGGAGATGATTCTAGATAGTGAATTATGACCATTGGATGCATTTAATTCTAGCCGTCTATTGAGGAGATGAATTACTATAAATATCTCTCCAAGGCTCATTTGTGAGACATTCCATGAAATTCAAGCAAGGATCCCAGCATACAAGCAAATACAAGCATTGTAAAGAGTTCTAGCGTAATACAAAACTCTCATACTTAGCAACACTTGCTTTTAGTCTTCCATCACTTCTCTTCTTACCTACAAAGCTCTTTTGTTTAACGGTCCTATCTTCTCATTAAGTGAGAAAGTAAACATCTAAGCTTACTTAGCAACTTTCAGGTTCAAGTTGCTTAAGTACTGCACAAGCATGCTGCACAAAACTCTAAGCTCGTGATACTAGGTTCCAAAATGCGGGGACTTTGCGTTCGGTTTCCTTTTGCACCCATATTCTCCCACAAAGAATCGAGCCCCTTTTCTCTTATTTCTCTTCTCTAACCAAAACCCAAAATTCTGATAACTCTTCTTTGCTCAATTATCTAATTGACAACTTCAATATCCCCAAAGAACGAGCCCAGAATCTCTCGCTGACATTGACAAGACACTTAAACCCAAGATTGAGTTTTTTCAGCAACTGGGTCTGGTGGGTTCTCATCTGGTTAAGTTTCTATCCAATAATTCATTGCTTTTAACTATTAGTCTAGAGAAAAGATTGATTCCAAATGTTGAAATTCTCAAGAAAATATTAGTTGATGATAAGCGTAATAACGATCTGCTTAAGATTGTGAAGAGTTCTTTCTGGCGTCTTTCTATGGACCCTAAAGGGAGATTGTTGGGCAACATTGAATACTTGGAGAGTTGTGGCATTGTTGGTTGTTAGCCTTTATAACGGAAGAATGTAAACTTAGAGAGCTTGTTTCACGGGCTTTAAGTTTGGGATTTTCGGTTAATTCAAGGATGTTGGTTCATGGTCTTCATACCGTTAGTTGTCTGAGTGAAGAGACAATTGAGAGAAAATTGCAAGTATTAAGGAGTTTTGGATTTTCAAAGGATGAATGCATGCGCGTGTTTAGAGAGTACACCTAGTTTATGTGGCTCATCTGAGAAAGGTTAAAGTGAGCACTTAGAGTTCTTTTTGTACAAGATGGTGATCAAAAGGGAGGAGTTATTACAAAATCCTGTGTTTTTGAAGTATAGCTTGGAAGGTAGAGTGATTCCTCGACATATAAGTCAAAAAAATTGTGAAGTGGAAGAGGTTGTGAAGAAAGAGCCAAGTATTAATTCTGTATTGAAATTGACAGCGGAAAAATTTTTGGAGAAGTTTGTGGTGAAGTTTCGAGATGATGCTGAGGAATTGTTGGTGGCTTACAAGGGCCACAAGTTAGATTCTTCTTCTTCATCATCATCATCATCAAAAGAAGATTCGGAAGAAAATGAGTCTTGATGCAAGTTTTTCTATTCCATCTTCTTTAAGTCGAAAGAGGTTGTTGAAGAAGGAGTCAAATTTTTTGGTTTCGTTGCTGTTGACTGAAGAGGAATTTTTGGAAAAGTTTGTTTTAAAGTTTAGAGATGATGCTGAGGAATTGATGGTAAGCTTACAAGGGTCATAAGCTGGATTGTTCTTCAGCATCATCAGAAGAAAATGATTCGGAAGAAACAGAGTCTTGAGGCGGGTTTTTCTGTTTCCGTTTCCGTTTCTTTATGTTACAGGGACACTTAGTCCTTTTGGAGTTTGATTTTACAATGAAAATTGTTGATTTGAATCACCCGCCTTTGACCAAACATGGTGAAATTCTTACTTTAAAATGGCGCCCTACTCTGGCATTTGGTTGTCATGGAATGACTTGTTCTGATATCATGGACTGGTTTGGGCATTCAGTCATTCTTTGGCAATGTGTTAGCAGCTCAGTTTTTTCCACATGGTTAACAGGACATATATATATATATATTTTTAAAAGATAGGTTGTAGATGGTGGGATTCAAGAAATGAACCGGAATAGAGTACCCTGTAAAATTTATCTAGTGCCAAGACGAAGGCAAAACAGATGCACAGAAGTGGACACGGATGCTAGTTGGTCTCATGTTGGTTGCTCTGCTCAGTTTTAGACGAGGAAGAGGAGTATATTTATGTCTTTCAATTCATTTCTTCGTTTTCCAGCAGAATAGCTTTTAGAGTTTTGAATGTGATTAATTCATGATGCTGGAGCTGCTTAAATCCATTTTTCTGGGAACTGATATTTCCTTATTAAGCATAATTAATATTCATCATCCTTAGATTTCTGTTATTCTGGGATTTCCTGACAACACCCAGGCTACCTAAAAAAGCTATTGAATATTGATTGAGTTTGCACAATTTCAAATAATCTCAAATTTACTTAGTTTTTGGTTTAATTTTCTTGGTAGTCTTTTATCTGTGTTGGAGTTGTGGCAACTTAAGTTTGAAAGTTAAGGATAAAAATTCCGGTCATCGAGTGCGGAGGGTAATATTATCCATGGAGGTCTAGTGGGGTGCGATTGTCAATTTCCCCAATTAAGTGGGGTGGCAGAAGTTTTAATAAATTATAGGGCTCCTTCTACTTGAAAACCTGCCTCTTTTCCCGAATTTGAAAACCTATGAGCCTTCCGTCTCCTTCCAGACCACTCCCAAAATGCAGACTCTGAATTCTGTTTCGCGTCGCAAAGGCAATAGCATTCGCATCAATCTTCTTCCAATGCCAATTCCAATACCAAAATCAACTAAAACCCTTTTATCACTTTTCTCTTCTCTAATCAAAACCAAGAATCCCCGTAAGTCTGATTTGTTTGAATACCTAACTGAAACCTTCAATGTGTCCGAACAACGAGCCCAGTCCCTGTCAGTAAGGCACAATCACCTCAAATCTCTTGATAAGGCCCAATCTGTTGTTCAGTTTCTTCGAAAGCTTGGCTTCTCTGAAACCCATATCCGCTCTTCAGTCCGTCGCAGACCCGAAATCCTCTTCTCGGACGTTGAGAGGACCCTGAAACCCAAGATTGAGTTCCTTCAGCAACTGGGTCTGGTGGGTGCTCATCTGGGTAAGTTTCTCTCCAATCATTCAACGGTTTTGACTGTTAGTTTAGAGAAAAAGTTGATTCCAAATTTTAAAATTCTCATGAAAATATTAGTTAATGATAAGAAAAAATTAATTAGGGTTATTTCGAAAAACAGCTGGATTCTTTGTAACCCTAAAGGAAGATTGTTAAGCAACATTGAATACTTGAAGAGTTATGGGATTGTGGGTTCTCAGCTGTCGATACTGTTAAAGAAACAACCTAGGTTATTTAGCTTTCAAGAATCTAAAATTAGCGAGCTTGTTTCACGGACTTTAGATATGGGATTTTCAGTTAATTCGAGGATGTTTGTATATGGACTTTATACAGTTGGTTTTTATAGAGAAGAAACAATTGAGAAAAAATTGCAATTGTTAAGGAGTTTTGGATTTTCAAAGGATGAGTGCATGTGCATGTTTAGGAGTACACCTCTGCTTTTTCATCAATCTGAGGAGAAGTTAAAATTAGGACTTGAGCTTCTGTTGAATAAGATGATGAATAAAAAGGAGGTCTTGTTACGTGCACCAGTGTGTTTGATGTATAGCATTGAAGATAGAGTGATTCCTCGATATAAAGTATTGCAAATTTTGAAGTCCAAGAGGTTGTTGAAGAAAGAGCCAAGTGCTTGTACCCTGTTGGGGTTAGCTGAGAGAAAATTTTTGGAGAAGTTTGTCACAAGGTTTAGAAATGATGCTGAGGAACTATTGGTAGCTTACAAGGGTCATAAGTCAGATTCTTCTTTGGCATAATTGGAAGAAAAAGATATGGAAGACAAATAGTCTTCATGTAACTTTCTCTACTTTATAAGGACCCTCATTTTGAATTGATATTACAATGAGAATTGTTGTTTTGAATCTTACAAATACTTCAGAGCCTTGTGAGGGAAGGATTTGGATACATGGTTCAACATTGACCAAAAAATGCAAAATTCTTATTTTAACAGATAGAGTGCAATTCCAAGATTTTGTTGTGATGGGAGTGAGTTGATCCAGTATCAAGGATTGTTTTGGGCATTTTCATTTTCCTCTGTCAGCAGAGTTCTTGTGAGACATTCAACGGCCTTTCTTGAGGGGGATCAAAGATAATGAACCAAATTGGATTGCCACTGATTCTTCTTTTGTGTTCTCAATGAGTTTGCTCTTTCCATCTCTCTCACAATCTTGGTGTAGCTCTCCAAATCCTCTTCTGCGACGTTGACAAGACCCTTAAGCCCAAGATTGACTTACTTTCAGCAACTGGGTCTGGCTGGACCTCATCTGGGTAAGTGTTTCATCCAAGAATTCAGATCTTTTAACTAATAGTCTAGAGAATAAGATTCCCAATATTGAAATTGGAAGATATTAGTCAATGATTTTGAATCATGAACATCTGTTTAGGGTTATAAGGACATGCAACTGGGCTGTTTCTATGGACCTTAAACGAAGATTGTTGAGCAACACTGAATACTTGGAGATTTGTAATATTGTGGGTTCTGTACCGTCAAGAAAAAACAATAAAGATGCGGAGAAGGGCTATTTCTGTTCCTTGTATTGCTAATTGGTCTCATTTGGTTGCTCAGCTGAGTTTTAGACAAGTAAGAGGCATATATTGAGATCGTTGTTTTTGTTCCTGAGTTTAGAAGCTTAAGAACTTTTAGAGTTTTTACTGTGATTAATTCATGATGCTGAAGCTATAGATAGATTTGTGTTTTTTTTTTCCCTTGAACTCTGGCTACACCAGGACACCCTGAGTAATTTTGGACAGTTCCAAGAAACTCCCAAGTTTTTAGTTTTTTTTTTTTTTTTTTTTCCTTTAATGGTTTATTTGGAAGTTTTTCTGCATTTAAAATTTGCTGGCTCAATTTGTATATAAAAAAATTCCAACATTTTGCACTTATCAATTTGTATATTAAAAAAAAGATAAATGTAAAATTATCAAAAAAGGAAAGATGTAATTAATTATAAAACAGTGATTTTAGGTCTTCTTATGTAAATTGTGGCATTTTACAATAATTGAGCAATAACATTTTCCAAAGCGATTATTGATCGTGCAAACTTTATCTTTATTTCTATTTATATGAGTGGCTCTTGCCCGAAAGCTTCTTGTATGCTTAACCCATTTTGTGTAAATTGATTATAGTTGGATACCGACATGATTAACTGTGCTGGAGTGACTGGACGTGCGGAGCACTTGTTTGTTCATGCCATATTTTCAAATATGCCGCTCAGGGACATCCCATAAAACACATTTTCTATAATTTGGGTGATTTGATTTTGACCTAGTGTCCTGTTTAGGGTTTTGTTGACTTATATAATTTATCATGGGTAAATTAACAAAATGACTAAAATTATATACTTGCATTTTTAGTGTCCTGTTTAGGGACCTTTGAAATAATTATGTTCCGAAAATTTGTTTGAACTAATCTTTGATGTTGCAAGCACAAATTCATATATTGAAAGGTAGACTTGCACTTTCTTTTGCTGTTGCTAATGAGCATTTGACAGCTTGACCAATATGTTTTGGTTATCATTTATCAAACTATCAATCTTTGGCGTTTGATAGCAAAAAATATTTGTCAGTTTGTCAATCTATTAGATTACAGTTATGTCATTATTTAGGACGTGGTTATTTTTAAAATATTTCTCTTAATTTTGGTTGTTTTTCAAAATTTTATTTTATTATTTATATTTTTTTACTGTAGGAAGAGTGTAAACTATACCTTTCCCTGGTCGTAGAAAAACGGATATTGTTGGCGAGGGTCTTTGGTGTTACTTTTTGAAATGTTAGCGAGGTAATTAACGAGTTTTCCATAATTATTTTCTAAATGATTTTTAAGCAAACTTCAACTATAGATGGAAAATTATCCTACTCCCTATATGTTATATATTTCTAGATTACAGTTGTGATTTGTCATCTTTGTTGAATTAAGAGTTCAATTATATTTTAAAAATTTTATTTTGACGAATTTGAGTTTTATAAAATTTGATAATTTTATGTAGAGTTTACTCTTGAGGGAGCTAACTATTACTTATACATGTGATGTAATAATAATAAATAATAATAATGATGATGATGACGACGATGATGATGATGACAGCAAAAAAAAGTAGATGTCCTTTAGCTTTTCTATTATTAGAATAATAATAATAATAATTGATTATTTATTATAACTATAAAAGAGAACTCCATTTTTATTATTTCTTCTTAAGGTCTTCATCCAGGAACTTATCCTTCACCTGCAAATGAAAAATATAGGAGACAGATTCGACCATTTGCGTTTTATCTTTTGAAAATTTATTTCTGATAGGCTGATACATTTAATAAAATGTATAAAAATATTTTCGAAGTTTGAAACTCAAGAAATTGAAGGAAAATAATTATTTTTCCCTGTTTTTGGCCGTTACATTATTTTTAGGTTGACACTCAAAAAACCATTTTTGAGAATACTTTGACTGAAAGCATTACTTGAAAATTCATTTTAGCCCTTGTTTCTAAAATCAAATACATATGAAAGGGTGTTTGATGATAAAGGGGTGTTGATGGTGGGATATTGATATTGATCTAAAGTTGCATTAGTAATTTCCAAATTCACCAATCTCATTTAATAAGATTTTTAAGTCTCTTAATATAAACTAAGCTGATTTTAGTTTCATAGTTCTTGCAATAACAAAGCTAATCAATGAAGACTCCCGTTGCAAATGCATTGGCATTGATCTTCTTCCAATGCCAAAAACAAGCAAAACCCTTTTATCACCTTCCTCTTCTCTAATCAAAACCCAGAATCCCCATAGCTCTCTCCTGCTTAGCTACCTTACTGAAACCTTCAATTTCTCCGAACAAAGAGCCCAGTCCCTGTCATTCAGGTACGGTCACATCAATTCCCTTGATAAATCCCAATCTGTCGTTCACTTTCTTCAAAAGCTTGGCTTCTCTCAAACTCTTATCCAGTCTTCAGTCCGTTCGACACCCAAAATCCTCTTCTCAGACATTGACAAGACCCTTAAACCCGAGATTGAGTTTTTTCAGCAACTGGGTCTGGTGGGTTCTCATCTTTGTGAGTTTCTTTCCAAGAATTCAGTGCTTTTGGCGGTTAGTTTAGAGAAAAGATTGATTCCAAATGTCGAAATTCTCAAGAAAAAATTAGCTAATGACAAGCATAATAAAAATCTGGTTAATGTTATAACGAGATCTCGCTGGGCTCTTTCTATGGACCCTAAAACGAGATTGTTGAGCAACATTGAATCTTGGAGAGTTGGGGCATTGTAGGTTCTCAGCTTTCAGCGTTGTTAAAGAGACAGCCTAGTGTCACGAGCTTGGAGTTTAGCGCAGCTTGCTCGTGCGGCACTTAGGCAACATGAACCCGAAGTTGCTAAGTAAGCCTTGTGATTAGCTTGCTTCGCTCAAGGAAGAAGCTTGTGGACCGTTGAGCTTAAGAACTTGTAGGCAACAAAGAGAAGAGTAGGAAGAATGGAGGCAAGTATTGCTTACTCAAAGAATGCTTTGTATTACGATTGAAAGCTTACAATGCTTGAATTCAATGAATGTGTGGATTTGCTTGGATATCTTACAAATGAGCCTTGGAGGGGTTTTTATAGTGAGTCACCTCCTCCATAACGGCTAACGGCTAGTTTCTAACGGCATAACGGCTAGTTTTCTAACGGCTATATAACGGCTAGTTTCTAACGGCTATATAACGGCTAGTTTCCTAACGGCTATATAACGGCTAGTTCCCAACGGCTATATAACGGCTAGTTCCCAACGGCTATATAACGGCTATATTTGACCATCTAGAATCTCTAGATATTTACATTAATGTCACTAGCTAGAATTTCCGAAAGGTGGGCTTGGATTAGGCCAAGCCTTGTGTGATTGAGCCAACTCTAGCTTGTAACTTGGCGGGCCGTAACATTCTCCCCCACCTGATTCCGCAACGTCCCCGTTGCGTCCTTGAAGATGTATCATCGGTTGTGGGCGAGAGGTCTTATGTCGACGCTTCCCTTTTCCGCGCTTGCGTGACCTCCTGGTTGCCTTCGCGGTCTTGGGAGGCATCATTCTGTGAGACACCATAGATGGAGGTTCGGTGTCAAATTCCTCTTGCCTTGGTGATTGTCTCTCCGATGTATTTTGAGCCACAACATCCTTGTTTTCGTCAAGGATGGGCAGAATTTGTGGGCTCTTAGTAACAACGAGATTCTCCCCATCGTTGAGCTCCCGAATGGGAGTAAGGAGGTTCGGCTCTTCCTTAATCCCTTGTTCAAATTGTAGTGCGGACATTATCTTCTTCTCGACCTTAGCTACACGTTCTATGCCGACCGTGCATGAATGACTTCCATCGAGGATGCTAAGGGAGTTAGAAGATGGTATGGGAAAGGCATGGGCTTGATCGAAGAATTCCATGCCGAGCACTACTTAGAAATCATCCATAGGAACAATGGAGAAATCAAGCTTACCATTCCACGTGCCAAGTTGGACGGATGTGGCTTTAGACACCCCCACAATTGCCTTGGCAGTTGAGTTTATGGCTTTGATGGCACCACCTCCCTTGGTGTATTTGAGACCTAACCGTTTGGCCTCTTCTTCGGAAATGAAATTGTGCGTGGCTCCCGTGTCGAGGATTGCACGCACATTTTTGTCGTTAATGGTGGCACTCACATACATTAAACCTTTCTTGGTATGTGTGGTTTTCTTGAGTGCACCAATGATATGAAGGGAACCCATTTCCGCTTGCGGCTCCTCATCATGGACACCCCCATCTTGAGTGACAAGAGCATTGAGGGCCTTCCTCTTTGGGCAATCACGAACCCAATGAGGACCATCACAGATGAAGCAAGGGCTTTTAGGTTTAGGGGCATCAAACTTACCTCTATTGGGCGTGTTTCGTTTGTCCCCTCCGAATGCCTTGCGTTTACCACCTTCCTTGCGAGGATGATATTGCTCTTCTCCATCTTTCTCGTGGTTGGGCTTCCTCTCCTTGAATTGGGTAGAGTAATCCACAAGAGATTCGGCTATGGCTATAGCATCATCGAGATTTTGCACGTTACGCCTCTCTAGTTCAATTCTTGCCCAATCTTTGAGCCCATCAAGAAAATAGAAGAGGGAGTCCTTCTCGGACATGTCCTCAATTTCAAGGATTATAGTAGTGAAGTCTTTAATGTACTCACGGATTGTGCCGCTTTGCTTCAATCGGCGGAGACGACCTCTTGCCTCCTTCTCGGCATTGCTTGGAGAGAAATGCTTCCGAAGTTCTCTCTTGAAATCCTCCCATGTGCGGAGGGAAATGATGCCTTTGCCCGCGTCGCCATGCTTTCGACGCCACCAAAGTTGGGCTGCATCACGTAGAAATGTGGGCGCAACACCAATCCTCGAAGCATCATCGTGGGCACATTTAGCTTCGAAGTATTGTTCCAAGCCAAAGAGGAAGTTTTCCACTTCCGTTGCATTGCGGGTGCCATGGTACGTGGGAGGAGTAGGCACTTGCATATTTATCAACGCATTACCGCTTATGTAGGAAGGGCTAGCGCGCTCGCATTGGTGCTTCTCCCATTCCGTGCGATTTTCCTCTACTTCGGCACGAAGTCCTCGCAACTCATGTTCCATAAAGACCCGCAAGCTTGTGAGCTCTCGTGTAATGTTACGAAGCTCCTTCTCATAAGCCCTACTAAACTCGTTGATGTTGGACTTTGTGGCTTGGGTTATCTCTCCATATTCCGTCTCTAGACCTTCGAGACGTGCGGAGAGCCCTTCGATCGTATTGTCCATCCCCGAGATAGTTTGTTCAAGGCTTGCAACACGAGGCTCCAAGACTTCCGTGAGGGGGGCTTTAGTCTTACCACGTTTTCCTTGTAGGCGTGGTTGTGGGAGAGATTGTTCCTCTCGACCACGGACTTGCTCCTCCATGTTCATCTCCATGTCGGATGCCATTTGTTCTTTGTGCTCGAACCGTGCTCTGATACCAACTGTCACGAGCTTGGAGTTTAGCGCAGCTTGCTCGTGCGGCACTTAGGCAACTTGAACCCGAAGTTGCTAAGTAAGCCTTGTGATTAGCTTGCTTCGCTCAAGGAAGAAGCTTGTGGACCGTTGAGCTTAAGAACTTGTAGGCAACAAAGAGAAGAGTAGGAAGAATGGAGGCAAGTATTGCTTACTCAAAGAATGCTTTGTATTACGATTGAAAGCTTACAATGCTTGAATTCAATAAATGTGTGGATTTGCTTGGATTAGCTTGGATATCTTACAAATGAGCCTTGGAGGGGTTTTTATAGTGAGTCACCTCCTCCATAACGGCTAGTTTTCTAACGGCTATATAACGGCTAGTTTCTAACGGCTATATAACGGCTAGTTTCCTAACGGCTATATAACGGCTAGTTCCCAACGGCTATATAACGGCTATATTTGACCATATAGAATCTCTAGATATTTACATTAATGTCACTAGCTAGAATTTTCGAAAAGTGGGCTTGGATTAGGCCAAGCCTTGTGTGATTGAGCCAACTCTAGCTTGTAACTTGGCGGGCCGTAACACTAGGCTCTTTACAATGGAAGAATGTAAACTTAGAGAGCTTGTTTCTCGGACTTCGAGTTTGGGATTTTCGGTCAATTCGAGGATGTTGGTTCATGGACTTTTTTCAGTTAGTTTTATGAGCAAACAAACATTCGAGAGAAAAATTCAACTGTTTAGGAGTTTTAGATTTATTGCGTAATACAGAAGCGATACCATCAAAATAACCAAATGCACAACCACAAATTATACTAGATAATTGAATATAATAGCAACTAAAGAGGTAACCAATCGGCGAATAATGCAGAAATAGAAAGAACACAAAGATTTAACGAGGTTCGGTATTGTTATCTACGTCCTCGGGCGCTGTTGAAGAAACCTTTCACTATCTTCAAAGAAAATTACAAACTTTTGGGTCACAATACAAATATCATAACTGTTGGGTCAAACTTAATTACCTAAATAGTTGGTCAAATTGTAATTATTCAAACAATTGGGCAACACTACAAATACCCAAAAATAAAAGGAATAAAACAAATATTACAAACTTTAAGGTCTTTAATAAAAGGCCTTAAACTATGAGGTCTTATATGTGAGACCTTACAAATATGGGGGGTGGAGGAGAATTTCAATTGGGACACTTAAATGAGAAGACTTGGTTTCAATTTATAAGCCCAAACCTCTCCAACATAATGACTCTCACTCCATGTGAGATCCTTGCACACACACAAATGGCTAAAGAACCAAAACTCTAACAATTCTCCACCTTGGCGATTTAGCCAATTCACCATAAGACTTTTCTTTTTCACATATTCTCTATCGAAGCTGCAAAGCTTCCAAATGCTCCTAATGGCGCAGTCAAACTTGCTCAATGTTGATCAAGTCCAAAGAATGACTGAACTTGATCGCTGTCACAATCTTAGTCAATATATCTGCGGGATTCTTAGCAGTCCCAATCTTCTGAAGTAAGATTCTTCCTTGATCAATGATCTCCTGCACAAAATGATATCGAATATCAATACGCTTCATACGAACATGGAACACTGGATTCTTGGCTAAATGGATAGCACTCTAACTGTCAGAATAAAGAGTGATCTTCTTTTGCCCAATTCCCAATTCATCCAACAATCTCTGAAACCAAATAGCTTCCTTCACAGCCTCTGTCATTGCCATATACTCTGCCTCTGTAGTAGACAAAGCCACTATAGACTGTAAAGTAGACTTCCAACTCATTGGTGCTCTTGCAAGAGTAAACACATAACCGGTTGTCGACCGACATTTATCCAAATTACCAGTATAATCAAAATCAACATAACCAATAACATACTGATCATATGTATCATCCCTCTCAAAGATTAAGCCAAAATCTACGGTTTTCAACAAATACCGTAGAATCCATTTCACTGCTTGCCAATGTCCTTTATCAGGATCATGCATATACCTGCTCACAACTCCAACTGCATGTGAAATGTCGGGTCTTGTACACACCATAGCATACATCAGGCTACTAAAGGTTTTGACTGCTATATAATGCCAAACCGCTGTAATACCTTTTTCAAATATTGCTTCTGAGTCAAATAAATCTTGCTTCTCCTTTTATCTCTGCTAATCTCCATACTCAGTATCATCTTAGTTTCACCCAAATCTTTCATCTCAAACTCTTGATTCAATTGAGTCTTTAACATCTTAATTTCTTTGACGTTCGTCGAAGCTATCAACATATCAACATATAAGAGTAAATAAATGAAAGAACCATCATGTAGCCTCCGAAAATACACAATTATCAAATTTGCTTCTTATGTATCTCTGACCCATTATAAACCGATTAAATCGCTTGTACCACTGCCTCGGAGATTGCTTTAAACCATAAAGCGATCTTTTTAGTTTGCATACCAAATTTTCTTTACTAGCAACTTTGAATCCCTCTAGCTGAGTCATATAGATTTCCTATTCCAAGTCACCATGTAAAAATGCAGTTTTTACATCAAGTTGAACTAGTTCCATATTCATCTTAGCTACCAAGGCCAACAAAATTCTAATAGAAGAATGTTTCACAATTGGAAAAATTACCTCATTATAGTCAATTCCTTCTCTCTGAGCATAGCTTTAGCCACCAACCTTGCCTTGTAACGGACGTCATTCTTATCAAGAAATCCATCTTTTTTTGTAAATACCCAGTTACCTTTTTACCCTTCGATAGTTGAGCTAGCTCCCAAGTTTCATTCTTCTGAAGAGACTGTATCTCTTCGCTCATAGCTATCTTCCACTGATCAACTTCAGAACATCTGAATGCCTCTTTGTATGTGGAACGAACATCATCATCTGCAATTAAAAGTGCATAGGCCACCATATCAGCAAATCGAGCAGGTCTGCGAATCTCACGTCTTGGCCTATTAATTGCAATAGATTCTTGTTGTTGTTGAGGTTCCTAAGTAGAACCCTTTCCATCATCTCTCAAATCTCCCTTTGTCACAAGAGTACCATCATCTGTCTCAACAGATCTAATTGGGTTCAATGTTGTCATTTCAAATTCCACTTGCTGCTGAGTATGCTCCACCTACCGTGGAGTACCATTCATCTTTGTCTGGTTTTTTGATTTCTTTAACGTTGAAGACTCATCAAATGTCACATCTCGACTAGATGCAATCTTCTAAAATTAGGACACCAAAGACTATATCCTTTTACTCCTGAAGCAAACCCTAAGAAAATCGCTTTCTTGGCTCTAGGATCCAGCTAAGATTCTTTTATATGATAATATGCAGTGGAACCAAAGACATGTAAAGAATCATAATAAAAAACAGGTTGTCCAAACCATACCTCTAATGGAGTTCTATCACCAATAGCAGCTGAAGGTAGACAATTAATGAGATGACACACATAAGTCATAGACTCAGCCTAAAATTCCTTGCCCAACCCAACATTGGACAACATACACCGAACTTTCTCTAGCAATGTCCAATTCATGCGTTCTACCACCCATTCGGTTGTGGTGTACCTCAAACAGTAAAATGATGTAGAATACCTTCATGTTGACATAATTTCAAAAAGTGATCACTGCAATACTCACCACCATTATCTATTCTGAGATGCTTGATCTTCTTGCCAGTTTGTGTCTCAATCATCTTTTTCCACTTAAGGAAAGCACTAAGTACATTATCTTTTGATTTCAAACAGTACACCCAAGTTCTTATGAAAAAGTCATCAACAAAAGTAACAAAGTAGTGCCTACCTCCCATCGATGCGGTTTTGGTAGGTCCCACATATTTGAGTGAACATAATCAATAATACCATTGGTATTATGAATAGCGGTGCCAAATTTCACTCTCTTCTGCTTTTCCAGAACACAATGCTCACAAAAATCCAGCTTGCAGGTCTTTGCACCTTTCAATAAGCCTCGTTTCACCAGATTGAATAAGGTTTTCTCATCTGCATGTCCCAATCGCATATGTCACAGTCTAGTGATCTTTGAATCTGTATCATTATCAGAAATCGTGGTCGCTGATCCAATAACCATACCACCATTATAGTAATACGAGTTGTTCCTCTTAGTACCTTTCAATACCACAAGAGCGTCTGAAGTGACCCTCAGAATACCACCTCGAATAGACACCGCATAGCCTTTAGATTCTAAGGCTCCCAAAAAGATGAGATTCTTCTTCAACTTCGGTACATACAGAACACCTGTCAGAACTCTAGTCAATCCATCATGATTCCTCAATCGGATCGAACCTATCCCAGTAGTATGACAAATATCATCATTGCCCATTTACACAACTCCACAATCAAGCTTTTAAAACTGAAAGAACCATTCCCTATATGGACACATATGATAAGTACAACCCGAATTTATAATCCACTCATCAGAGCCAGAAGTGGATGGGTGACCAACTAGATATATATTTGAATCACTATCATCCTTACGCTCAATAATACATGCATCAGAAACAGACTTGCCCTTATCTTTCTTTTTCAACTTAGGACAATCTTTCTTCCAATGTCTTTTCTTATGATAAAAGGCACACTTATCTTTTTCTAATCTACCCCTCGACTAAGATTTTTTTTTTTCTGGTTTCCTACTTTGACTACGCCCTCTCACTATCAATGTATCTTTTTTTTTTATTTGTCACAATCATTGTCTTCTCCGGTATAGATGACGATGATGCCATCACTACCTCTCACAAATAAGCTCGATATACAAATCACCAATAACTAAGCTTTAAACAAACTATTATATTCAATAACTAGCAATCCACATTCAACAGCCCCGAAAAGTATTAAGTGCTTCAATGAAACAACCACTCACTACCCAAAACCTTAGGCTCTGATACCAATTGTTGCGCAATGCGGAAGCGATACCATCAAAACAACCAAATGCACAACCACAAACTATGCCAGATAATTGAATATAATAGCAACTAAAGAGGCAACCAATCAACCAATAATACAAAAATAGAAAGAACAACAAGATTTAATGAGGTTCGGTATTGTTACCTACGTCCTCGGGTGCCGCTGAAGAAACATTTCACTATCTTCAAAGAGAATTACAAACTTTTGGGCCACAACACAAATACCACAACTATTAGGTCAAATTACAATTATTTGAATAGTTGGGTCAAATTTTAATTATCCAAACGATTGGGCAACACTACAAATACTTCAAAATAAAAAGAGAAAAATAAATATTACAAACTTTAAGGTTCTTAAAAAAGCCCCTTAAACTATGAGATCTTATATGTGAGACCTTACAAATATGGGATATGGAGGAGAATTTCAATTGGGACACTTAAACGAGAAGACTTAGCTTCAATTTATAAGCCTAACCTTCTCCAACACAATGACCCCCACTCCATGTGGGATCTTTGCACACACACAAATGACTAAAGAGCCAAAACTCTAACAGGATTTTCAAAGGATGAATGCATAGGGATGTTTAGGAGGGCAACCTCTTTTTCTTAGTCATTCTGAGGAGAATTTAAAGTTAAAACTTGACTTCTTTTTGTATACGATGGTGATTAAAAAAGAGGCCTTGTTACGTTCACCAGAGTGTTTGATGTACAGCATACAAGATTGAGTGACTCCTCGATGTAAACCCTTGCAAATTTTCAAGTCCAAGCAGTCGTTGAAGAAAGAGCCAAGTCCTTCTGCCTTCTTGGTGATAACTGAGAGGAAATTTTTGAAGAAGTTTGTCACAAGGTTTAGAGATGATGCTGAGGAATTATAGGTAGCTTACAAGGGTCAGAACTCAGATTCTTCTTTGACATCATCAAAAGAAAAAGATTTGGAAGACAAATAGTCTTCATGTCAGTTTCTCTACTTTATGAGTGTTGGGGATGCGAGACATGTGGCTCTGACGTGGCTGACACGTGGCGACGTTCTCTGACGTGGCACTACTAACGTGGATGATGACATTGTTGATGAAATGGCAGTTTTACTGACGTGGCTGATGATGCAGCGGATAATGTGCTGACGTGGCTGATGATGTGCCGGATGCTGTCAGCCTTCTTCAACCTCTAGATGGCGCGTGCGGCGCGTAGAGCGAGTGAGGCCCACTCGCAGACCAGATGCTTGGCGCGTGCAGCGTCCTTGGTGGTCGGATCGGTCACCAAAAAATTATAGAATACTCCTCTCGGCATCAGGAACACACTAAACACTTCAAATTTAAAATTCAAGTACTTTCGAAAAATTCAAAATTTTCCAGAAACGGGGGACAATTTTCTCTGATTTTTCTCTCTCTGTTCTGGCACTCCAGGAGCTCAACCTGGCTTTGATACCACTTGTTAGGATGCGACGGACACTTCAAAACAGATTCTGGGAGAAAAAAAACTTGTATTCACAGAGAAAATTAATATACAAAGATTACACAAAAACTCCCCTAAATAATTTCCTGGAGTTCTGCTGGCTCTCTATACCTCTCAGAAGTCTCTGGTTCTGAATTGGGCTCTCTCTGGAATCCCTCTCTCTTAATTAGTTAAACTCTGCAGAACGTCCTCAATTTATAGAGGATTATATATTACATTTTCAATGGGGTAGGTGAGGTTGGTTACCTAACTCACGTAACCTTAGACTTTCCTTTGGTAGGTAACCTCCTTTTGAAATGGGAGGGACTTTTAGATGCTGCATGCCTCATGCATGAGCTCAGCAACAACAATTCTCTTTATATGAGATTTCTGCATTACATTTTCAACATTTTAGGTAAGAAATTAGGACACCTACCTTACCTAATATTCACCTACCTTCAAGGTTGGCCACCTATCTCACATGGGAGGTGCCAACCTTCACATGGGATTGACTTCTCCAACAATTTTGATTTCCTCACTAATGAGGAGCTTAATGACACCCTCCGTTGTTTCCTGTATAAACAATAGTTGCAAGGATGAGATGCTGCATCATTGGAAACATTGATTAGCTTATTCTTCTGAAGGATTGTCAAACCCTTCTCACTCATGTGACCGAGCCTTAATGTAGCAGAACATATGGTCCCTTAGGATTTGTGGCATAAAAGGCTCGGGCACATGAGTGAGAAGGGTTTAACAATCCTCTAAAAGAAGAAGCTGATCAATGTTTTCAAGGATGCAGCGTCTCATCCTTGCGACTATTGTTTGTACGGAAAATAACAGAGGGTGTCATTCAGCTCCTCATTAGTGAGGAAATCAAAATTGTTGGAGAAGTCAATCCCATGTGAAGGTTGGCACCTCCCATGTGAGGTAGGTGGCCAACCTTGAAGGTAGGTGAATATTAGGTAAGGCAGGCGTCCTAATTTCTTACCTAAAATGTTGAAAATGTAATGCAGAAATCTCCTATAAAGAGAATTGTTGTTCCTGAGCTCATGCATGAGGCATGCAGCATCTAGAAGTCCCTCCCATGTCAAAGCGAGGTTACCTACCAAAGGAAAGTCTAAGGGTAGGTGAGTTAGGTAACCAACCTCACCTACCCCATTGAAAATGTAACGTAGAATCCTCTATAAATTGAGGACGTTCTGCAGAGTTTAAGTAATTAAGAGAGAGGGATTCCAGAGAGAGTCCAATTCAGAACTGGAGAGTTCTGAGAGGTATAGAGAGCTAGGAGAGCTACAAGAAATTATTTAGGGGAGTTTTTGTGTAATCCTTGTATATTAATTTTCTCTGTGAATACAAGTTATTTTTCTCCTAGAATCTGATCTGAAGTGTCCGTCGCATCCCAACAAGTGGTATCAGAGCCTGGTTGAGCTCCGTACTAGAACAGATTCTGAGAGAAAAATAACTTATATTCACAAAGAAAATTAATATACAAGAATTACACAAAAACTCCCCTAAATAATTTCCTGGAGCTCTCTTGGCTCTCTATATCTCTCAGAACTCTCTGGTTCTGAATTGGACTCTCTCTGGAATCCCTCTCTCTTAATTACTTAAACTCTGCAGAATGTCCTCAATTTATAGAGGATTCTACATTACATTTTCAATGGTGTAGGTGAGGTTGGTTACCTAACTCACCTACCCTTAGACTTTCCTTTGGTAGGTAACCTCGCTTTGACATGGGAGGGACTTCTAGATGCTGCATGCCTCATGCATGAGCTCAGCAACAACAATTCTCTTTATAGGAGATTTCTGTATTACATTTTCAATAATTTAGGTAAGAAATTAGGACACCTACCTTACCTATTATTCACCTACCTTCAATGTTGGCCACCTACCTCACATGGGAGGTGCCAACCTTCACATGGGATTGACTTCTCCAATAATTTTGATTTCCTCACTAATGAGGAGCTGAATGACACCTTCAGTTGTTTCCCGTACAAACAATAGTCGCAAGGATGAGACGTTGCATCCTTGGAAACATTGATCAACTTCTTCTTTTGAAGGATTGTCAAACCCTTCTCACTCATGTGGTCGAGCCTTAATGTAGCAGAACATATGGTCCCTCAGGATTTGTGGTATAAAGGGCTCGGTCACATGAGTGAGAAGGGTTTGACAATTTTTAGAAAAAGAAGCTGATCAATGTTTTCAAGGATACAGCGTCTCATCCTTGCGACTATTGTTTATACAGGAAACAACAGAGGGTGTCATTCAGCTCCTCAATAGTGAGGAAATCAAAATTGTTGGAGAAGTCAATCCCATGTGAAGGTTGGCACCTCCCATGTGAGGTAGGTGGCCAACCTTGAAGGTAGGTGAATATTAGGTAAGGTAGGCGTCCTAATTTCTTACCTAAAATGTTGAAAATGTAATGTAGAAATCCCTTATAAAGAGAATTGTTGTTCCTGAGCTCATGCATGAGGCATGCAGCATCTAGAAGTCCCTCCCATGTCAAAGCGAGGTTACCTACCAAAGGAAAGTCTAAGGGTAGGTGAGTTAGGTAACCAACCTCACCTACCCCATTGAAAATGTAATGTAGAATCCTCTATAAATTAAGGACATTCTGCAGAGTTTAAGTAATTAAGAGAGAGGGATTCCAGAGAGAGTCCAATTCAGAACTAGAAAGTTCTGAGAAGTATAGAGAGCCAGGAGAGCTCTAGGAAATTATTTAGGGGAGTTTTTGTGTAATCCTTGTATATTAATTTTCTCTGTGAATACAAGTTATTTTTCTCTCAGAATCTGTTCTGAAGTATCCGTCGCATCCCAACAAGTGGTATCAGAGCTTGGTTGAGCTCCTGAAGTACTAGAACAGATTCGGAGAGAAAAATAACTTGTATTCATAGAGAAAATTAATATACAAGGATTACACAAAAACTCCCCTAAATAATTTCTTGGAGCTCTCCTGGCTCTCTATACCTCTCAGAACTCTCTGGTTCTGAATTGGACTCTCTCTGGAATCCCTCTCTCTTAATTTCTTAAACTCTGCAGAATGTCTTCAATTTATAGAGGATTCTACATTACATTTTCAATGGGATAGGTGAGGTTGGTTACCTAACTCGCCTACTCTTAGACTTTCCTTTGGTAGGTAACCTCCCTTTGACATGGGAGGGGCTTCTAGATGCTGTCTGCCTCATGCATGAGCTCAGCAACAACAATGAGGACCCTCAGGCCTTTTGATTTTGGATTGATATTACTTTCAAGATTGCTGTTTTGAATCTTACGAGTACTTCGGAGCCTTGGGAGGGAAGGATTTGGATAAATGGTTCAACATTGACCAAAAATTGCGAAATTCTTATTTTAACAGATATAGTGCGAATCCAACATTTTGTTATTGTGGAGTGAGTTGATCCAATATCATGGATTGTTTTAGCCTTTCAATCATTTTGCTGTGTTGGCAACTGAGTTCTTTACAGACAATCAACAGGGTTTATTGAGAAGAATCAAATTTCTTATATGGTGGAGTGGTTCGGCATTCTGCTACAATATGTGTTAGCAGCTAAGTTTTATCCAGACTGTTGATTGGCTTATTTTTTGAAATTGGCAGTAGAAACAGGGATCTAACAAAATAACCGAATTGGATTATCTTGTAAAATTGATCTACTTTCAAGACAAAGACGATGCGGATTTGGAGAAATAGCAGTTCTGTTCCATGCATAGCTAATTGGTCTCATTTGGTTGCTCTGCTCAATTCTAGACGAGTAAGAGGCATAGATTGAGATCATTGTTTTTGTTTTTGAGTTTAGAAGCTTTAAAGCTTTTAGAGTTTTTACTATGATTAATTCTTGATGCTAAAGCTATAGATAGATTTGTGTATTTTTTACTCGAAATCTGGCTACACCAGAGCACCCGAGTAATTTAGGACAATTTCAAGAAATTCCAAGTTTTTAATTTTTCTTTAATGGTTTATTTTGAAGTTTTTCAGCATTTAAAATTTGCTAGCATTATTATATAGGGAAAAGAAAGTTAAGGGCAACAGCCCCTTGAGAAGGGACACACACCTGAGGCCTTAATGGCCACCCACGACGCCATTGGGTTTTCAATGTAATTAAATTTGGTGCCAGAACGTGAAGTCCTTTTGAATCAAATGTTGAGTTATCAGATGGCAATGGGTAGGGGTGGCAATTCGTGTTCGCGGGTCGTGTTCTTGTCGTGTCGAGCTGTGACATGATAAAGATTGACCCAACACGAACACGACCCGTTTATTATTCGTGTCACTATGACACGATACAAACACGACACGATTATTAAACGGGTAACAGGACACGACACGTTAACACGAATAATAAACGGGTCATAATCGTGTTAGACATGAACATGACCCGTCTAACACGATTAAGACAAGTTTACATTATTGACACGACACGATTGACACGATTATGACACGTTACATAATTACGTTTCCAACTTTTGTTAAATGACAAAGATATCTTAAGTTTTAAAATTTATTAGGTTTTTAAAATTCTATTTTTTATTTTAAAATTTAGATACATGTAGGGACTAAAATATCTAAAAAGTTTAGTATTTTTAAATTTAATATGTAATCATATCAATATTTGTGTTAATCGTGTTATCGTGTCAATCGTGTATAATATGTATTCGTGTTATTCGTGTTACTTGTGTCATAATCGTGTTCGTGTCAATATTCGTGTTAATCGTGTATTCCTGTCAATCGTGTATAATATGTATTCGTGTTATTCGTGTTACTTATGTCATAATCGTGTTCGCGTGTTGAAGACTCTCAACCCGAACACGACACGATTATTAAACGGGTTGACATCTTCGACACGAACATGACACGAACACGAATATGCCAAAACCCAAACCCACTTAAACCCATGTCGTGTCAAGTCGTGTTCACGTGTTGTGTCAAAAATTGCCGCCCCTATCAATGGGTCATTAGCTTATTGCAATTGATTGCTTTCTACTGCGAATTGAACCAAGGTAGCTCAAATTGGACACGAATTACTCACCATCATTCAAGCAGACAATATACTTTCTGTTCTATGAATTTCTAACACAAGAAAATTAAGATGAACTAAAGTTGGCTGTTATTTGGTTTCAATTTGAAGCAAATTTGCATTCGGGGAATTCCAAAAATATAACCACCACTCACAGTCTGAATTTGAAATGGGAAAGTAGAATAAGGCAACAAAGTCAAACAAACAAATGTTAAAATGGGTGTTTGGCAGCCGCATAAATATTCCAAAATATAGGGTTTAGGGGTGCAATAACAAGCAGTAAACTTGTGACATGAGGATTCCGGCCTCCTGTTCTGTTGCATGGTAAGAAATTGTAATATATAAAACTAAGGTGGTGTTTATTTCAACACTTAACACTTTTTAGATGTAAACACTTTTTAGAATTTAATTTACATCACTTAATAGAATATTTATTTACTTTTTTAGATACCACTTAAAAAAAGTGGTAAGAGAATATTTTTACCCTTAATGTGACTTTTTTTACCCATGTTAAAATGTAAAAGGTTTATATTTATATTTATACAATCCTTTAAAAATTAAATAGTTAATAAAATTAAATCAAAATTCTTTTTCATTTAAATAATTAAGATTATATTTCTTACAACCTTTAAAAAATAATTATTAACTAAAATTAAATAAAAATTCTTTTTCATTTAAATAGTTAATATTATATTATATAAACTAATATGATAGTATAACTACTATATCATTAATATTATCAATTTTTAAAATTCATTCCTCCAATTAGATCAAATTTAAGTCATATCAATTTGTATAACAAAATTGTAAGAGTAGTATTTTATCCATTACATTTTGAGGACCATATTTTGAATCATAAAAGAATAATTCTATTAATTAAACTGTTTTTCATTTCATAAACTTAAGAAGAAAAAAACTAATATGATCTTTTAACTGACAATACTAAATATTAATTTTTTACTTTAAATTTATACTATTAAATAAAATAAAATGCTCTTAGCAATCTAATAAATAACTTTTGAAGTTTCAATAAAAATGTCCCAATAGTATGTAATAAAATTCTATCAAATATATTGCCTATTTTAAAACTCGCTATTTATAATGATATAAAATTTTTCAATAGTCATTATTCAACATATTAGTAGCTAATTAATTTGAAATATTAATAGAAATAAATGAAAGTTTACCAATTATAAAAAATATTTATCATATTTTAATATGGTAATTATAAATATAGTAATAAATAATATAACAATTTGATAATAAATACTAAAACAATCACAAATATACCAAAATTGTACCTTTTAATAAATTAAAATAATATTCATAAATAAAAATATGATAAATTTTATATTATTTTAATATGTAGGGATATTTATAGAATAAAATTTTTAACACCTCATTTAGACAATAATGATTATAAAATTTGATAAAATTTATATTATTTTAATATGTAAGGATATTTATGGAACAAAAATTTTAAACCTCATTTAGACAATAGTGATTAGAAAAAGTGATAAATTTTCACTTTTTCAATTAAGTCATTTATCACTTAAAATAAGTGCTAAATGGAAAACAAACAAAAATTTTAACTTATAGTGATTGTGACTTGAATATACCTGATCGTCTTTAAAGCTTCTAAACCATAGACGTCTCTCATTTTTTGAAAACATACAGAAACTTTGAAACAAGTCAATAATTAGAAATCTCCTATATAATACATAGTAGTTGGAAAGTTTAGCCTAATATTAAGATAACGTTGGTGTTGAATGATCAGGGATGGCAATTGGTAGAGTAGGGTGTGGTATGGCAACATTCATACCCTATCCTTATTAAAAAGTTGATACCCATGCTCTACCCATACTTTTCAAAGATCTTAATTTTTATATCCATACCTTGCCCTGAAGGATTAATGAAAAACTATACCTTACTCATTTATAAAAAGGTATCCATTGGATATGACCATAAAACAATATTATAATTGCATTGAATAAAGTATAAACATGACTTTCAAAAACATTTAACTAATATATATATATGTGTATATATATATATATATATATATATATATATATATATATACACACACACACATGATTTTGATCATAAAAATCCTTCATAATCTTCTTCTTGTAATTAATCAATCATGATTTTGATCCCTAAAACCTAAGGTTGTTAAAATTACATAATTTTATATTTTAGATATTAAACTTTTTATATTTTAATTAAATTAATAATAATAATAATAATTTATTTAATAGAATATTTAAAGGTCATGCTTGGAAATGGGATTATCTATAGGGACTAGACTTATTTTAAAAAAAAAAATTGGCCTGATTCTTGTGTTTGACTTGTTTTTAGAGAGAGGGGCTAGGACTAGCATTTAGTCCCCACACCTTTAGTCCCAATTTTCTAGGACTCCAGAGACCCATGGGGGAGGTGGGTCTCTAGAGCCCACGTTTAGGACAACCTCTCTTTCTATTTTTTTCTTTTATTTTTCAAATAAATAATAAATATTACTAAATAAATATTAAAATACAATAAATATTTAGATTATCATATTATTAATAATATATTAAATACTTTATATTTAAAAATAATATTACTTTTATGATTAAATTAATAGAAATAATAATATAATAGTAAATAAATTACCAAAATATTATTATATAAATATTAAAATAGAATGTATAATATTATCATACCATTAATAACTATATAAAATAATTTATATTAAAAACTGATATTATTTTCATGACTAAAATTAATATAAATAAATAAATAAAATAGGAAATAAATAAATAAAATATTATTAAATAAGTATTAAAATACAATAAGAATTTATATTATCATAGCATTAATAATAATCTTAAATAATATTTAAAATAATATTATTTTAAAATTAAAATGATAATAAATAATAAAATAATAAATAAATCTGTAAAATATTATAAAATAAATTTATTTTATAATAAACAATTATATTACAATTAGTAATTTACTGGAATTATATATATATAATTAATATAATATTATAAAATTGTTTATAAATAATTAAATTAATTTTTATCAATTTAATTTTGGATAAAAATTAAACAAATTTATGTTTTAAAATTAATTTCTTAAAAATTATCATTAATAATATAATACAATCCTATTTCGTACCAAACATAAGAGTCCTATATGTAGTCCAGTCCCAAACTCTCAGTCTCAGTCCTCAGTCCAGTTTAGTCCCGCCTCTCAAACGGGTCCAAAATGAAGGGTATGAATAGAATTTAGACTCGTATACTTACCATATCTATACCCTTCAAGGGTTTAATTTTTCATATCTTTATGGCTTTGTCCTATCCAAATTTATAAAAGTGATATTTATACCGTCCTCATTGGGGTATGGGTATAAGCATATATGGACGTAATTATCATCCCTATGAATGATTATTGCAAATTCACTAATCAATTTGTATAAAAAAAATTTAAATATAAAATTATTGGAAAAGGAAAGTTATAATTAATTATAAACTAGTGATTTTACGTATTACAATATGTAAAGTGTGGCATTTTACAATAATTGAGCAATATCATTTTCCAAATTGAATATTTATTGGAGTAATTAATATTGCCACTCTCAATGTTTGGGCGAAGTAACATTCTCTCCCCAACTTTCGGCGAAGTAACATACAGGCCTCTAATTTTCTAATACCGTTAAATCCATCTATTAAGCATATTGCGGGAAGACAATTTTGCCTTTATTTATATTATAAGATTTTTTATTTATTCTCTTTATAAAGGAGATAAGTTTTAAAAACACCAACAGGACTCGAAAAATTCATATTTTTTAAAATTTTATAGAAAATGGTTTGTATAGATGGTTTGTAAAAGTAATTTTTTAAACATAAAAATTTAAAAAAATGGTTTGTAGATAAATAAAAATGGTAGTTTAACTGATTTTCTTTCTAATTTTTATTTTTTTAAATTTTTATTTTTTAAAAATAAAATTAAAAAGAAAATGGTTTGTAAATAAACCTTTTTTTTTTAAAATAGTTTGTAAATAAAAATTATTGTTCTAAAATTTTTCTCTATTATAAAGAGAAATAAATAAATAAATCTTATTAACATAAATAAGGGTCAAATTATCTTTCTATAATACGTTTAATAGATGGACTAATAGTATTTGAAAATTAGGGGTTTTTATGTTACTTTGCTGAAGGTTAGAGTAGAGTGTTACTTTGCCCAAACGTTGGGTGTGCCAATGTTAATTACTCTATTTATTGTGCAAACTTTTCTTTATTTCCATTTATATGAATTTCTCTGGCCCTAAAGCTTCTTGTATGCTAAACCAATTTTGTTTAATTTAATTATTGTTGCATACCCACATGATTAACTTTACTGGACTTGTGGACCACTTTTTTGCACATGCTATATTTTCAACTCCAATTATAATTTTTTTCCCGATACTCAGTTTACATGAAATAAGAAAAAAATATGCCCACCAGAAACAGCAACCCATAAAACAAATTTTCTATGATTGTTTGGGTTTACATTATTTGGGTGATTTGATACATGCGAAATTGATTTAGGGTGTGTTTGACACGACGGTGTTATTAAAAAATGCTGTAAAAAAGTACTATAGAGAGAATAAGCTGTTACTTGTACTGTTTCAAAATGTTGCAAGTGTTTAATAAATTAACTTTTGAAAGTTGCTGTGCTATCCAAAAGCTATAAATATGTGCTTGATAAATTTGATTTTCAAAATCTCAATTTCAAGAAAATTACTAAAATGTACAAATTTTATAAAAACATTTATAACTATTATTATTTAAATTAATTAAATTTATAAATAATATAATATAAGTTATATTTATTTATATATTATTGTAAAATAATAAAAATAATATTCAAAATCATTGTAGGAAACAGCCATCACCGACCACCATCTTTGCCGCTGCCACCATCGCCTGACGCATCCGAAGACACTGCCATCACCATCACAGTCAACCGCTCTTTGTGGATTCGCCATTATCTTAGTTGTTAATGCTATCGATTTTTTAGATTGGATGGTTAAATTTTTAGAGCTTGATGCACAGGGAGACGGTGGATGGAGATGGTGACAGTCTAGCATCTATTTTTCATTTTTCAAAAAAATATTTTTAAAAATAATTTTTAAAAAAATTAAATTTTATAATTTATGGAATAAATAATTGATTAATTATTTTTAAATTTTTAATATTTAAGGGTATTTTTGGATTTTAAATTTTTTTATAAGGATAATTTTGATATTTTGATCCATCCAAAAGTTAGTTTTTCAAAATCTAATTTTCAAAAGTTGTCTCCTACCTATTTTTACAATCTAACGCAAAAATAAATTCTCCGGAGAGTAGCTTCTTGGATAATCCGTTTTGAAAGTGTTTACCAAAAACTAAAATACCTGTAGTTAGTAGTAGAATCCAAAAGCTACTGTCCAACAATATTACTAAAAAACTAAAATAGTTGTAGGTAGTAGCAGAATCCAAAAGTTGTTGTCCAACAACATTACAGCGGGGCCAAACACACTCTTACTATCCAATCCTGTTTAGGGTTTTGTTGACGCATATAAGTTATTATGGGTAAATTAAAAAAAAAAAGACTAAAATTACAAGGGACCTTTGAAATAATTATGTTTGTGATTTGTCATCTATACTGAATTAAGAGTTCGATTATATTTTTAAAATTTTTATTTTGACGAATTATGATTTTATAAGATTTGGTAATTTTTAGAACTTTACGCAAAGTTTATTCTTAAGGAGCAAGAAAAATCAGTTATATATGATCCTAAAGGAACATGTAGGCTCATGTGATTTATAAATTAACAACAACAACAACGACAACGACGACAACAACAACAACAACAATAATAATAACAATAACAGGAAAAAAGTAGATGATCTTCAATATATGAAGAGCTTTTCTATTATGAGAATAATAATAATAATCGTTGATTATTTATTATAAATATAAAAGAGAACTACATTTTTATCATTTCTTCTTAAGTTCTTCATTGGGGAACTTATCAGTCCCTAACCTGCAAAAGACAAATAATAATTGGATTAGAGAACAGGAGATGGAGTCGACCAATTGTGTTCTATCTTTTGAAAATTTGTTTATAATTCTCTGACACATTTAACTTAATATGTAAAAGATATTTTCAAATTTCGAAACTCTAGAAATTAAAGGAAAATCATTCTTTTTCCCATTTTTGTCTTTTACATTAATTCTGGGATACAGCCAAAATTTTTTTTTTAGGATACTTTGGCCGAAAGCATTACTTGAAAATTCATTTTAGTCCTTGTTTCTAAAATCAAATAGTTGCTATCAAATTCTAAACACATAAAATCAATATCGATACTCACCTAGAAATTTAATTTTTGATCTCTGAATGCTTCAACTTTGATAGTGTCGCTAGACATGGCCGCCATCTACCACTGCAGAATTCAGGTTTGTAAAATTTATTAAGCAATAAGAACATTTTGTTTCACATAAAATTACATGAGATTAACTATTTGACATTACAAAATATTTTTTTTATATATTTTCTGGTCTTAAAAAATAAAAAGAGCTTTAGTTTCAAAACTTGATCACCTTCGCAACAGCATCTTCGTTTGTCCCTACTGCAATGCCAACCAGTTCCTTCGCCAAAATTTGTTTTACAAAATATAGGGCATTCTGGTTTACCGCAATTTGCTGTTTCTTCCTTAAAAGTACAAATCTCACGTCGAGCCTCACCTATCATGGCGCCCTCTAAAAAATGACCATGCAAAATTAATAAAATGAAAAAAATTAGAAGACAAATTAACTTATTATAACACATCCATATAACTTGATAGTAAAATGATTGCTTACCGGAAGTGTAAGGAAAGAGAACTAGCAACAAGTAGAGGAGAGTTAGATTTTTCATTTTTTTCAAATAATTTTTTTGGTTTCTATGGTATGATTATGTGAGAAATCTCTTTTGGGTATAATTTATATATAGTTATTAGCCATTATTTGTAAGGATTATGTTTCCTTATTATCAATAATAATATTTATTTCATCCTACATGATATGATATACCTTTTTCATTTATTATCAATAATGAACTTACCATCTATAGGATGTGATAATTGATTCGTGGATTTCTTACCTCAAATACTGATGGGTTACCGAAAAAGGTCTTACATTTTTATTTAGAAATGTAAAATTCACCCCTGTATTTTATGAAATTATCAATGGGTACCTTATCCCAATTTGGCCCCCATAGTTTTGGAAATAAACAAAAACCACCGATGCCGTTAAGATTTGCGCTTGCACGTGGACCCAAAGAGTTAAACGGGCGTGTTCGTTTCCCGCCGAAACGATGAGAAATGGTCAAAGCTTCGCTTCTTCTTCTTCAACGCCTCAATGGATTCCCCAATTCTCTAGCCGTTAATAGATTGAATTCACAGATAAGAGAAGCTGTGAACAGAAACCATGCTCAGGAAGCGTTTCTCCTCTTTTGCCAAATGAAAAAAAACAATGTTGAACCGAACAACTTAACCTTTCCCCACGTAGCCAAGGCCTGTGCCAAGCTTTCCAGTCTCAAATACTCGCAAATGATCCATACCAACATCGTCAAATCTCCGTTTTGTTGTGATATCTTTGTGCAAACCGCAATGGTTGACATGTATGTGAAATGTGAGCGTTTGGGTTACGCGTACCGGGTGTTTGATGGAATGCCTGAAAGAGACGTTGCGGTGTGGAATGTGATGCTTATGGGTTTTGCTCAAGTGGGTTTACTTGATAAAGTGTTGAGACTATTTTTTGATATGAGATTTGTCGGGGTTATGGCTGATTCGGTCACAGTTGTGGGTTTGACACAGGCTGTTTCGTGGGCTAAGAATTCGAACCTGTTGAAGGCTATTCATTGCTTTGGAATTCGTATTGGTGTAGATGCTGATGTTTCAGTAGCTAATACATGGATTTCTGCGTATGCCAAATGTGGTGTTGTGGGCTTGGCAGAGGTGGTGTTTGATGGGATTGCAAAGGGTTTAAGGACCGTCGTTTCATGGAATGCTATGATTGCAGGATATGCAAATGATGATAAGATTTTTGATGCTATTAGATTTTATAAGTTCATGTTGTATGAAGGATTAAAACCTGATGCTAGTACGATTGTTAGCCTGCTTTCATCATGTGTGCAGACAGAGATATTAGTGCAAGGTAGGTTGATCCATTCTCATGGAATTCAGATGGGCTGTGATTTAGATATATCTGTGATTAATACACTGATTTCAATGTATTCCAAGTGTGGAGATATTGATTCAGCTAGATTTTTATTCGATGGCATGCATTGCAGAACCCGTGTTTCATGGACTGCTATGATTAGTGGGTATGCTGAGAAAGGAGACATGGATGCAGCGTTGGCATTGTTTTTTGCTATGGAACGAGCTGGTGAAAATCCTGATTTGGTTACCGTGCTGTCACTGATTTCAGGTTGTAGCCGAAGTGGTGCACTTGAGGTTGGAAAGTGGATTGACAATTATGCCAGCTCTAAAGGGCTAAGAGATAACGTCATGGTCTGTAATGCATTAATTGACATGTATGCCAAATGTGGTTGTGTTGATGATGCCCGAGAGATCTTTTGTTCCATGCCTGAGAGAACTGTCGTCTCTTGGACAACTATGATTGCAGGTTGTGCTTTGAATGGAGAATTCGTAGAGGCTTTAAACCTTTTTCATCAGATGCGGGAATTGGATTTGAGACCAAACAGCATAACATTTCTTGCTGTTCTTCAAGCTTGCACTCATGCAGGTTTCCTTGAGAAAGGATGGGAGTGTTTCAATATGATGACTAAGGTATATAATATCAGTCTTGGACTGGACCATTACTCATGTATGGCAGATCTTCTTGGGCGTAGAGGGAAACTAAAGGAAGCGTTGGATTTTGTTCAAACCATGCCTATCAAGCCTGACGCTGGTATATGGGGGGCACTGCTTAGTGCCTGCAAGATTCACCGAGACAGTGAGATAGGCGAGTATGTGGCTCATCAGTTATTCAAATTGGAGCCCCAGGTGGCAGCACCATATGTAGAGATGGCTAATATATATGCTTCGGTTGGGAAGTGGGATGCAGTCGCAAAAATAAGATCAATGATGAAAGTCAATGAAGTGAAGAAGTTTCCAGGGCAAAGTCTTGTTCACATTAATGGCAAGACTTGTACATTTACAGTTGAAGATAGAGATCATCCTGAAGGCAGAGTAATATATGCACTATTGGATTGTTTGACATTTCAATCAAAGGAAGAAGCATACTCGCCACATCTAGAAGGGATTTCAGAACATGACTTGGAGTAAATCTATATTTGTTTTGACATGTAAATGTTAGGGTTTAGCAGCAGAGCAGAGAAACCTACAAAAATTTGCTTGTGCATCACTGTATAAAGGAAGCACTCTTTGATATCGAAATTAGATTCTGATTTTGTTGGAATTTTGATGTACCCCTTTGCTGTCTACTAGGCAAATCAGTACACTCTATATTCTTTATTTAAGGCATTCTTTGATATGGCAATTCATGAAAAGACCTTATCGCATTTTCTGTTTGGGGGGTCTTATAATAATTTCTTTATGGATGAGGGCAACAACAAGTTTCAGAATCAATACATTCGCCTTTTATCTTGTGGGAATAATAAGCTTCGCAAAGCTTACTGCATCCATCCGCAGTGCAATTTGGTATGTGATGGGCTCTGTACTTGCAGCTTTTTCTCCCGCTTGAGTCGCCTAAATATTTTGCCATAAAAGTAGGAGACAATGGTCAAAGTAGAATAAACTTTTTTCAACAATGATAATTAAAAAAAAATGATAATACCCCAATAAATAGAAACTTAGATATAGACAAGATTTTGCAGAAACAATAAACTCAAAAGCAACTAGTTTTAAAATTGTTTCTCCAAACTGTGTTTGGAAACATTTTAACTAGCGATTTTCTTCTATTTTACTTTTTTCTAAATTTTTCCTATCGTATAATCCCAAATGAAAACAACACTTGAGATGATAATGCTAAGAATTCAAGTAATTTTAATAGCCTTCTCTCGGTATCTGATAATAATTAATTAATTTACCTTCACAACAACAGGTTATAGGGTTCATACAATGGCTGCCACAATCTTGTCCATAAATTGCTTTGCAACTCTTGGAGCATTCCACCTCAGTGCACTTCATATGGTAGGGCCTGAAGTTGCAGTCTTTCTGAGTCCCAACTACCATGGTTTTTAATTCTAATTAAAATGCCAAAATAAACTCGTGATCATTAATGAGTGAATATATATATATTTCCAAACTAAAAGTGTAACATAAAATTTAGAAAAACAAGTTCTATAGAAGAAAGAAGGGTCTAGATAAGGAAAATGATTTATTACCAGAAGTGAGAAGAAGATTTAGAAGTAGAGGGAGAAGCGACAAATTCTTCATTTTTATTTATTTATTTTTTCTTGATCTAATGAAACAAAATGATAGGTTAAGTATATATGTGGGTGCTTCACATCTGTCATCAACCATTATTATTATATCTTCTATATATGTGAATGCTTCACATCTGTCATCATTATATCTTCTTTATGGCTAATAGTCTGTTGGATTAATGTTCCTTATTTAAAAGAAATTACTTTACAGTGGTTGACTATTCTAGTTATTAATTTTTATCAATAGTGCCTTTTAACTTTTTCTTTCTTTTAATAAATTAAAATCAGATTCCCACCTCATACGTTGTCTCTTCTGGGTATTGTTGTCATTAATTTGTTCCTTTTTCTTTTTTGCCTTTTTAAGCTAATTTTAACATTTCTTTCTAAAAGCTTGTATTAAGAAACTAAAAAATAATTAAAAAGATATTTACTATTTATCATTTGAAAAGGAATTATTAATGTTAACAAGTTGTTTTGACATCTTAAAAAGAAATGCTACAGATATATTCAATTGATTTATATAACTAACTTAGCTGACCTTGATGTAACACATTTTCATTGAATGATGATTATTAAATAATTTATTATAATTATTTTAAATTATTGTCAAATTTTATAGATTTAATATATTTTACCGTATTAGGTTATATAAAATTGGTTGTATGGATTGATCATTTTGAGGAAGACAAAATAAAATAATTATTCAGTACCTAATTTTAAGGTAATTTTAATAATGATCAGTAATTTTCCAACTCTAATTTCTAGTGTGCTAAAGTCTGGAAGAATGACCTGCATTCTAGCTTTATTTTATTATAGAGTCATTCGATATATTTTTTTTTTAATATCATTGCATTTCGAGATCTTAATACAAGTTGAAGTCTCCTCGTATTTGTTTATTTATTTATTTTTGTTAAGTATTTTCTCCATAAGGGGTTTATGATAAAATACAGAAAGTCACTTGTAATTGATCAAAGATCGATGGTTTGTGTAAGTTTCGAAATTTCTGGCATTAGCTCGTAAGAGTTACTACAAAAGATAAAAGCTATTTCTCTAACGTAGGATATAGCTGAAAAAGTGGATTACATATAAAATACCGGTTACCGAAATTGTACGTATAAAATTAAAGAAGTGAAAATCGTGAGGCTCACTGCAGGGTATTGAATAAAGGCTTTGGCTTTAGTAAAGAGATGTCGATATGTTGAAGGGAGTTACTGGAAGATGAAAGCAGAGTGGGTTGTGGGGAATAGAAAATCAATAAGAGGGATCAGAAGGGAAGTTGACAAGAAGCTTACGGCTGCTCAAGCATTATGTCATGTACAACCCTATGGGAATGGGCCCCTTTGCTCAAAATATCTCACTCTTGCTTCTTAAGATTAAGCCACATGGACGATTGGGATTTAGCAAAATGAGAAGGGGCTTGTGCTCAATTAAAATGTTGAACAAATGTGGGGTGGGACAGTTTGTTTTTTAAAATGAATTGACACACTTAATTTAATTTGTTGCAATAATTGTTGAACCCGTGGCCGTATGCTTTCATATAATAGCGATTGTAGCAAATTTTGACTAGCAATTGCCATCCATTCAAGCAGATAATGAGTAGGCATCCCAAAGCATCAATCTCAAACTCCTCAAGCACGAGTGCTGCAATCAATGAGATCTGATGGAGTTTGATGATTTGGCATCAAAATTTCAACCGGCGGATTATGTCGATCACGACCGTAAAATGGCCGAAATGTCGGCTGTTATAGAGTGAGGAACTGATGGCGGTCATGTTGCTGGTGGCGATGTGGCCGGATGCGTGAGGCCACTGGCAGCCGGCGACAGTAATTACCAGCATCTGCTTTCGAATTTCCAAAAAAATAATTTTAAGAAATAAATTTAAAATTAATTTATTAACTAAATAATTAATTTATTAATATTGAAATTTGTGTGTTAACGGTATTTTTAATTGTATATTATTTCAGAAGGGCAATTTTGTTGTTTTGATTTATTTAAGTTTTAGTTTTTTAAAATTAGATTTTCAAAAAGTATAATAAATTGATTTATATAACTAACTTCACCGATCTTGATATAACACATTTTTATTGAATGATGATTATCACATAATTTATTACATGGATAAAGATCCTCTCCTTCCTTATCCGACTTTTTTCATGAGCTTTTTAGGATTTCCATATGTGGGCGTATTAAAATGAATGTCTTAGATTTATCTCTTTGATATTTTTAAAATACCAAACTTCTAAATTAATGCATTTTATCAAACATGGTCAATCTACATGAAAAATTTGGACATGTCCAAAGGGACAAGTATCGTTCTTAAACAATTATGTGTTTGATCTTTTGTTAACTTCTACAACCTGGGGTGACAATTTTTGACACGACACGCGAACACAACTTGACACGACACGGGTTTAAGCGGGTTTGAGTTTTGACATATTCGTGTTCGTGTCGTGTTCGTGTCGAAGATGTCAACCCGTTTAATAATCGTGTCGTGTTCGGGTTGAGAGTCTTCAACACGCGAACACGATTATGACACGACACGATTATGACACGAACACGATTATGACACGAGTAACACGAATACACGAATACACGAACACGATTGACACGAACACGAATATTGACGAATACACGATTATGACACGAGTAACATAATATATTTATACATGATTGACACGATAACATGATTAACACGAATATTGACACGATTACATATTAAATTTAAAAATCCTAAACTTTTTAGACATTTTAGTCCCTATATGTATCCAAATTTTAAAATAAAAACAGAATTTTAAAAATCTAATAAATTTTAAAACTTATGATATTTTTGTAATTTAACAAAAATTAGAAATCTAATTCTGTACCGTGTCATAATTGTGTTAACGGGTCATAATCGTGTCAATAATATAAACGTGTCTTAATCGTGTTAAACGAGTCGTGTTCGTGTCTAACACGATTACGACCCGTTTATTATTCGTGTTAGCGTGTCGTGTCGTGTTACCCGTTTAATAATCGTGTTGTGTTCGTGTCGTGTCACAGTGACACAAATAATAAACGGATCGTGTTCGTATTGGGTCAATTCTTATCGTGTCACAGCTCGACACGACACGAATACGACCCGCGAACACGAATTGTCACCCCTACCTTGGTACAAGAAATACCTAATCGGAGTTCTCAAATCGCATCCACCATGGTCTTTTTCTCAAACCTTACATTTGCATTATAATCCAAGAATCAGAAGTATTTTTTAATAACTTGAAACATGATTTCAGTTTAAAAGGTGATATAATCCTTTTTGTTTTGAAAGGACATCAGTTCTCTGTACAAAAGTAAAAGTGGTGGTCCTAAACTGAATCGGGAGGAATAGATGTGATGGAATTGAGTCAGAGAAAGAAAATTAAAAGAATGAAAGGATAGTAATCATAGTGTGAATACAGACATACATAAATTTTTAATTAGAATGAATTATCCAATTTGCCCGAAAACAGAAAATGGGTCTGCGAAGACTTTCGTTGATGTGAAGAGCATTGTTGATCAATTTGACAAGGATTGACGATTGTTTAAATTTTAATTTAAATTTTTTAACTTAATTATAAATTTAAATTTGTAATCGATAGTTAATAAGTTATCTTCATTAATTGTAAGCTTTTATCTTTTAAATTTCAATTATTAATTAGATAAGATTAATAATTATAAATTTAAATCTAGATTTAAGTAAATATTTTAAATTAAAATATCCTATTTTATATATATAATATCAATTGAATTGTGTTGAATAAAGCCAAGAACGTAGCTGTGGGGCGGTGCCTAGGAGTGGTGACAGAAGTCCAGTCGGAGTCATGAGTTGTGATAATACGAAGTTACAACTGTACACCCATTTGGTGTTTACATGTGGGTATGGATGGCCCACGTAGATGCAGTTAAATAATCTCTTACAATATGCAATATGGAATCAAACGTTTTCGACCCACACCACACGCGCTGTCCAATTTAATTATTATGTTTCACATTTTAATAGGCTTTAGAATCTGATATGACATAAGCAAGATTACGTCACATTTATTGTTTAGTGGGTGCATGGTCCATCATTCGATTCGCTTTTTTAGCTCGGGTGTATAATGAATTTTTAGTAATTATTTTAAATTATTGTCATATTTTATAGATTTTATACATTTTACTACATTAGGTTATATAAAATTTGTTGCATGGATTGATCACTTTGAGGAAGACAACATCAAAATAATTATTCACTACCTATAATTTCCCAACTCTAATTTCTAGTCTGCTGAAATCTGGGAGAATGACCTGCATTCGAGCTTTATTTCATTATAGAGTTGTTCGATAAATTTTTTTTAATATATATATATATCAACATCCTCGCATTTCGAGATCTTAAAGCAAATCGAAGTCTCCTTGTATTTGTTCATTTATTTATTTTTTTAACTATTTTCTTCATAAGGGGTTTATAATAAAATACAGAAAATTACTTGTAATTCTTCAAAGATCGAAGAGTTTCCGATAATTTTCGAAATTTTTGGCATTAGCCCGTAAAAGTTACTACAAAAGATAAAAGCTATTACGATGTAACGGAAGATATAGCAGAAAAAGTGGATTATATATATATACATATATATAATATACCAGTTACATATTATGAATAATGGCTTTGGCTTTAGTCTGATACTATTGGTAAAGAGACGTCGATATGCTGAAGGGAGTAACTGAAAGATGAAAGCGAAGTGGGCTGTGTGGAATAGAAAATCAATAAAAGGGATTAGAAGAGAAGTTAGACAAGATAAAGAGAGAACTTTATCAAGCTTATGGCCTCTCAAGTATTATTTCATGTATAAACTTTTGGGCCCCTTTGCTCAAAATATCTCACTCTTGCTTCTTAAGATTAAGCCACATGGACGATTGGGATTTAGCAAAATGAGAAGGGGCTTGTGCTTAATTAAAATGTGACAGTCGTGGGAAACATTTAACACTTCTTGCAACAGCCAACCGATTAAACAATTGTGGGGTGGGACAGTTTTGTTTTTTAAAATGAATTGACACACTTGATTTAATTTGTTGCAATAATTGTTGAACCCGTGGCCGTATGATAGTGATTGTAGCAAATTTTGACGAGTAATTGCCATTCATTCAAGCATGTAACGCGTAGGCATCCCAAGGCATCAATCTCAAACTACTCAAGCACGAGTGTTGCAAAGCTTGAGAATGACAAGAAAAAAGAGTTTTGAGGGAGTCATGAGAAAACTCGGGTTGGATTTTGAGAGTTAGACCCCAAATTTCTAGTACTCTATTTTCTTAGTAAAATTCTATTTATTTTTCATTTACGGTCGCAGAAAAGCCGAACCATCATCTAAATTATTCTGTGCTTCGTGGCATTATATACAAAAAAGTAGCCAGCTGCCAAGTTTTGGTCCTAGTTATCAGTAAAACTTCTCCCGGTTTTACAATAATCATGTCTTGGACATGGATCTCGCTTGCAGTAGTTGCTCTTCTCTACTTCCTGCAAGTTTTGTTATGGAAAAGAAATACAAAAAGTAAGAGACTACCTCCTGGTCCAAGAGGGTTACCAATTTTCGGAAGCCTTCATTTGTTGGGGAAGTATCCTCACAGAGATCTTCATAAGCTAGCCCAAAAATATGGCTCCATCATGTTCTTAAGGTTAGGCTTGATGACTACAGTTGTTGTCTCTTCACCTCAAGCAGCTGAGGTGTTTCTCAAGACGCATGACCTTGTTTTCGCCGGTAGGCCTCCTCTTGAAGCTGCTAAGCATATGGCTTATGGCCAGAAGAACTTTTCCATGACGGATGGGCCATATTGGCGCACTGTGCGCAAGATATGCGCTATGGAGCTGCTTAGCGGCATGAAGATCAACTATTTCCAGCCCATCAGAAAAGAAGAGCTTCATCTATTGATTGAATATATAAGAAAGGCTGCTGCTAATCGTGATGCTGTTGATCTAAGTGCCAAACTCTCATCCTTTAGCACCGACATGACATGTAGAATGGTGTTCGGGAAGAAATATATGGACGAGGAGTTTGACGAGAAGGGGTTCAAATTTGTGATTGAAGAGGTCATGAAACTAATAGCCATTCCAAACGTGGGTGATTACATTCCTCAAATTGCTTGTCTGGACCTTCAGGGATTAACAAAGCGCATGAAGGCTGTTTCCAAGGTGTTTGATGCCTTCTTCGAAAAGATCATTGACGAGCACCTTCAATCTAAGGTTGAAAACAGAACCAAGGACTTTGTTGATGTCATTTTAGGCTTCCTGGGATCAGAAGAAACTGAGTACCGTATCGAGCGAGAGCATATCAAAGCCAGTATTTTGGTAACGTACATCAAATTTTGCATACAAAGACATGGATTATTTCCATGCCAAAAGTTTGATTCTTGAAGACATTTTATTTATCTTCAAATTAATTTTGTATGTTCCCGGAATTCACTATATAATCTTTTCTTTTCTTCCAAATATTAACAAACTTATTGGGATATTTCTTACATTTAAAGTCTAATTTATTATTTCGTTGATGGCCTTGAACCATTTATTTACGGATTTTTTTACATTTTCTGTATGTGTATAATACCAGGACTTGATTTTGGGTGCAATGGATACTTCACCAACTGTTATTGAGTGGGCAATTTCTTTACTCATCAAGCATCCGCGAGCTATGAAGAAAGTACAAAATGAGTTGGTAACTGTTGTGGGTTTGGAAAGGATGGTTGAAGAATCGGATTTGGATAGCTTGGAATACTTAGACATGGTTGTGAAGGAAACCTTGAGGCTCTATCCAGTGGCTCCTCTATTACTCCCTCACGAGTCTGTGGAAGACTGTACCGTCAACGGCTTCCATATACCAAAAAAATCACGCATTATTATAAATGCATGGGCGATTGGGAGAGACCCTGATGCCTGGGCCGATGCTGATAATTTTTTCCCTGAAAGGTTTGTTGGGAGTAACATCGATGTTCGTGGCCAATCATTTCAGCTCATTCCATTCGGCTCTGGCCGCAGACGCTGCCCTGGAATGCAATTGGGTCTCGTTATAGTTAAGCAGGTTTTGGCACAACTTGTGCATTGCTTTGATTGGAAGCTTCCAAATGGGATGTTGGCGAGTCAATTGGACATGACTGAGGACTTTGGTCTCGTAACTCCTAGGGCCAATCATCTCATTGCTATTCCCGCTTATCGCCTAAAAAAATGACATCGTAGAATTATATACAAGTATTGTACTTATGCATAGGCGAATAACTTGTAGTTCTCCGAAAATTAATTACTTTTAATACATGTTGCTTGGAAACTACAAAAGTTAATTTTATATTTTTTATACACTTTGAAAATACTATACATGAAATTGATAAATCTATTCTGTGAAGTGTTGTTTATATTATTTACAAATATTAAATAAATGTACTGAATAAAACACCCTTACGAAATATTTCAAATAGTTAAAAAAGGGGATCATGTTACAGTACTTGGATGTATAGAATGCAATTTTTTTTTAAATGAAAGAGGGGAATTTATTGTACAAAGAGTGATCGGAGGGTTTTTCCCATTTTATTTTCTTAATGAATGATGACGACAAGTTTCAAAATCAATTTCAAGGAAAAACTATAATGAATTGGGTGCATGTCATGCACCTAGTATTTTTTGTTTAAAATTCGTGATTTTTAATAAAAAGTTCTAGAAAATGAATATAAACTTTGGGAATCATAAGTTTTTCTAATTTTTTTTAATTTACAAATTTTATATAAATTTATCGAATTATGATAAAAAGGGCGGGCGCATTCGGAAATATTGTAGTATATGTTCGACTTTTTTCTTGTGGAAATAATCTGCCACAGCTCTGTGCATGCATCACCCGTGCAATTCGGTATACGTTGGGCCCTGAACTTGCAGCTTTTTAGTCCAGCTTTGTCACCAAAATTTTTTGCTGAAAAAGTGAAAGACAATGATCAAAGCAAAATACACTTTTTTTAACATTAATGAAAAAAAACATTGATAATTTCCCAAAAGATAAAAATTTAGACATATAGATAGCGATTTCATGAAATAATAAACTCAAAAAACATTATTTTTAAAATTGTATTTCAAATAAGAGAAACACTTATATAAGACCAGTATACCATATCACCATACTGAGTATTTGCTCTCAGAAGTGTTTGTATATATTTTAACTAACAATTTTCTTCTAGTTAGTTAATTTTTACCTTTCTCTAACTATTTAGAAGAAAATCTAAGTATAATTGATGACTATCTTAGATATCAGTTTTTATTAAGTAGTGCTCTAACTTTTTCTTTCATTTTATAGATTAAATTCAAATTCCCACGTTGAATTATGATCCTCTTTTATATCAACTTTTAAAGATCTAAGGATATGTAGATTTTTTATTATTAAAAAATAATTAATATTTGATTTTATTCTCCCCTTATTAATATATATTATCCTTCCACCTCATATATATTCTCGCATCTAGCTATCTTTCTCAGTAATATTTATCTTTTTTTTTTAAGTTTATTTAAAGATTTGTTCTAAAGAATAATAATTTTAAATATACAATCAATTTATACAATCAAACCATACGATTTAACTTGGCACAAAATCATTAGATAGATGAGTCTTATTTTATTTTTTAAAAAAATCTTTAATTTTCCTTTCTCTATTACCCACCTAATAAATTTGTGCCATATTAGTTTTATAATTTAGAATTGTTTACGTTTGTTGTATATATAGAATTACTCTTGTTCTAAACCCACGTACATACTAAGAAACTAAAACTAATTAAAAAGATAGTTACTCCTTACTGTTTGAGAGGATTAATGCTAACACAAACTGTTTTAACATTTTAAAAGCCATGCTACACGTTCAATGGACCTATGCAATCAACTTCACAATATCTAATGTAATAAATTCTCATTAAATGATAATTATTACATCATTTATTGTAATTACTTTAATTTATTATTATGTTTTATAGATCTAATGCATTTTACAACATCAGGTTATATGAAATCGATTATATGGGTTGATTTCGAGAAGGAAAAAAAAAACTTCACTACCTATAGTTTCCCAACTTTAATTTCCAGTGTGCTAAAATCTGAGATAATGAGCTGCATTCGAACTCTGTATCATTATAGAGTCATTTGAAAAAATAGATCTACTGATATCTGCAAATGCAGAGATTTGCATTTGTATCTTAATACAAGCTGAAGTTTCACCTTGTATTTGTTTATTTATCTTTTTGTCAACTATTTTCCTCATAAGGGATTTCTGATAAAACTCTGAATTGCTGATAATTCTTCTAACAGCTAAGAGTTTGATAATTTCAAAATTTCTAGCTTTAGCGCTTAAAATTTACTACAAAAGATAAACGTTATTATGATTTAACGTAAGATGCAGAGGAAAAAGGTAGCTTAAATAATTGTGGGAGGAGCATGTGTGGTGGGGCAGTTTCTTTTTTAAAGTGAAGTACACTGTTTGTTGCAATAGTGATGAAACTATGGCTGTATGCTTTCATATCATAGCGAATGTAGTAAATTTTGACAAGCATTTGCCTTCCAAGCGCACAAGTACTTTTCCCAGTATTATCATAATATGTCTTGGATATGGACTTCACTTGCACTTGTTGCTCTTCTCTTCTTCCTGCAAGTTTCGTTATGGAAAAGAAATACAAAAAGTAAGAGACCACCTCCTGGTCCGAAAGGGTTACCAATTTTCGGAAGCCTTCATTTGTTGGGGAAGTATCCTCACAGAGAACTTCGTAAGCTAGCCCAAAAATATGGCTCCATCATGTATCAACCAATTCCAGCCAATACGAAAAGAAGAGCCGGATCTATATTGATTGAATATATGAAAGAGACTGCTTCTAGTCGTGCTACCATTGATCTAAGTGCCAAGGTCACATCTCTTATTGCAGACATGACATGTAGATTGGTGTTTGGGAAGAAATTTAAGGACGAGGAGTTGGATGAGAAGGGATTCAAAACTTTGATTGAAGAGTTATTGGAATTATCAACCATTCCTGTTGTGCGATGCGAAAGTGGTAACAAGTTGTGGAAGCGATACCAACAAAACAACCAAATACACAATCACAAATTATGTCAGATAATTGAATATAATAGCAATCAAAGAGGTAACCAATCAACCAATAATGCAAAATAGAAACAACACCAAGATTTAACGAGGTTCGATATTGTTACCTATGTCTTCGAGTGCAGTTGAAAAAACCTTCCACTATCTTCAAAGAGAATTACAAACTTTTAGACCACAATACAAATACCACAACTATTGGACCAAATTGCAATTATCCAAATGGTTAGGTCAAACTGTAATTACTCAAATAATTGGGCAATACTACAAATACCCAAAATCAAAGGAAAAAAAAGCAAATATTAAAAACTTTAAGTTCCTTAATGAAATGCCCTTTTAACCTATGAGGTCTTATATGAGACCTTACACAACATGAGGGGGTGAAGGAGAATTTCAAATAGGACACTTAAACATCTCTCACATGGCTTCTTTTATAAGATCACATGAGACCCAATTTTTGCTCCTTAACCAACATGGGATTTCTTCCACTTGCGTATGAGCCAAAACTCAACAAATCTCTACCGTGGCAAATATGCCGGTCCACCACAAATTTCTTATTTTTCCCATATTCTCTATCATAGCACAACGCCTCCAAATGCATCTAATGGCGAGGTCAAACTCGCGTAATGTTGATCAAGTCCCAACAATGACTGAATTTGATCGTCATCACAACCTTAGTCAATATATCTGTGGGATTCTCGGCAGTCCCAAAATTCTGAAATAAGATTCTTGCTTCTTCAATAATCTCCTGCACAAAATGATACCGAACATCAATATGATTTGTACAAACATGGAACACTGGATCCTTTGCTAAGTGAATAGCACTCTGATTGTCAGAATAAAGAGTGATCTTCTTCTGTCCAATTCTCAATTCATCCAGCAATTCCTGTAAACAAATAGCTTCCTTTACAATCTCTGTCATTGCCATATACTCTGCCTCTGTAGTAGACAAAGCCATCGTTGAGTAGATTGTAAAGTAGACTTCCAACTCACTGGTGCTCTTGCAAGAGTAAACACATAACCGTTAATCGACCGACATTTATCCAAATCTCTAGCATAATCTTAATCAACATAATCAATAGTATACTGATCACATGTATTATTCCTCTCAAAGACTAAGCCAACATCTATGGTTTTCAACAAATACCATAGGATCCATTTCACTGCTTGCCAATGTCCTTTAACAGGATCATGCATGTACCTGCTCACAACTCCAACTGCATGTGAAATGTCGGGTCTTGTACACACCATAGCATATATCAAGCTACCAACTGCATTAGCATATGGAACTCGAGACATATATTCTCATTCCTCATTTGTACTAGGAGATAAAGATGCATTGAGCTTCATATGAGAAGCAAGTGGGGTACTTACAGGGTTTGACTGCTTTATAATGCCAAACCGTTGTAATACCTTCTTCAGATACTACTTTCGAGTCAAACAAACAAACAAACATTACAAAAAAGCAGGGTATATACTGCACCCTTTTGCAGCTGTTTTCAAAAACTGCCATAAAAGGTATTCATGGAAACTTATTTACGGCGATTTTATAAACCGCCATATAAAAGTAATAAAAATTTCCCAAATTTCATCTAACCCTATTTGCGAATTTCATCTTTCTTTTCTCTCAGTCTCCTTCCGCGTCTCTCTCTACCGCAAAATTGACCACCCCCATGCTGTTTTTATCCGTCGTCACCATTGTTACCTTAATTGCTCCTGTAGCTGCCACCGTATCCACCATCGCTGCTGCGTGACAAAGCATCTTTTCCTCTCGGTCTCCCTTCCTCTCGCTTCTGCATGACAGAGCCTTGTTGATAGGTAAGCCGTGTTGTGTGTGGATTTGATTTGAGAAGTTAGATTTTTGGTTTTTTTGATTAGGTATGCGATTTGTGGTGTGTTGTGCAGTGTGTCATTGGGTGTTTTTTGTTTAATTTTCGTTTATTGGTGCGTGATTTTGTGGATTGTATGGAGTAGTTGTTTAATTCGGTGTGGAGTGGTTGTGTGATTGGTTTTCTACATAGGTTGATCAATGAATTACTGATGTTATAGTTGTGTGATAGTGAAGATGCATTGCCCTGAGATCTCTACTAGTGTTCCCATCATGTACTACTACTCGCTCTGTCTCTCTTTCTCTCTCTCTCTCCCTCTCTCTCATCTGTGTTCAATTTTTGTTGTTGATCTGTTTGCTTTGTTGGAAAGTCGAATGTGAATAATGATTTGGTTCTTCATCGTGCATTAATCACTAAAGTACACAACAGATTAATTATACAGGTAATCTTAATTATGCAGAAGAATTCACATGATAAACACGGTTAGCTTTTGATCTTTTCATGTGCCATATGTATGGGTCATGTATTGTACATGTATTGCATCTGCATGGATGTTTCTCATAGATTAGTATAATCTTCATTTCCTTCCTCATCCAATGAATCTATATGATAAGTATTAACTAAAACTATTTGACCTGATCTGCAGCAGAGTCATGAATTATATCATCAGTTGAAATTTGCTTCTGGTTACCATTGTCCTGGGAAATGTATAATATGTATAATTATAATATTTATTATACTAATTAGTAGTGTTTGCTACTGTATTAGAGTGCTTTAAAGTTCATGGCACCACCGGCGTTTATTTTTTTTTCTAAATCGGTACGATAGATAAGAAATAATGATAGTAGCAGACTAATCATCAATAATGCACTCTTGTTGCAACTAAAAAATCAAAGAGAAGTAAGAACAATGATACATATCTATTGTATCTCATGTATAGGAATTGTTAATGTAATGGATGTTAATTATACAGTATTATATTGGACATTGAAACTAGTGGATTGGCCACTTAGATCGGGCCTAATTTAATCAAAGCTTAGTGAATTAAGCATGATATATACAGTGAATTGAAGGTAAATTTATACTATTATATATGTGTAGTGTCAACTTCCATTTGCTTGCTAGTGCTGGAATCTTTTGTCATAACACATAAAACAATGGGACACAAAGTCCACTGCTCCCCCATTTGGGTGGATCTGACGTAGCTTCTTCTCCTCCAAGAGAATCTGCCCTACATGTAATAGATGTTTGAAAATCTATCCAATCATGAGGAGCCACCCCTCCTCCAGATAAGGAACCCAGAAGCACACAGCAGGCTTTCTCATACCTTCTTGCAGATAGATATACCTACCTTTATGCCTGGAAATGCATATTCCCACTTATGTATAAAGGCTCAGATATTATGCAACACTAGAATTAGAGTATGCAGTAAGTTGGTATCTCATTATATTTGTTGCAGAATCATGATTTGTAAGTTGTAATGACAAACTTGAAGAGAATATTTAATGTAAGATGATTTTGAGTAGTCATTGCTGACTGTTGTTGATATGTAATTTGTAGCAGAAGTTTCATATGTAGATATATGCAACTTTCGATGTTGCTTTGGTGCCACTTGATGAGTACTTTAAGTTCGGTGAATATATAACTATAAGTATCGTCAACTCAGTATCTGGGGTTTTGTTGCAATTGGCAATTTGATAGATCCATCAGTAGGATACTTGATATGTCAATTAAAGAGCCATTAACATTACACTAATTTTTATACAAAATTTATATGTGTACACTATGCTAATTAGCTTGGCTAATTCATCTCATTGTTTGAATAGTTTGGCTCTCTCTTAGTTTGAATGTTTTATATTATGAGAATATTTTCAGATTGTATACTTTTGCTTACTTAGCTTAATTGAGATTCGGGTTGTCATGTTTTTATTTCTTGGTATTTTGTTTACATTAGGCTTATTTGAAAGAACATAAGCTTCTCATATTTATTTTCACATTTTTCTGTTACTTTTTAAAAAGGCATACTACCTCTATAGGCAAAACAATTTAGATAAAGCATTGGAGTTATTGAAAAGCCAAGAGAACAATTTTGCAGCCCTACTGTTAAAGTCTCAGATTCTGTATCGTTTAGGGGAAGCAGGTGCTTGTGTAGAGATATATCAAAACCTTCAAAAATCCGAGATTGAGTCTTTAGATAAATTATGTAGCTGGCTTGATTTCTGCCGAAAGGGCTTCTGAAGTGCAACGAACACTGGACAACCTAAGGGTCAAAGCAACTAGCAGCTTTGAGTTGGCATATAAAATGGAATAGTATTACAATCAGACAATATGGTATATAAATGTTACTAGTTGTGAGATTTCACCAATGTATTAATGTTCCTAGTTTTGAGGCTTCACCTTTCTTCAGCTGTCTAGATTGCATTTTTACAATGTCTATTATGACTTTCATTTTTCTTCTTTATTATTAAATGGTTGGTTGCCTCTGTGTCTTACTCTTTCATGTATTGATTTAGTACAAACTTCTTATGAAGATAAGGAGGATAAACTTATTGGATACTGATTTACTTTATTTTTGTTACAATTGGTCAGGGAAATTTTGACTGAAGACAACTTTCTTATTCTTTGTAGCAGATCTTTGGCTCATGGTTGAAATTTAGAAAATCTAATGCCTTTCTTCTTTGTTAATGTTTGCTTTCAGGACATAAGAAATAGGTCTGAGTAACTTGTGGAAATAATTTAGCTTGAAGACCCAGTTATTGCCACTTTTGAGAGATTTGTCACAGGTGAATTTGTATTTTTAATTGCTCTATTTATCTTTTGTTTTTGTTATATCTAAATGCATGCTGTGAACTGTTAATATTTTGCCTCCATTAGTTATTCTATCCCACATTTCACCCTCACATATCACAATAAGCATAAGCACGCAATGCACTGCTTGTATTCTTTCTTTGCTTCATTCTAGCTGCAAGCCTAGGAAGGAGAGACCTACAAAATCCTTGAAACCAAAACTAAACCAACCCACTAAGTAGCCTAATCAACCCACTAACGTAAGCAAATTGTCTAGCCCATGAAACCAAAAAAGGAAAGATAGCCCACTAAACTAAAAATTACTAAGCAACCCATTAGACGCCAACCCACTAGATCAAAAAGAGACTAAGCAAGCCTAATCAGCCCACTAACATTAGCAACATTGCTAGCCTAAGAAACCAAAATAAATGAATGACACCAGCCCACTAAACAAAAAGAACATTAGAAGCCCAAAAAATGCCACAAGGCAAAGTGGGTAGCCACTACACAAATAAAAAAAAATTAGGCACCAGCCCACCACATGAACAAAGAAAGACCCCACCATATAACCAAATTGGGTAGCCTACTAAACAAGTTAAAAAAGGAAGACCCCAGCCCACTAGATGTACAAAGAGCATACCACCTTAATAGAAGACATCAGTCCATTAAACCCGAAAAGTTATTGACAACAGCCCATTAAACAAAAAAATGAATGACACCATCCCAGCAAACTAAAAAACTTTAGCAGCTGATAAATATGCCACAACAAAAGCAAAATGGGCAGCCCACAAAATCCTAGAGTTAATATAAAATAAAAGACACCACCCTACTAATCCCAAAAAGCATAAACAAATAGACAACTAATCCAACAAAAATACCTACAGTAGGCCACTAAGTCAACAACGAAAGTGCATTAGCCCACTAAACCAAAAAGATAACCAGCCCATTTAAAAACTTAACACATTAGTCCACTAAACCCACTAGTCCCAAATTATAAAAAAGAAAACACACTAGCCTACTACCCGAAAAATTCTAAGTTAATATTATGACATATAACAAATGATGATAACATGGTTTTTTTTTTTTGTAGGTAACTATGACACCAAAGACATCTCAATGGAGAGTATAATACAAAGGGAAGCAAAATCTCGATGACAATCGACATCTTCCCAAACTCAAACAAATAACGGAGAGCAAGGTATGTACATAAACAAGATTCCTTTACTAATTAACATTTAAAGTTGTTTTCTCATTAGTTTATTTGTTTTTAAGATGATGGTGGTACACTAAAGGTTGTAAAAGGTCGTGGATCAACTCGCACTATTCGTGAGTGGGGAACAGGGCAAAGGTTGCATGTAGAGTTTAACTCTTAGTGGCAACCAATAAATGCAAACAAAGATAATATAAGCTCCCAACTTAGAATCACAGCAAAGAATGGCAACATGGCTCCACTTACTTGTCTGTGGTGACAAAACATGCCACAACATCTTTTAGATGATATTTGGAAAGAAGTAAAGGTGAGTAATTTATAAGAAATTCTTGGGTTAGAACATATTTGTTTGAATCTATGTTAATATATTATAATTTGTTATTGTAGGATAATACAAATATTCCTGATGAGTATAGACTTCATTGTCTAAAAGCAGTTGAGAATCTTTGGAGGGATTGGAAAGCTCGTGTCAAGAGAGAATATTACAAGAAATTTGATACAGATGAGGCTCGGTTAGCTTTCACTCCTCCTAAAGTTAACCCCGACCAGTGGCCTATTCTTGTAGCTTATTGGGGGACGGAAGAAGCCAAAGTATATGTCTAACTCAATACATGATATATATACCCAAATAGTTATTTGTATATAGTTATAAATTCTATAATACGTAAACCTTTAAAATTGTTTGTATTATAAGAAGTTGCAGAGAACAATAAGGTAAACCGTATACAACAAGTTGCACTTCATCGAATAGGTCGTATATCGTTTGCCCAAAAATGAGAAGAGGTAAGTTTTGCATGCTATTTATTTATTAGTTATGAAGATGTTGTATCTTATTAGCAGTTGTTATTTCAATTTTGTGGGATTTGATCTTTCTATTATGTTACCATTGTATTGCTAAGAAATAAGATGTGTTTATTATTATGTTACCATTGTATTGCTAAGAAATGGGATGTGTCTATTTTTTATGATGTTTTTGGTAAGTAACTTCACTTTTTAAGTACTTGTAAATGATAATAAAGCTTTATATATATATATATATATATATATATATATATATATATATATTTGGTTAGATGATAAGAAATGGCGAACAAACTGACCGTATTAGTGTCTTCATCAAAACCAGAACAAAAAGTACTGGGAAAATAGGTGATGGCGAAAGTGCAGAAATAATTGTAAGTTCTTTAATTTTTTGAACCTATTTATTCATCTACTATGTTTGAAATTATTTTGCTTATTGTTTTATCTTTCCTTAACTTGTTATTTGTTTTGATAATGTTGTAGAGTCAATTTAGTGACAGTTTGTCTCAATTTACACAAGAGCAACAAACTCAACAAGTGAGAGAAGAGGTATTTGGCAACGTAATGGTACCTGATCATCGTGGCTATGCTCCGACATACGATCATGGTCCATCTACAATTGACATTCACGGATGCAACAGCTCATCTGATAATCAATTGAGGGAACAGTTTAGTGCCTTACAACAAGTATACAACAACTTGAATGAACAACACAATTACTTGAAGGAAGAATACAACAACTTGAAGATGACGCATGCTGAAGTCCTTTCCTTTCTATAAGAGATGTTTCCAGAATTTGCACAGTGGTGTGAAATAGATCGGTATTCACATATTTTCATAAAAGTTAAAAGTTTCAGATGATTTATACTTTAACATGCGTTTGATATTCTTTGTTCTAAATAGGTTCCAGATGCTTCAAGTGGACACTAAAGTCGTTTTCAACCTGATAGTCATGGAACAAATGATGTCACTCGTGACATATCAGATCAGGAACATAAGTAGTATAAACAATCTTATTAAATGAACATTATCTAAGTTACAAATTTATTCTTGCAGGTAAGTTCAAGTTTTGTGGTTTGCACTTATGCGGAGGTTGATGAACTATTAGAGATGTTGTTTAATTATTTGCTTATTAGATGTTAAACAATGTGAATTATGATAGAGTTAAATTTGATTTGTTTGTTACAATATGTTTCAAACCATTTAAATGAGATGCTTTCATGTTTCGTTTGTTCTTATATTTATATTGAATGCATATAATTATTGAAATGTTATATAATAATATTTTTTTAGACACGTGAACTCAATTTGTAAATAGCAGATAGGGTAGACATGTGAACTCAATTTGTAAAACAGTAGGTAGGGATTAAATGAAAAAAATATGTTAAAAAATTTAAAAAGGCTTTTTACGGCGGTTATAGTTAAAAAAAGTTAAAAATGTTTTTTACGGCGATTTTTCAACCGCCGCAAATATTTGTTGCAGTTCATAAACCACCGTAAACCAAAATTTCGTCGAACCTTTTTATGACAAACATTTAAACCGCCGTATAAAGTTATTTACGATGGACAAAAATCGTCGTAAAAGCTTTTACTGCGGTTGCTTTTATGTCGAACAGAAACCGTCGTAGAACCGCCATAATTGCGATGATTTTGGCCCGTCGTAAATTGTCCTTTTTGTTGTAGTGAAATCTTGCTTCTCTCTCTATCTCTACTAATCTCCATACCTAGTATGTTTTTAGCTTCACCCAAAATTTTCATCTCAAACTCTCGATTTAATTGAGTCTTCAACTTTGCAATTTTTTCGACATTCGTCGAAGCTATCAACATATCATCAACATACAAGAGTAGATAAATGAAAGAACCATCACGTAGCCTCTAAAAATATACATAATTATCAAATTTGCTTCTTGTGTACCTTTGACTCATCATAAACCAATCAAATCGCTTGCACCACTGCCTTGGAGATTGCTTCAAACCATAAAGCGATCTTTTCAGTTTGCACACCAAATTTTCCTTACTAGCAACTTTGAATCCCCCTGGCTGAATCATATAGATTTCCTCTTCCAAGTCACCATGTAAAAATACAGTTTTTACATCAAGTTGAACTAGTTCCATATTCATCTGAGCTACCAAGGCCAACAAAATTCTAATGGAAGAATGTTTCAAAACGGGAGAAAATACTTCATTATAGTCAATTCCTTCCCCCTGACTGTAGCCTTTAGCCACCAACCTTGCCTTGTAGTGGACGTCATTCTTGTTAGGAAATCCATCTTTCTTTGTATATACCCATTTACACCCAATTACCTTTTCACCTGTCGGTAGTTTAGCTAGCTCCCAAGTTTCATCCTTCTGAAGAGACTGCATCTCTTTGCTCATAATTGTCTTCCATTGATCAACTTCAGAACATCTGATTGCCTCTTTATAAGTGGAAGGAACATCATCATCTACAATTGGAAGTGCATAGGCCACCATATTAGCAAATCGTGCAGGTCTGCGAATCTCACGTCTTGGCCTATTAACTGCAATAGATTCTTGTTGTTGTGAGGTTCCTGAGTAGAATCCTCTCCATCATCTCCCAAATCCTGCTCTGTCATAAGAGTACAATCATATGTCTCAACAGATCTAACTAGGTTCAATGTTATCGTTCCAAACTCCACCTACTGTTGAGTATGCTCCACCTGTTATAGAGTACCATTCGCCTTTGTCTGGTTTTCTAATTTCTTCAACATTGAAGACTCATTAAATGTCACATCTCGGCTGGATACAAGCTTCCTCAAGCTAAGACACCAAAGACGATATCCTTTTACTCCTGAAGCAAATCCCAAGAAAATCGCTTTCTTGGCTCTAAGATCCAGCTTAGATTCTTTGACATGATAATATGTAGTGGTACAAAAAACATGTAAAGAATCATAACCAGAAACAGGTTGTCCAAACCATACCTCCAATAGAGTTCTATCACCAATAGCAGCTGAAGGTAGACGATTAATTAGATAACACGCATAAATCACAGCCTCAACCCAAAATTCTTTGCCCAACCCAGCATTGGACAACATACATTGAACTTTCTCTAGCAATGTCCAGTTGATGCGTTCTGCCACCTTATTCTGCTGTGGTGTACCTCTAACAGTAAAATGACGTACAATACCTTTATCTTGACACAATTTCAAAAACCGATCACTGTAATACTCACCACCATTGTCTGTTCTGATATGCTTCATCTTCTTTCCAGTTTGTGTCTCAATCATCTTTTTTCACTTAAGGAAAGCACTAAGTACATCATCTTTTAATAGTGTACCCAAGTTCTTGTAGAAAAGTCATCAACAAAAGTAACAAAGTAGTACCTACCTCCCATCGATGCAGTTTTGGTAGGTCCCCACACATGTGAGTGAATATAATCAAGAATGCTCTTGGTATTATGAATAGCGGTGCCAAATTTTACTCTCTTTTACTTTCTCAGAACACATTGCTCACAAAAATCTAGCTTGCAGGTCTTTCACCTTTCAATAAGCCTCGTTTCATCAAACTGAATAAGGCTTTCTCACCTGCATGTCCCAAGTGCATATGCCATAGTCTAGTGATCTTTAAATCTGTATAATTATCAGAAACCGTACTTCCATTATAGTAATACAAGTTGTTCCTCCTGGTACTACCACAAGAACGCCTGAAATGACCCTTAGAATACCATCTCAAATAGATACAACACAACCTTTAGATTCCAAGGCTCCCAAAGAGATGATATTCTTCTTCAAATTCGGTACATACTGAACATCTGTCAGAACTCTAGTCAGTCCCTCATGATTCCTTAATCGGATCGAACCTACCCCAGCAATATGGCAAATATCATCATTGGCCATATACACAACTCCACAATCAAGCTCTTCAAACTGAAAGAACCATTCCTTATGTGGACATATATGATAAGTACAACCCGAATCCATAATCCACTCATCAGAACCAGAAGTGAATAGGTGACCAACTAGACATATATCTGAATCACTATCATTCTCACGCTCAACAACACGTGCATTAGAAACAGCCTTGGCCTTATCTTTCTTTTTCAACTTCGGACAATCTTTTTTTCAATGCCTTTTCTCATGACAAAAGGCACACTCATCTTTTCCTAATCTACCCCTCAACCAAGATTTTTCCATTTTTCCTGGTTTCTTACTTTGACTACGTCCTCTCACTGTTAATGTATCTATTTTTGCATTTATCACAGTCATTGTCTTCTCTGATACAGTTGATGATGATGCCATCACTACCTCTCACAAATAAGCTTGATACACAAATCACCAATAACCAAGCTCCAACAAACTATTATATTCAATAACTAGCAATCCAAATTCAATAGCCCAGAATAGTAGTAAGTACTTCAATAAAATAGCCACTCACTACCCAAAACCTTAGGCTCTGATACCAATTGTTGCACGACGCGGAAGCGATACCAACAAAATAACCAATTGCACAACCACAAACTATGCCAGATAATTGAATATAATATCAACTAAAGAGGCAAACAATCAACCAACAATGCAAAATAGAAACAACACCAAGATTTAACGAGGTTCGGTATTGTTACCTACGTCCTCGGGTGCCATTGAAGAAACCTTCCACTATCTTCAAAGAGAATTACAAACTTTCGGGCCATAATACAAATACCACAACTATTGGCCTAAATTACAATTATCCAAATAGTTCGGTCAAACTGTAATTACCTAGACAATAGGACAATACTACAAATACTCAAAATCAAGGGGAAAAAAGCAAATATTACAAATTTTAAAGTCTTTAATGAAATGCTCTTTTAAAATATGAGGTCTTATATGAGACCTTACACAACATGGGGGGTGAAGGAGAATTTCAAATGGGACACTTAAACATCTCTCACATGGCTTCTTTTATAAGCTCACATGAGACCTAAGTTTTGCTCCTTAACCATTGTGGGATTTCTCCCGCTTGCATATGAGCCAAAACTCAACAATTCCAAACTTGGGTGATTACATTCCTCAAATTGCTCGTCCTGACCGTCAAGGGTTAACAAAACACATGAAGGCTACTTCCAAGGTGTTTGATGCCTTCTTTAAAAGATCATTGACGAGCATCTTCAATCTAAGGTTGAAGATATAACCAAGGACGTTGTTGATGTCATTCTAGGCTTCCTGCGGGTTCAGAAGAAACTGAGCACCAGATTGAACAAGAGCATGCTGAAGCCATAATTTTGATAACGTACCTTAAATTTCCATGCAGTGACATGGATTGCCACGATGTCAAAAAATTGTATTTTAAAGTTTTGCACTTTAATTATCACGCAATTTTGACGTATAGTCCATTATTAAATTTGAGAATTATTTTAAGAATTTAATCAGATTTGCATACTTGTGGGAATATTTGTCGCATTTAAAATCTATATTCCAAAACTTGAAATTACATTCTTAATCAATTCCCTTGATGTCAATGACCCACTAAATTTATAACGATTAGGGATGGCAAAACCCGGCCCCGGCCCCAGCCTTCAAATGTACACCACGGCGCCAGAAAATTCCACGAAATTTTTTTCCCGGGGCCGGGTCCGGGGTACCCCGGGCGGGGTCGGGTTTTCCAATAACCCGGGATTAAAACCCGGGTTGCTTTTTTTTCAATTCTGATTTATATATATATATGCGACAGTTAAATTTTGTCTAAAATAGTATTTGGCCCAATGGTAGCCCGCTTTTTCCATTTATTTTAGGTGCCGGGTTCAAACCCCAAGGGCCATAGATATATATATATATATATATATATATATATAAAATTAATTGTGAAAGAGCTTGCAGCCCAGTGGTCTTGTGCTATTTCCATCCATGTGGGGAGATGAGTTCAAACCCCATAGGCTGCAAAAAATTTTTAAAAAAAATTCTTTGGAGATGGGCTGGGCTTGACGAATGGGCTTGAAATAAAAATCCTATCAAAAGTTGGGCTGGGCTTTGGGCTTAAATTGAAATAAAGGGTGAAAAGTGTGAATTAAAAACTGATAGGACTTAAGAGTACTTTTACATAACATAATTTTAAAATTACAATTGCATCTCCCGGGTTTAATTCCAGGTCCCCGGCCCCGGACATCCTGATTTTCCGGATCCCGGCCCCGGCCGGATCAAATTGCCATCCCTAATAACGATTGTTATCTTTTCTGCCTATGAATTTTTTTCAGGACTTGCTTGTAGCTTCAATGGATACTTCAGCAACTGTTGTTGAGTGGACTGTTTCAGCACTCATCAAGCATCCACGAGTAATGAAGAAACTGCAAAAGGAGCCGGAAGATGTTGTGGGTTTAGACAGGATGTTTGAAGGATCAGATTTGTATAGATTGGAATACTCGGACATGGCTTTGAAGGAAACCTTCAGGATCTATCCTGTAGGTCCTCTGTTACTCCTTCGCGAGTCTGGCGAAAAATGCAAATATAGTAAATGGCTTCCATATAACAAAAAAATCACGCATTCTCATAAATACATGGGCGATTGGGAGAGACCCCGTTGCCTGGACAGATGCTGAGAAGTTTATCCCAGAAAGATTTGCTGGGAGCAATATTGATTTTCAGGGACAATCTTTTCAGCTTCTTCCATTTGGTGCTGGCTGCAGAGGCTGCCCTGGATGGCAATCGGGGCTCACTGTAGTTAAACTAGTTGTAGCACAACTGGTGCATCGCTTTGAATGGGAACTTCCAAATGCGATGTTGCCGAGTGAATTGGACATGACGGAAGAGTTTTAGTTTTGTGACTCCTAGAGCCCAACATCTTGTTGCTATTCCTAGTTATGGACTTAGAAAATGATATTATACTGGCTTGTGTAATTTCCTAATTAGTCTTATTTAAGAATTAAATAAAGCCCCCGTTTGGGATTACTTTAGCTTCAGAAATAAATTATTAGTTTTTAATTTATAACAGAATATGTGTTTGTTAATAGAAACTAAAAGTGATTAAGTTCGTAATTGATTATAATATATATGAGTTTGACATTGCCTCAACCTAAGAAATAAACGATATGAATAATTTATCTTGTTGGACATCTTCGCAGGAATGTGTAGGGTGACAATGCTAAATGATCGGCAGCCATTATACTTACATAGGTGCCAAGGAATTTGTTTTTGACGAATCACATTGCTGTAGAATGCAGAAGATTTAGTTGGATCTTTTGATGCCTCTTATGGCAAAAAAGGATGTCCAAATGTATAATTTTAATAATGAAAAATATATAATATGCATCATTAACATCATTTAGTGGTAAATTAGTTATTTGATGTCAACACTTGTTCAATCTTAAATTTAATGAAAAAGAAAAACTGAAAGCAAAGGGTGCAAGTAGCTATTTCTACAAAAGGATGGTTAAAACGTTTTAAAAAAAACCGTGGGAGTGAATATGGTATTTTTGATAATAATTCTTTGATTGAAGACATTGAATCAAAGTGTCCTGCTATGGTTCATCCAAGTGTCCCTACATTTTTGTAAAATTTTGTATAAATTTTGTACATGAGCATGAGTATATAAAAATTGTAGGCTGTAAAAAGCGTGTGGTATGGGGGACAGTTATTTCTTTTGGAAGAAGTGAAGATTGACACTTGGGTGTCAAGAAGGTATAGAAGTTGGTGTTTGTATGATTAGTTTGATATATCCTAGAGATTATTGTAGCAAATTTTGACAAACAATTTGCTTTTATTGACATTAGTCAAGGACAAGAATTAAATCGCTTCAAGTAACTAAGAAGAAAAGAAGTGAAGATTGACACTTGGGTGTCAATAAGGTATAGAAGTTGGTGGTTGTATGATTAATTTGATATATCCTAGAGATTATTGTAGTAAATTTTGACAAACAATTTGCTTTTTTTGACATTAGTCAAGGACGAGAATTGAATCGCTTCAAGTAACTAAGAAGAAAAAGAACGTTTCTGGGGAAAGCCAATATCACAAACTAGTCCTGTAGGTTGTGGACATCGTTTTGTCCATTGTAATCAATATCCACAAGCTGCTACAAGAAAATTAGATTGTGTATTAAATGGGATTATGGGTTGGATTGAAGGTCTGTGTCATTACTGAGTCATTTGATAAGGAAGCTATATTAATAATATCTTGAAAATTACGTAGGAGTTTATATATATATCTGAGTTGTTCAGTTTTTTTTTTTTGGTCAACAATTTTCCTAAGAAGGTTTTTCCAATAAAATCCAAAAGTTTTTGGTAACTTTTCCTTATTATACGGGTCTCTATAAATCTCAAAATTTTTGAATCTATTAATTAAGTAATTAAAGCTCCTATCTTTGAAGAAGAAGCAATTATATGATATAATATAATTGTCTACGGGCCTTAGTAGATGTGGTTTAAAACTTTTGATACTATCGAGCAGCATGTGATGAGACATTATAAGATTATTACAATAGCACAAAGGAATGCCAGGAAGCGCTTATACTTATGAATAGTTGCTCAACCAAGCTGCAAGGTAAAGGCAGGAGCCTCATAGGGAGCTAGAGGTTTTAAAAGAAAACCCCTTCTACTTCTATGGCGTCTATTATTTAGTTGGATGTGAAGAATCTAGATTAAGATGATTTTTTGAAGGGAAACCTTTTTTACATATATAATTTATTTAACAGGATTTAATATTTGACATTAAGTTGGGTTTAAAAAGTTAAAAGTAAAAATAAATATTTTAAACTTAATTTTTTTTAATTAGTAAGTGAATGTGTTGAAAAAAAACTTGATTGCAAATAACCACGCCCATAATATTGTATGTAAATTTTGACATGACAATTGCCTTCCATTCAATAATACAGGTGCTATACTTTGAGTGTAGTAACTGAATATATGATCAGAACATATAAGAGACGAAGATTGAGAATAAGAGGAAAAGAGATATATCCATGAGGGTGACTGGGTGCATTTGGCATTTTGGATTTTGATAGTTGGTTCTAAAATTCGCGAACTCCATTTTATCAAGAATATTATTCTTTAATTTGTACGTATTGATCTGGCTAAAATGCAAACTATGTAAAATTTTCTTTGCTTTGTATGATTTATGTTAATTTTTTTTCATTTATGTTGCCATTTTTTGCTCTTGTTGGGTCCATGGACCTCCCAAAACTCCACATTGGTATAATATTGTCTACTTTGGACCCAAGCCCTCATGGATTTACTTTTGGATTCTACCAAAAAGTAAACAAAGGACCATACTATTTTGTATGTTTTTTTCTTTTTCCGAGTCCAACGGCCCACCACTTTTGTTTGACACTTTAAGAATTTTCATCACGTGTTCTCCTAACTTAATCTGGGCCTGGGCTCTGATACCACTTGTTGGGACCATGGACCTCCCAAAACTCCACATTAATATGATATTGTCAACTTTCGGCCCAAGCCCTTATGGATTTGCTTTTGAATTCTACCCAAAAGGCCTTATACCAATGGAGTACTTGTCTATACTTATATGCCCATGATTTTTCCCATGTCTAGCCAATGTGGGACTTTGATTGCACACCCAACAGCCCTTAACTCAATTTAATTATTCGGTTGGGTTACATCAAATTTAGGGTATGTTTGAGACAATTGTGCAATGGGAAATTATTGTAGAAAAGTGCGGTAGGAAAAGTTTGTCATTAGCTGTGCTGTGAAACAAGCTCATGATGTTTGGTAAAATTGAATTTTAAAATTGTTGTGCTATTTGAAAACTATAAATATGTGTTTGGTAAACTTGATTTTCAGAATTTGATTTTCAATAGAATTACTAAAATAGACATGAATTGTAACAAATATATACAATACATAAATATTAATATTTAAGTAAATTTAAAATTATAATGTTAAAAATAGTTAAATTATTTTTCTGAAATTATTATATTAAAACAATTAAATATATTTATTACTAAAATTAAAAAATTAAAAAAATTCTGCCGAAGCCTCGTCATCATTGACCACTGGCCGCGAATGTTCTAGAGCTGCTGGCTACCCCGCCAAGCCAACATGATCACCTGAATCTCCTCTCCCCATATAACCTTTCATCCATTTACACTGCTGATCCATGAGATCTGACCATTGATGATTCGGCATCAAAATTTCAACCGACAGATTATGTCGATCACGACCGTAAATGGCAGAAATGTCGACTGTTATAGAGAGATGAACTTCTAGTAGTCATGTTGCTAGGGTAGTGTGGCCATATGCGTGAGGCCACTAACAACCGGTGACGATAACTACCGGCATTTGCTTTCGAATTTCCAAAAAAATAATCTTAAAAAATAAATTTGAAATAAATTTAAAATTTTAATTTATTGACTCAATAATTAATTTATTAATATTAAAATTTGTGTTTGAAGGGCATTTTTGATTGTGTATACTTTGAGAAGGATAATTTTGTTATTTTTGTTTATTCAAATTTTAGCTTTTCAAAATTAGATTTTTAAAAATTACCCTTATATGCTTTTACAATTTAATACAAAAATAGAATCTTAGATTAACAATTTTTTGAACAATCAGTTTTCAAAAAATTTACCAAACACATAAATAGCTTTAATTAATAGCAAAAATTTAAAAGCGGCTATGCAACAACAGAGCCAACCTAACTGATAAACTGGTATAAGATACTACCTTGTATATATATAAAAAGTTGCTTAACTAGGAATAGTATTTGTGGTGGGACACATTTTTTAATTAGAAAAATGCGAAAGTGAAAGTATGTTGGCAACAATATTGAAATCGTTTTTTTAATTATATTAATGCCCAAGGCATGCGTCTCAGAGCATCTCAAGCTATAAAAGCATGGAGTTACAAAGCTTGAGAGTCAGAGGAAGAAGGGAGTTCTTGAGAGAGTACTAAGGAAACTCAGATGTACTTGAGATTTGCAATTTGAGGGTTTGTCCCCAAATTTGTAATACTGAATTCTGTTACCAAAGCTCTTTTAATTTTTCTTAGTTTAAGCTTCAAACTTAACTAATCAGTTTAATTATCTTGTATTTGACAGTTCTGAAGATATAGATAAAGATTCCAGCGGCAACAACCAAAAAGCTTGCAAAATATATTCTGTTCCCAATATTATCATCATGATGTCTTTGACCTGGAGCTCAGTTTCACTTGTTGCTTTTTTCTTCTTCCTACAAGTTTTATTATGGAAAAGAAATGCGAATAGCAAGAGACTACCGCCTGGTCCACGAGGCTTACCCATTATTGGAAGCCTTCATTTGTTGGGGAACTATCCGCACAGAAATCTTCATAAACTAGCCCAAAAGTATGGCTCCATCATGTTCGTACGTTTAGGCTTCATACCTACAGTTGTTGTCTCATCTCCTCAAGCAGCTGAGCTCTTCCTGAAGACACATGACCTTGCTTTCGCTAGTAGGCCTCTAATTTTGGCTTCAAAGCATATTGCTTATGAGGGGAAGACCTTCATCTTTGCTGAGTATGGATCTTATTGGCGCACTGTCCGCAAAATTGTCACTTTGGAATTGCTGAGCAACCTTAAGATCGACTCTTTTCGGCCCATTAGAAAACAAGAGCTTGATCTTTTGATGGATTCTATAAAAGAGGCTGCTGCTAGTCGTGTTGCTGTTGATATAAGTGCCAAGGTTTCATCTCTTACTGCAAACATTGCTTGCAGGACGGTGTTTGGGAAGAAGTATATGGACGAGGAGCTTGATCAACGAGGGTTCAAATGTTTTATTCAAGAGGCCATGGAGTTGGCGGCCACTCCTAACGTGGGTGATTACATTCCTCAAATTGCTTCTCTTGACCTTCAAGGGTTAGTAAAACGCATGAAGGCTGCTGCCAAGGTGTTTGATGCCTTCTTTGAAAAGATTATTGATCATCATCTTCAATCTAAGGTTAAAAACAGAACGAAGGGCGTTGTTGATGTCATTTTAAGCTTCCTGGGTTCAGAAGAAACTGAGTACCGTCTTGAGCGAGGGCATATCAAAGCCATACTTTTGGTAACGTATACACAGACATGGATTCCGAAATAAAAATTTTTGAATTTTAAAGTCTTGCATTTTATCATGCAAATATTTTAGTTAGTCCATGATTGAATTTGAGAAAGAATTTGAATAATTTAATTAGGTTTGGTGCTTATGGGAATAATTTTAGCGTTTAAAATATATGTTCCTAAAGTACTTGTGAATTTGACTTGAAATATTTCCTCTTCATTTCCCTTGATGAATATTTTCAGGACTTACTTGTAGCTTCAATGGATACCTCAGCAACTGTTGTTGAGTGGGCAGTTTCAGCACTAATCAAGGATCAACGAGTAATGAAGAAAGTTCAAAAGGAGCTGGAAACTGCTGTGGGGCTAGACAAGATGGTTGAAGAATCAGATTTGACTAGCCTGGAATACTTGGACATGGTTTTGAAGGAAACCCTCAGGCTCTATCCAGTGGCTCCTTTACTACTCCCTCGCGAGTCTAGGGAAGACTGTACAATAAATGGATTCCATATACCAAAACAATCCCGCATTCTTATAAATGCATGGGCGATTGGGAGGGACCCTGATGCCTGGACGGATGCTGAGAAGTTTATTCCAGAAAGATTTGCTGGGAGTAATATCGAACTTAATGGACAATCTTTTCAGCTTATCCCATTTGGTGCTGGCCGGAGAGGCTGCCCTGGATGGCAATTGGGACTCACTATTGTTAAGCTAGTATTAGCACAACTCATCCATTGCTTTGATTGGGAGCTTCCGAATGGGATTTTGCCGAGTGAATTGGACATGACGGAAGAGTTTAGTTTTGTGACTCCTAGAGCGAAACATCTTGTGGCTATTCCTACTTATCGCCTTAAAAAATGAATGCAATGGCTTGTGTAATTTCCGAACTAGTTATAAAGCCCCTGTTAGGGATTATGCATTTAACTTTTGAAATAATCGCTTGTTTCTCAGCTGCAATAAACAAAAAAAAAGTTGTTTGTTAACATAAACTAAAATTGATTTAATTTTGAAATTGATTATAGAAATTAATTTCTGTTCTTGTCTCTGTAATATGTGTTTGAGACTGTCACAACTTAAGAAATAAATCATATAAATTAATACTATTTGTCGTTGGAGCTCGCCACAAGAATGCGGACGGCAACAATGTCAACATTAAAATGACTTGCATTAATTGGATCAATACTTACATATATGCAAAGCATTTTCTTGTGTACTGTAGAATGTGGTGAACGGTTCAGTAGATCTTCGGCCGCCTCTTGCGGCAAAATATGATGGCCTTATGCCGATGAAATGACCTACTTATCCACGAATGGATAATTTAAAAAATTAAAGAAATATATATAATATAAATCAAATATTATTTATAGGTAAAATCATTATTTTAACTTTTAATTAAATATTACTTAGGTGTTAAAGTTAATGAAAAAAAGTTAAAAGCAGAGGGGTTTAATTTTGTAAGTTGTAGGATTGTTTGTTCACATAATTTCAATTCTTTAAGAAAAAGAAGGGGATGAAATCTTTGTCCATTTCAATAACAAAAGGGTAAAAACATCGTTTCAAAAATTACATGACTGTGTATGATACTTGGTTCCATATATGATTCTTTCATTTAAAACTTTGAAACCTATTGAAATTGGCCGGAGTTTCAGAATACATTTACCTGCCTTCTCTGCAACTTTTTTGACGCGTTGCTTGAACCAAATTTTATGGCATTTGGCTAGAGAACACAAATTCAATTACTTTTAGGAAAAAGCTTCCTCAAAATTGATGAATTAATATAATTTTCCGTCTTTAACACCTTATAAATTTTATAAAAATTAGCCCCAATATAACAACTCTAGTTAGTTTATTTAGTAGTGTGAGCTACAGATTAATTATATCGGATAATGAGTTGCATGGATCCTCTCTATTTCATTACGGAGTATTTTGACCAGAAAAATACGTATCCATATCTAGAAAAACACTGATTAATTTTCATGTAAACACAACTGTATTTTCGCCTTGGTTTTGTTTTTGTAAACAATTGTCACCCTATGGTACGTGTTTCTAATGAAATTAGAAGGTTTCTTGTAATTCTTCAAGAATTTAGGATTGTTAATTTGTAAGTTTCAAAATATTTTAGGTTGTCTTCCGTATGTAGCAAAATTTAATTCACCCCAAAATAAAAGAGCAATAGAAAAAGTAGGTTAATTAACTTGCAGGCAAGACCTCGTCCTTTTAAGTTTTTTAAAATCATTTTCTGTTCTGCACATTCTCTAGTCTAATACACTTAAAATTTAATATCAACCATATGTTCTTATCAAAATTTAAAGTAATTTCAAATCAACCACATGTTTATAAAAAATTTAAAAACAAAAACATACATTTCATAAACGAATACAACGCACATTTATAGAATGTGGTGTGGAAAAGAGTGTCTTTTGGAAGAAGTGAAGATTGACACTTGGGTGTCAATAAGGTATAGAAGTTGGTGGTTATATGATTAATTTGATAAATCCTAGAGATTATTGCACTAAATTTTGACAAGCAATTTGCTTTCGCTAAAACCGCTCAAGAACGAGAATTGCGATACTTCAATTACCAATAAGAAAACGGAAGTTTCTGAAGAGGGCCAATTTCACAAACCATACACAAACCATGCTCCTGTAGTTTTTCAAAAACGTGTTGTCCATTTTAGTCGAACGGCCTTCTGGAGAGGACCAATATCAGAAAACTACAGAAATCGATTGCCTATTTGTCAATAGCCCTTTTTTGATTTTTCAAATGCATAAACGGTCCCTACTACTGTAGGGGTAGTTAATTTGTGAAATTTGTATTCAGCTCGCAAGATATGCAGTTTGAAACTTCTAAGATATACCAAGACTCAGCAGAAACCAATCAATATCTTTAATTTTGCTTAAAATTAAAAAGGAAACTCAACGAAAAGATGGGGGTTAGTTTATATAACACTACTCTTATTTAACTTGTAAATAATAGTTTGAGTGTTGTTATTTAAGTCCCATGAAATCTCTTTTATTAAGCCCCTATCTAAATAAAATTTGTTAAAAATAATTAATTCATAAACATATTCCCATAATTGCAAAATTATCCTTTTTTTTTTAAATCTCTTATTATTCATAGTTTCAACAAATTTATCTATTCTGAATTTTGTGCTCATTTCTTCATATATTTTATCTTTTTACTCAAATATCAAGAACCTATCTTGGTTAACAGAATTTTAGGGAGGAAATAATTGATCTTTGTGCAGGAAGATTTCTTCTATGTCTTTCCTCATCTAATTGATTTCAAGCCCATTCGCACCACCCGACAGAAAGTTGAGTTGCCTTGTCTGCTAATGACCTCATCGCATTTGTTAAATATTGAAAGAATCGAAACGGTTGTAACCAAAGGATGTATTCTGGTTAAATGTTAAAAGTATAGTATTAATAAAATAAAATTACAAACTGAATTTTTTTGTTTTTTTGCAGTTTTCAAGGGGAGAAACTTATAACCATATTTTGTTGTTTTATTCGAAAAAAATTTCATCTCAAACAATCAGGGCAGATTGTAGTAGAGGATGCAGGTCATTCTCCAGGAAAATATAGAGAATAGAGAATAAATATAAAGAGATAATGAATAATTTGGAGAAAAAAAATTAAATACATGAATCAAAGATAAAAATATGGCTTTTAGGTTTTAAAATAAGTAAGCTTACTGATAATTAATACCAGTGATGACCTATAAAGAAAAAGGATATATTTGGAACTCTAGAAGTATATTTATAAAATAAGAATTTTTAATAAAATTTATTTGAAGATGAGGTTTAGAAAGGGATTTGATGGGGCTAAAATATCAACACTCTAATAATCTTTGTCACTCTCATCTTTGAATCTAGGTACTTAATTTATCTGGGCCAGTTGGTGTGTGTAAAACAACCGAAGGCTGAACCCGGCATCCAGCCCAGACTTCTACACCTACCTCTCATCCTCTACTACTATTGACTTGAGGTGCGGTGTGCTTGAGCAGATTGTGTGGCATTTATGTAATAGAATTTCAGCTACTGCAAATTAACTAATTAGGATGTGTTTTTTTTTTTGAGTTTTTATTTTCAAAATTTAGTAAACATATGTAATTGGTTTTAAACTTTAAATTTTGAATCGTGAAAGTAAGATGTGGTTGATATTAATTTAAAATATTTCTATACATATTAAGAAAACAATTTTCTAAAAACGAAAACAAACAGGGCCTTAAATATCTGTATCTTTTTAATTAGCTACAATTACCAACGGTAGTTTGTAGTGTGTGTTACAATTAATCTGCTGTAATGAGTTAATGGAAGCTTTGTTTCATAAAGAGCAAGTCGACTAGAAATTAAACAGTATTTTAACCACGAGGTTGTTTTGGAAACTGTATGGAGGCGATTGGTCAAAACGGACAGACTCAAGTAATTGTCTAATTAAATAATTATTTAGTGTCTATTTCCAAAGAAGTGTCTAGTGTTTGTTTCCAAACTGGTATTGTGATGTTGCTATTTGAATTAAGTTGAATTTCTTAATGAGGATAACATGAGGCTAGGCAAACGTTGTTGGGAAAAGACCACAAATATAATCACCAATACAATAGCAGCAGAACAATGAGAACTTTTTCCTTCTTTGTGCAATTAAATAGGCTAGCAAATGAAGCAATAATCATCAAAACAGTAGGCAAATAAATTAACAGCAATCACAATTCAAGTGAACAATAATTTGTAAATAAACAAAATACCAAACTTGCAGTGCCATGACCTCTTTAATCACTGTTTTGAAACCCTTCTCATCAAATTCCTCGTCCATCTACTTCTTCCCAAACACCATTCTACAAGTCATGTCCGCACCAAGAGATGCGACCTTGCCACTTATCAACAGCAGCACGATCAGCAGCAGCCTCTTTTATATATTCAATCAAGAGATCAAGCTCTTCTTTTCTCATGGGCTGGAAAGAGTTGATCTTAAGGTTGCTAAGCAACTCTAGGGTGCATATCTTGCGCATTGTGCGCCAATAAGACCCATATGGAGTCATGGAGAAGTTCGTCTGCCCATAACAAATATGCTTCGAAGCTTCAAGAGGAGGCCTACTGGCGAAAACAAGGTCATGGGCCTTCAGGAACTGCTGAGCTGCTTGAGGTGAAGAGACAACTACTGTAGGCATCAAGCCTAACCGTAACAACATGATGGATCCGTATTTTTTGGATAGTTTATGAAGATCTCTATGAGGGTAATTCCCTAACAAATGAAGGCCTTCGAAAATTGGAAACCCTCTAGGACCAGGAGGTAGTTTCTTGTTCTTTGTGTTTCTTTTCAATAAGCTGGTAGGAAGAAGAAAATAGCAACAATTGCAATTGAGGTCCATGTCCAAGACATGATAGGTGATATGATAACCGTGTCCAAGTGCAGTTTCCAAAACTTTGTAGCTTTCTCGTGGTCCAGGATCTAGTCCATTTCATCAGAAAACACAACCACAAATTTGACGTATTACACCGTCGAGAATTATTAATGCCCACCAAGAAACGTGACTTTTTTCTCTTTTATCAAATAATATTGTCCCATCGTAGCCTGTTGGTACTATTTAAACCACTTTTCTCCAGCATAGCACATCACATCACACAATTGCTATTGAAATTTATTCACAAAACCCAAGTTTACACTTAAAATTAGGGATAATATCATAAACTATGTCTGAAGTTTAGCTAATTATCATACGAAAAGTCTCTTATATAAATATATCAACGCGATCCCTAACGTTTGTGTTTAAGCTTCATCCAGGTCCAGCCAACAGATTCTGTTAGCTTTCAAATTAACGTTTTGGGGTATTTTAGTAAAATGACATAATTCATCCGAGATAATATCATAAACCACCCTTGAAGTTTAGCCAATTATCATGCGAAAAGTCTCTTATGTAAATATATCAGCGCGGTCCCTAACGTTTGCGTTTAAGCTTCATCCAGATCCAACCAACAGATTCCGTTTGTGTAGAAACTAAGAAAAAAATTAAAAATACCATTTTGCCCTTACTTTTATATCCTTTCTTCTTTCTTTTTTTTTTCCGCAGCAAAAAATCCAATCCTTTTTCACACCCACAGCTATCTCTCTCACCCCAACCTCTCAATCTCTAAACATAGCTTTGGCTAGCTACTGGTTCTTTATAAAATTTCAGTTTGAGAATTTTTTGTCTTTATTTTGTTGCTTCATTTCAATACGTAGTGTCTGTGAATGTTTTCTTAAGTTGAGAAAATTTTTAAAAAAGTTAGTGAGGAGAAAGAAAAGCATGCCAGTTTTGGGTTTTAGAGTTTTTGCATAATTTTTTTTAAACATAATTGTTGAAATAATCTGGATTTAATTTTGAATATTTGATTCTTTTTTTTTAACAACTTGCGATTGAGTAGAGATGGTGGGTGTTGATGGTAGAGGAAAATTTGATGCTATCATGGTGGAGTCTTATGACGTATATTTTTTTATTTAAATGAATTTGATGGTGGTGATAGTGGCTATGGTGGTTATGGATGGTGATGCTTGTGTGATATGAAATAGAGATTTTAGAAAAGAAAATTCAAGGGTTAGTTTTACGTTTCCTGATATGAAATTATGTAATTTTACTAAAATACCCCAAAATATTAATTTGAAAGTTAGCGAAATTTGTTGGTTGGACCTGGATGAAGCTTAAACACAAACGTTAGGGACCGCACTGCTATATTTACATAAGAGGCTTTCTGCATGATAATTAGCTAAACTTCAAGGGTGGTTTATGATATTATCCCATATGAAATTATGTAATTTTACCAAAATACCCCAAAACGTTAATTTGAAATCTAACGGAATCTGTTGACTGGACCTGGATGAAGCTTAAATGCAAACGTTAAGGACGGCGCTGATATATTTATATAAGAGGCTTTCCGCATGATAATTAGCTAAACTTCAGGAGTGGTTTATGATATTATCCCCTTAAAATTACCATAAACTTGCTGATTCTATTGAAAATGTACACCTTATAAGGAAAATTATTGCCAAAACCTAAATAAATGGATGAGGCAAGTTAGAAAAACTCCCTGCTTTTTGAAAAATTAATAATCAAATTTTTCTGAGCTAATGACTGGTCAGTACTGGAACAAAGTTTCAATCCAACTCATTATCCCGGATTGTAGCACGTTACTGGAAATTAGAGTTGGAAAATTATAATGCGGTTAATTGAATATATAGATAGATAAAGATAGAAAAGTTTTAAAGAAATATCAAAACTACTTGAGACAACTAAAAATCCTAAGCCTTTTATATATGTAGGCGAAATTTGCTTCTTCCCTTCTCAAAAGGGAAAAAGAAAAAAAAAAGGAGTTAGAAATTTTGGCTAAGAAGAAAACGTGTTAAAAATAACTTCAAATACAAAAGTTGAGGTCTTATATATGGTTAAGTATTTAGGCTCAATGGTAGCGGCAGACCGTAATGAAGGACTAGGGGGGCCTGGCCCCCACCAGGCCAAAAAATAAATTTTCTTATAAATATATTATATGAAATAGATAATATATAAATTCAGTTTTACTATTCCGGCCTTCCTAAATCTTTTATATGACTAAATCCATATAAAAATAAAATTGACATTTTAAATTGATAGGTCCACAATTTTTTTTTATTATATTCAATTAATTAAATATTCTTTAAATTGGAAAATAATATTTCCTAATTAAACAAGAATTTGTTATATAAATGAGTTTTCTATTAGAGTAATAACTAATATCCTAAATATTAAATAAATAGGAAAGTAGTTTAAATAGATTTCTTAACAAAATATTCATAATGAGTTTCGAATAAAGTACTCATGTGTAACCTATATACAATTTTAATATAATTATTACATTTTTATATGATATTAATATTAAGAATTTTATTTTTATATCATACGATTTTTTATTGATATATTTTTTGGATTAATTTATTAATAAATTTTTTACATAACTCTGCCAATTCGACCCCCCTAAAAGTTTAATCTTGCATCTGTCACTGTTTAATAGTCTCTTAATACTTTGAAATGTTTGTTAAATTAAGAGGAAATTAAATTTTTTGTGATCGATAATGTAAGAACATTTGGTAAGCTCAATGCTCCATGTTTTAAAATTAAAGTGATTATTTTAAGGTAGGATTGTATGAATCCTATAAAATTTTTTCTACATTTCCTTTTTCTTATTCTTAGTATACTCAACATTAGTGTTTTCTTAAAATAAAATTTCATCTAAAGCATGTAAATAAACTAAAAAACTATAATATAATCAATTGAAAAAATTAAAAAACATATTAGATTAAATTTAATTAAATGAAAAATGCAATTAAAATATAAAATTTTATTAAGATTTGATGAAGCAAGTGGTCCATAAGAATATATTAACAAATCATATAGTTTATGAATTTTTATGAATTTTTTTATAATTTTTATAGTATTGTTGCCTTAAGTACAATGTTTTGTTTTTGAATTTCTATTAGTTATGTAGATTTATATGTAAAATTATTTGTATTTTCGGATGAAAATTCAATTATTTTAATTTCAAAATAAAAAATCTGTTTAGGTGAGGAGTGTGAAACACATTTTTGAGAGTTCATGGAGCCTCACTCTCATTTTTATCTTCAACCCACCCATGGATATTTACGGAATCTAAATTAGACCCAAAAGTTTATAAAACTAACACTTTAACCTATATTTTTATACATTTAAAATTTTTTAAAAGAGTCAATGTCATTTATTTTTTTAAGAAGGGTGTCCAAGGGTTGGTTTCAGAAAACTATTAAGGAGTCCTAAGTATAGTTAGCCTCAAGCTCACGAATATTTGGTTAATATCCCTTTGGAATATCCTATTGGAACCCATCGGTCTGGAAACATCTAATCCCTTTCTAAGTAGTTAGGTCATCAATATAATGTCATTATTCTAGCTAGCAACACTGACCCAGGTAAAATGTAGCTAATTCCTTATCAATATGAAAGCAGCTTATGAAAAAATTTCCTTATTCAACAAATTAGTTTTCGTAGTAGATTTTCCTTTGTAAGGTACCAGCTTAATTTCTTTAATATCATGTTCTCCCTTGCTTCATTTATTAATAATTGCAATTAAGAGAGGAGATCTTTTAACATAATTTTTTTTTTGTAAAACTAGACACAAATTTCTAACCATTGATTACACATAATCTAATGGTTGAGATTTGAAAGAAAAAAAAACTACATTTAAAGACACCGGCTCATCTGCCATTTCGGCCATTAAATTATATAGATCAATAGTTAGAAATTTGTGATTAGTTTTATATAAAAAAAAGTGTGTTAAAAAATCTCCTCCTGGTATCTTTGAATACAATTTTCTTTACTTTGACCTTTAATTTTATATGTTTACATTATTTAAGAGAGTCAATGTTAGTTTCTTTGTTTTTAATTGAAAAGAAAAAAAGGAAGATTTAAAGAGCTGCTTTCATAAAACTATGAGAACTGCAGTTAGCCTTTTGAAAAATCCTATTGGAAACACCCTATCGGTCACGAGTACACATCTACTAGTCCGGTTGTCCCCTTTCAAGTAGTTAGGTCATGAATAGTGTCATTATTCGAGCAACATTCACTCGTTTAGCTACTTCCTCATGAATATAAAATCGAACTTATGAAAAGTTTTCCTTGTCCATCAATTTAGTTTTAGCACTTGATTTTTTTGACAAGGTAAAGCAGCTCAAAATCCCGTAGTTTCATCTCCTCCATTGCTTCATTCTAAGCAAGCAACTCTTCTTTCCACTTTGTCTAGTGGAGTAATAGAGGTCCCCCTTTCAACCAAAGATGAAATCCACTGCAGCAGCTTTAGCGTTGTTCATCGTTGTCCTCTCCTTTTATCAAGGTAAAAATTGTTATAGCTAGCTTCCATTCATGTTTTAGGTTCTTACTTAATCGTTTAAGCATATTCATATTACGATGGTCTACATATCACAATTTTTAGAAATTTATATAGAACCCATTTTGAGCTTTAATTTCTTCTCAAAAAGTAATATTAGTGTGATTGATATGTTGGACAGGTGAGAGTTACGGGTGGTTGCACATATGCAAGAAAGAGAAGGTATCAGATTCACCATCTGTATGCAAGCGACCGGAATGTCATCAGTCTTGCACTGAACTGTACCACAAGAAAGTAGTGTGGGGTTCATGTAGGAATGCGCAAATTTGCAGATGCTTTTACCTTTGCTACGAAGATTCTGATCATCCTCCAAAAACTACCAAAGCAGATCAACTTCCTCTTATATAATAACTTTATTTTACCAGTCGTCTCAACTAGCTTACTTGAGGCAAAGATTTATGGAAAAATCAAAATAACCTCTATTATATTTGAGAACGTATTTAAGTGTATTTCTTATTTATTTCAGTAAACCATAATAAATTAGTTTTGACAACATTCAAGTCCCAAAAATATTCTAGCTTGTTTTATCTATATCTATATCTATGTATATGTATAAAAACTCGTAACTTTGCCCTGTTTAGAAGATACATGCTTTATCATCTTGCTTTAAGAAGCTTAAAACCGAAACAGAACATTATAAACTGTAATTATTGAACATAATAATACAGAAGTTACTTAAGAGAGCACAATTTTATTTGCTAAGGCGATCAGTAGGAATAGCCAACAGATTTTTGGCTCTAGGAGTTACAAGGCTAAACTCCTCAGTCATGTCCAATTCACCTGGCATCATACCATCTGGTAGCTCCCAATCGAAGCAATGCACAAGCTATCACTTGGTTGACCACAGTGAGTCCCAATTACATTCCAGGGCAGCCTCTGTGGCCTGAACCAAATGGAGTGAGCTGAAAGTTGTGTCCACGAAAATCGATATTACTCCCAATAAACCTTTCTGGGAAAAACTTCTCAGCATCAGTCCAGACAACAGGATCTTTCCCAATTGCCCATACATTTATAACAATGCGTGATTTTTTGGGTATGTGAAAGTCGTTTATTGTACAATCTTCCACAGATTCACACGGTAGTGACAAAGGAATGACTGGATGGAGCCGAAAGGTTTCTTTCAGAACCATGTCCAAGTATTCCAAGTTATCCATATCTGATTCCCCAACCATCCTGTCTAATCCCGCAACATCTTCTAACTCCTTTTGAACTTTCTGCATTAACCTCGGGTGCTTCATGAGTTTCGAAAGTGTCCACTCTACAACAGTTGCTGAAGTATCTAACAAAGAAATAGGAATTGTATGGCAAAAGATATTTTTCTGTATTGATATTCATGACCTTTATACAAGTACAAACTGCAAAGAAGGCAAGAATTAAGCCTCCAATTGAGGAAGATTGCAGGTACAATAAATAAGCCATGTGCTACAATTTCTCATAATGAACTTTTCCTTAAAATAAATTATTGACATTATGATACTGATTTTGTGGGAATAATTGATGCTTTCCTATTATGCCCCCGCAAGATGGTGTTCCCATTGGAGACACCCACCTTGGATCGAAGAAGTTCAAACTGAGGCTTAGGCAAAGGTTTAGTGAGCAAATTTGCAAGCTGGTTTTGAGTGGAGACATGAGCAACCTGTAGAGTGCTAGTAGACACTTTTTCTCTTACAAAATGAAAGTCAAGGGCAAGATGCTTCATTTGAGAGTGAAAAACCGGATTAGCACATGAGTATATAGCGCCAATATTGTCACATAACAGTGCAGGTGGCTGAGAAAGAGAAATATGAAGCTCGTTGAGAAGATTAGTTAACCATGTAATTTTTGTAGCTGCCGACGCAACAGAATGATACTAAGTTTCAGTGGACGAGCGAGCAATCGTTCGTTGTTTTTTGAACACCACGAGATAGGATTATCACCTAAAAAAATAATGTAAGCTGAGAGCAAAGTACGATCATCACGGTTACCATCCCAATCTGCATCAAAGTCGAAATTGTTGAACGACGGAGAAAGAGACAATATGTTAGTGTTTGCTTCAAATACTGAAGAAGTCTATTAGCAGCAGTCCAATGTATTTGACTTGGAGAATGCATAAGCTATGCCAATTTGTTTACAATGTATGCGACATCAGGCCTAGAAAGAGAAAGATATTGCATATTGCCAATAAGACTTCGATATTGAGTAGCATCTACTTTCAGAGAACCATCATTAAGAGAAAGCTGAGTAGAGAACTCATAGGTGTGACAGATTCTTTGATCCCTTCCAATTGAAATCGCTCAAGGAGATCTCATATATAAATTTTGTTGCGAGAGAAAAAGACCTTGAGGAGTGGAGATCACCTCAACACCAAGGAAAAAATGTAGATGACTAAGATCTTTGATTGAGAACTTAGTTGACAGACTAGTAATAACATGTTGTATGAACTCATCGAGGAATTTCCTGTAATTAACAAGTCATCCACATAAACTAAAAAATAAATAATGATGGACTTGTTAGTGTAGATAAATAATGAAGAGTCTGATTGAGAGTTCACAAAGCTAAGAGAGATAATAAATGTCTTAAGTACAGTGAACCATGGTCGAGGTGCTTTCTTTAAGCCATAAAGAGATTTGCGCAAGCGACAAGCATGATGAGGTCAAGATTGATCAATAAACCAGGAGGTTGAGCCATGAAAACCTCTTCATCAAGATGCCTATGGAGAAAGGCGTTGTTGACATCAAGTTGATTAACTTGCCAACCATGTGAAAGAGAAATAGAAAGCACCATGCGTATAGTAGTGGGTTTTATTACCGGACTAAAAGTCTAAAAAAAAAATCTATGCTTGGACATTGATGGAAGCCCTTGGAAACAAGTTGGGCCTTCTAACGGTCAATAGTACCATCCGAGTTTCATTGTATCCAAAAAACCCACTTACACCAACAACATGCTGAGAATCCTTTGGAGGCACCAACTCACATATGGCGTTATGTTCTATAGCACGATGTTCAGCACACATGGCATCTCGCCACTCTTTTTGCTTAAAGGCTTGTTTAACTGTGGTATGTTCAAATGATAGAGCAATACAGTGTTTTGTAACTGTAAGAGTAAAGAGTTTTTTTGGTTTAAAAATATTATGGAGGGAACGGGTTTGGATAATGTTAGGTTGAGGTTGTGTATCGGAGGACAAGATCTCACTAGAGGATGTCATCTCACTTGAGGAGGAACGAGATAATATCAATTGATTGTCATCCAAAATGGGAGGTTCAACAACAGGAGGAATGTCATGTGCTTGCACGGAATCAGAGTCTCGTTGAAGTATAGGCTTGGAAGATGGACTACATGAGGCTAAGGTATTACTTGGAGTTTGATCACGTGAGAAACAAGGAGATTTTGAGTTGGAAGTATTTTTCGGAAGCGAAATTGATGGAGGAATTTTTGAGGATGAGATTGTGGGTGATTTTGGTGGAAGATTCCTCAAATGGGGGATGGTAATTGACAACAAGCTGTTTGCTGGAGAGAAATAGGCATGGGATTTAATGGCACATGGGTGGAATTATTGAGAGTTTGATCAGTGGAGTCAGGAGAATTATGATTGGTGGAATGAAAAGGAAGTTGTTGACCAAGAATAGGAAATGTGGATAGAGTAATTGATGAGCCAATTAATGGGGAACCAAAAGAGATAATTTTGATGGTAGGAGAATCCTCTTTTGATTTGTTTTTATCTGGACAATTCAATGGGCAGTGAAGATTTTTTAAGGAAGGAGATGCATGTGACCATAAATGCAAAGTGTGTGAGTTAATTTTATCACATTCATTAATTGAGGACAAGGAAGGAAACACATTTTCAAAAAATTGGACATAACAGGAATAATAAAATTTATGGTCTTATGGCTGAAAACAAATATAAGAGTTATGAACATTAGAATAACCAAGAAAAAGACATGATTAGGAATGTTGGTTAAGTTTATGGGTAGAATAAGGTCGTAACCACGGGTAACACAAACACCCAAAAATTCATAATTTAGAATTATTGGGTTTGGTGAGAAAAAGAGACTCACAAGGTGATTTATTTTTAAGAATCGGGGTAGGAAGTCGATTAATGAGGTAAATTGCTGTTGTAAATGCAAAAGTCCAAAGAGAAAGTGGAAGTGAGGCATGATGAAGGAGGGCGAGGCCTGTTTCTACTACATGTCTATGACGATGTTCAACGGAAGCAACATATTGTGTGGTGTATGGAGGTGAAATTAAATGTTGAATTCCATGGCTTTCAAAAAAATGTTTGAGACCTTGATATTCTTTTCCACCATCTAAGTAAATGGTCCTAATAGTAAAATTAAAAAAATTTTCTACCATTTGCTTAAATTTTGGAAAACTTGTGAAAACTTCAAATGTAAAAGATAATGGAAATAGGCAGGAATATTTTGTAAAATGATCAACAAAAATAATATAATAAGAAAAGCCATCAAAAGTGCGAATAGAGGAGGGTCCCCATACATCTGTGTAAATGAGGTCTAAAGGACATTGACTTTTTATTGCAGAGACACCAAAGGGTAATTTATGGCTCTTATTACAATGACAAGAATCACAAAAGGATGATAAGGATGGACTAGATGACATAGGAAGATCATTTTGAGAGACAATGTAATGAAGAATTTTTGATGATGGGTGACCGAGTCTATCATGCCAATTGTCAAGAGAGGCTTTGATTCCCATGCAAGCCCTAATGGACCATTGATAGAAATTATTCTTGCTCCAGTCCTGAGAGACAGGTGCCCCCGTGGAGAGCTCCTTCACATAAAATAAAGAAGGAAAAAATTCAATAAAGGTGTTGTTGGTCTTGCAGAATTAAGAAACAGAAACTAAGTTTTGTTTCATAGAAGGCACAGAAAGGACATTTGAAAGAGAAAATGAGTGAGATGGAGCATAAAGAGTGCAGTCACCAGTGTGTGTAATACTCAGACTTGTACCATCTCCTATGACAATATCATCTGGACCTTTATATGGTTGACTGAGTGATAAATTATTGAAGGTTGAAGTGACATGATGAGAAGCTCCTGTGTCCAAGAGCCATTCTACAAAAGGTTTATTGGAGGTGCTTGTGGGATTTGCGAAAGGTGTAGATGATGAAGAAAAAAAATTCTTGGCACTATAACATTGACGAGCAATGAGAGCCCTTTTCTCACAGAATTGACATACCACATTTGAGAACTTACCACTCTTTGGTTTCTAAAATTATTGTTAAAATTGTTCCCTTGAAAAGAAGGTGAATGAGAACTTTCAGTTCCTTTATTGTTATGAAAATTCTTCTTATTTGGCTGGGTTCTATTTTTGGAGGGGAAGCGCACAGTATTGGTAGTAATATTACCCAGATTTCTAGAGGAACAAAGCTCTTCACGTTTGAGAAAAGCTTCATACTCTATAAGTTTGTCATGGAGTTCATCAAAGCTTATGACTGTATTTCGTGCTCGAACTACAGCAGATAGTTCCTTAAACTCAGGACCTACACCGTTGAGATTGTGAGTGATAAGATATTGATCCAGAACTGGTGCACCAATAAGAGCAAGCTCATCTGCAATATCACGGATTATGGCAAGGTACTTTACCATAGGTTGTGTGCCTCGACTAATGAGTGTAAGTTGCTCTGCCAACCTCATAGTTCCAGAGGATGAGGGATTAGCATCAAGCTTGGCAAGCCGATTCCAAGCTTCAGCTGAAGTTGTGCAAGAATGAATTACTGACATAACTTTGTGATTGAGAGAGCCAATGATACCAAGAAGAAGCAATTTATCCTATCTCTTCCAAAGATTGTAATCTTGATTTGAGACTTCCTTATCGTCAACCAGAATTTCAGACAGTGGACATGGCTTTGTTCCATCAATAAAGCCAAGTAAATCAAACCCATAGAGGAGTGTATCAAATTGTGTTTCCCATGAGTGGTAATTTGTGGGGTTAATTTCAAGGGTAGTTGATTGGTTGCATTGATTGTAATAAGATTATTTAGACTTGCTATTGTGCTTGTAATAGGTTGGTTGATATTAGAAGTGGCTGAGCTTTCACTGGTAATGGTGAGAAAGAAAAAAAGTTTGACCGAGGATCAAATCTCGTTTGAGCGTATAGGCTATAATACCATAATAGAGAAATAGGAATTGTATGGCAAAAGATATTTTTCTACATTGATATTCATGACCTTTATACAAGTATAAACTGCAAAGAAGGAAGGCAAGAATTAAGCCTCCAATTGAGGAAGATTGCAGGTACAACAAATAAGTCGTGTGCTACAATTTCTCCTAATAAACTTTTCCTTAAAATAAATTATTGACATTATGATACTGATTTTGTGGGAATAATTGATGCTTTCCTATTAGTATCCATTGCAGCTATAAGCCTGTCTTGATAATAGCATATGAAACAACAGAAAACTATCTTTAGATTTTATGTACAATGACATCTTCGGGAATTACCAATATTTATTCTTAAGGCCTATCCATAAAAGTCTATTGATTTTTAAATTCAGATTATATTAAAGGTGGCCAATTCCAAATACCAAAATTGAATAATAGTTTGCAAAAAGTTCAGCTACCTATCCTGCACTTGAATTTAGTAGTTCCTAGCTAGCCCCCAGTAAATTTTTTTACTGGCAATACTGACAATTCAAAGCATGGGATCAGATGGTGTTAAAGTAATTTGTTATCTTTGATTGTTATTATTTAGTCACAAATTCGAAGAGGAGAAATGTTTAAGAAAACGTTTAGATGTTTTAAGTCGTGTGTCCATCTAATTACATCGAAGTAAGAAATTCTTAGATTCCGAAACCAAAAATTAATGAGTAAATAGAAATTCTAATCCATGTCAAACATTGTATTCTATGAATAAAATCACAAATCTAGTCAAGGGCAAGAAATTCTTAATCTTAACTACAAAATTTTCAGCATAATAAAAGATTCTAGTCTAAAATCAGCCCAAAAAAAAAAAAAGAATAAACCTAGATCAAATGTCTAGTTACAAATCAAATTTTTTCTTACCCGGAAAGAGAAATTTTTTCAGAACCAAAAAGTAGTTTAAATATATGGTGTGACTTTAATTGGGATAAGGGTGGTGAAGAATATCGACAAATAGATTTTTGAAGATGTGAATATGTACAGAAGAAATCGTTATGTTAACTTGTGCGTTAAGTTTCATTAAAATTACTATTATTAGATTAATTATTTTAAACATTATATTAAATTAATTGTTTCACTGTATATATTAAGGATCTTTGTAAAAAAGGTGTAATTTTAAGGTGTTTTAATGATTTTTATAACAAAAATTACGAGGTTTGAAGTCTTAACATGTGACTTAAGATACGGTACGATTACTCAATAAGAAAAGAAATAAAAGAAAAAAGAAAAAAGAAAAAAGAAAAAAAAGGAGAGAACTAGACAGAAACAAACCAGTATGGATAACTACAAAAATCTGAGTTTGGGTATTGGAATCCATGTCTCTATATGTAACCATATTTTAAGGCTAAATAAATTTTAGAACAATAAAAAAACATAACATGGTGAATCTCTCAGATCCATACAAGCAAACATGTTAACATAACATAATCATATGACAAAGAAAATAAAACAAGCAATAAACATGCTCTAGAAATTAATCATGTTGTACAACACCTAGTGCTGAATTAAGTTGTTAAGGCAAACAATAAAATATATAAGACACTCTTTGGCTTTAGATTGTTGGAAATATTTATAATAAATTTAAATAATATAATCAAACAATAATATATTAAAAAAATAATAAAATATAAATTAGATTAACATAACAATAAATTAAATAAATAGAACAAGTAAAGAGATAAAGTAAGAAATATGTAGCCTGAGCACTTGGGAGGCATGTCAAAAGCATTGTCCTAAAGCCAAAGAGTCCTCCCCTCGTGCGAGTCATATTGGTACTCATGGGCTCCAAGATACAACCCAATGCTCACAGCCTATCTTCTCAATGAGCACGATCATCAGGAGAAAATAACCTGTCTTCATGTGTCGCGGTTGCTCAAAACATAGAAAATAGTCAAAGAATATTCACATAATTTGATAGCTTAGATAATTTACAAATTAATTCTTGTAACTCTCAAGCCATATGTTCTTCATAAAAACATAAATGTTACAAATACTAAGTGTCGTAACTCATGTTTTTATTATACTTATAACGTATAAAATTAATCTCAAAATCAATTTTGTAACTCATGATGTAAATGTTTGTTTTAAACCTTTTATCTCTAACACTTTTGGCCATAAGCCAGATGTTTTAAAACCAAAAGAGGAGGCCTATTAGCGAAAATGATAGGAGTCATATTGGTCATGCTTCTTCAGGTATAGCTCAGCTGCTTGAGATGGTGAGACAACAACTGTAGGCAACAAGCCTAAGCGTACGAACATGATGGCTCCAAATTTTTGAGCTAGTGTATGAAACTCTCAGCGAGGATACTTCCCTAATAAATGAAGGTTTTCGAAGATTGGAAACCCTCTTGGACCAGGAGGCAGTCTCTTATTCTTTGTATTTGTTTTCCATAACAAGGCTTGTAGGAAGAAGAAAAGGGCAACCAGGGCAAGTGAGGTCCATGTCCAGGACATGATTATATGCTTGGAGCATTCCTTTTGGTCGAAATATGCTTGAATATTATGGATTCTCAGTTCGGACACTCCTATATTGTCTTATATAAACATAATGTCTAGCAAGAACTCAACTTACAGTAGCTCGTTGATAAGTGATGTTGAAATTTAGCACAACCGCACATGTGATGGAAAGCTAGTGTTTCTTACAAAAGTGTAATAAGACGAAAATATGTAAGAAGTATACATGAAGATAAGAGTAACAAATCGCACTATTATAAAACAGGGAAGGCATTGTTTTGGCTTTTTTAAAGAAAAAACCTATCTTCTCATTTTAAAAAATCTTAATCATTTAAAAGTTAAATAGTTCCAAACTAAATAATTATTTAAAAATATTTTTATATTTATATTTTAAAGAATATGTTTAAATTAAATTTTTAATGAAAAAACACTATTTTATAATTGTCAAAAAAATTATTGAGAATAATTTAAATTTAAATGTCTTCTTTTCTATTTTGTAGTAGCTAGTGTCTGTAAAGATTATTTTAATTGTTTTACCAACTTTTATCTTCCAACAACCAATCAGATAATAAGGATAAACTTTTAAAAATAAAACCTTCACTAATATTATTAATAATCATATTTGGCGGTGTATTAAATTGAGTCTAGGGAATATATTACCCTAACCAAAGAGAGAAATTAACCCTTTGTTGATAGGTGGCAAGGATGGCTTTTATAAGCCATGCAAACCCATGTGAAATAGTTGAGCTACTAGTATAGATTACCATGCATGTTTTAACATCTTGTACATTGACCCAACTATCGAAATCCATTTGTGTATAAGATGTTGAGCGTTGACAACTTTTTGACATAACCCATGTGTCATTTTACAAAGAAGATACTCACAGGGATGGCAAATACCACACGAGGCAGGGATGGGCACTCGCAAGCCCTGGAAAAAAAGAAATTTTGAAGACAAGATGAGGATGGGGATAAGGATGTGTTTCTGAATTGATTTTAAGCATGAATAGAGATAAGCTTCCACGGCTCAAATTCCTAAAATAAATAAAATTATATTTAAAGAGATAAATGTTAAAACATTATCTATGCAGTTATCAATGAAAATAATCGTTCAGTTAGAAAACTAAATTATGACTAAAGCTTAATTGTTTCATCAAAATAATATTTAAAGTTTGTTAATATAATATATTTCAATGCATTTTGATACTTTTGATGATATATTAATATGCTTTATATTAAATAATTGAGTTATGTATTATGTATACATTAAAAGAGGAAAGATTGTTAGTGATGTGAATAATATTCTGATTAGTTTATATTGCTCTTCATAATTAATAGAGTGTGTATATATTGTTGGTGTCAAAGTCTACTATATATGCATATGCCATGCACATGATGAGTTTTGATCAACTTGTGATAAAACAAGAATATTATTTTTATTCCTATTTTAATGTTTCTAGAAATTATATTTTAGGAATTATTTAATTTGTAATAAATATCTCTTTAGATTAGAATATAATATCTTGTATCCTAATTAGAATAGGAGAATACTTATTTGTCCTAATTCCTCTTAGAATTTGTTTATAACACTTCCTATTTTATTTCTCCTAATCCTAATATGATTTTGATTAGAATTTTTATAGGATTTCTAAGAGATTTCGGTCAGACCTCTTACTATACAAAGCTATTCAGGCGGCTGATTATGTGATTAGGAGATTAACGTGTTGGCTGTTTTAGTTGTGAGAGAGTCTTGAGTTCTGCATTTCATGAATTCATAGAAGAGAGCTTCAACGCAAAAGGAATGTCTTCATTGATTTGATTCTTTGAGTCTTTTGATTCATGTGTGAGTGGTAAAAATCGTACATGAGTTGTTGATTGAGTCTGTGTGAGTTAGTAGACACTTGGGATAACTTGTGGGTTAACTGTTTATGTAATCCAGTGTCAAACGTCATTATTATGTGTAACTTAACAGTGTGTTGTTAAGTTATCTACGACAGAGAGTAGGCAGTGTCACTGGAGTTTAAGATTTTGACGGGATTTTGTTTATCAAAGATTAGGTCAGTGTGTGAGAGTGAATCAGCACTGTAAAAGGTCTTAAAGATTGTACAAACAAGAACTTAGTGAATTGCAGCTCTATAGCTGTTTGTGGACGTAGGTTTTATAACCGAATCACGTAAAAATCCTCCTGTACCGATTTACATTACAGTTTACTGTTATATTTCTTATAACTGTATACCTCTAGAACTATCAATTGGTATCAGAGTAGGTTCACTGATAGACAAATAAAGAAAACGATCATACTGATCTGGAAGGATGGAGTTTATTCACACTGGAGGATCCATAACACAACCAGCCATTCTTGATGATGGTAATTACTCATATTGGAAGGTAAGAATGTGATGTATACAAATCTTTTGATGACAGGGCATGAGCTAGTGTGCTTAAAGGATGGACACCGCCAACAAAGTTGAATGCTTTTGGTGATTCCGAACCGAAACCTGAGGATGAATGGACTGATGAAGAATACCAACGTTCTAGATGGAATTCAAAGGCTCTTAACACAATCTTTGCTGCAGTGGACTTAAACAACTTCGGACAGATTTCAAGATGCAAAGTGGCCAAAGAAGCATGGGACATACTTGAGGTAAAACATGAAGGTACTGTATCGGTTAAAAGATCTAAATTGATGAGATTAAATTCTCAATTTGAAAATCTGATAATGCATGAGGGTGAGTCAATTTCTAAGTTTTACTCTAAGATATGTCACATTACAAATTCGGCATATATGCTTGGCAAAACTTTCACTGATGCAGAAATTGTTAGCAAGATAATTAGGTCTGTTCTAGATAAATTTCAACCTAAAATTTTGACCATTGAGGAAGTTAAAAGCACTGATGAAATGAGGGTTGATGAATGATTGACATTCTCTAAAACTTTGAAATTAATCAGAGTACTAGGAAGCAAAAAGGTAAAACCATTGCATTCAATATAAAAACTGAAAAATCTGATGATGAAAGTATTAATGAGCTTGATGAACTGATTCTAAATAGATTGATTTTCTAACAAAAAATTATGTCAAGTTTATGAAAAGAAATTTCAGGAAAAAGAATCAAGGAAAGCCATCAAACTTAAGCGAAAAGAAATTCAAAAAGTTCAATAAGGAGAATGACAAGAAAAAGTCAAAATAACCTAAAATGAAATGGAAACTTCAGTGTTATGAATGTTCTGGTTATGGGCATATTCAATTGAAGGTGTCAATCTCAAGAAGAAGAATGAAGGACTCACAGCAACCTGGAGTGATGAATCAGAATTAGAGTTAGAAGATCAAGATTGCATGATCAACTTTGTTGCGTTTACTGCATCTATAGTTGATAAACCAAAAGCTGTTATGTCTGACATAACCAAAAATTGCAGAACCAGTGTTGATCATTCTGATGAAGAAGGTGGACCAGAATACTATGAAGAATTGTAAGAGACATACAACGCACTCTATGGTGAGTGGCTGAATCAGAATGAAGAAATCAAAATCCTGAAGAAGAAGGTTGAGATGCTGAATGTGGAAAATCCTATACTGAAAAACAAATCTCAGAATTGGAGACTGCCTTGATAGACAAAACAACACATATTGAGAAAATTACAACAGAATTGGTTGAAAGCAGGAGGTGTGTTAATCAACTCAAAATTGGAGCAGCCAAACTTGATCAGGTCTTGAGTCTTGGAAGAGACAACTCCAACAAACATGGATTAAGGTATACAGAAGGTAATGTTGCATCTTCATCAAAAATAGTTTTTGTGAAAGCCTCAAAATCAGGTAAGAAATTCATAACTTAACTCTTTAAAGTCAAGCCCTGATTCCAAAAGCAGTGAGACATTAGTCTCTTCTCTGAGTTCTTTTAAATTCAGTCCTAAAAAGCTAAGAAAATTTATTCCTACTTGTTATTTTTATGGCAAAAAGGGACACATTAGGCCTAGATACTTTAAATTGTTGAATCTTTTGCATAAAAGATCAAAACAGTTCAAACTGTTACCAAAATCACAACTGCAGTGGGTTAAGAAAGATAAAACAGTATGTCATGTTGCATTTACTGCACCTAATCATGCATCTAACGATTTGTGATATTTTGACAGTGGTTGTTCCAGGCACATGACAGGAAATAAACGGTTTCTAACAGACTTTAAAGCATGCAAGGATGGTAATGTCACCTTTGGAGATGGAGCAAAAAGTAAGATCATTGGTAAAGACACTTTGAATGTCAAAGGCCTACCCAATTTTCAAAATGTCTTACTGGTTGAAGATTTGAAAGCTAATCTTATTAGTATTAGTCAGATTTGTGATGAAAAGTATATTGTTAATTTCACACAAAACAAATGCATGGTTTTAGTTAATTTTGGGAAATGCATTCTAGAAGGCAATAGATCTTCATATAATTGTTATTTGGTAAAAATTGCATTTCATGCTAGGATTTCGGATTTAGAATTGTGGCATCAAAAATTGGGGCACTTAAATTATAAAGACTTGGTTAAATTAACTAAGTTAGGTGCGGTAAAAGGAGTTCCTAAACTTGATGGCCAAGTTAATGAATTTGTGGACTATGTCAAATGGAAAAACAAATTAGAAGTTCACACAAGTCTAATCCACATCTTAGCACATCCAAAATACTTGATTTGCTTCACATGGATCTTATGGGTACTATACAAATTGAAAGCATTACAGGTAAGAGATACATATTTGTTTGTGTGGATGATTTTTCTAGATATACTTGGGTTGATTTTATTAAAGAAAAATTTGACACTTTTGAAGCTTTCAGGAATCTTTGTGTTAAGTTTGAAAATGAGCAAAATAGAAATATTGGAAGGATTGTGAGAATAAGAAGTGATCATGGAAAGGAGTTTGAAAACGTTAGCTATGCTGACTTTTGCAAATACCATGGAATTAATCATGAATTTTTCGCCCCCAAAACCCCTGAACAAAATGGCATTGTGGGACGAAAGGATAGAACTCTTCAAGGGGTGGCTAGAGTGATGCTCAATAGCAAGAAGTTAACCAAAAGGCTATGGGCTGAAGCAATAAGCACTGCTTGTTATATTTCAAATAGAGTTTTTCTTAGACGTGGCACTCACCAGACACCTTATGTTCAAGGTAAAAAACCAAATTTAAAATATTTTCATGTCTTTGGATGCAGGTGTTACATCTTAAATGATAGAGAGCAATTAGGAAAATTAGATCCGAGAAGTGATGAAGGAGTCTTTGTGGGATATGCACAAAATAGCAAAGCATTTTGAGTTGTAATATGAGAACTGAGGCAGTCATAGAATCTGCAAACGTCGTATTTGATGATCTTGACGATTATACAAAGTACTCACAAGAGGAAAGCATAACCAGCTTCACAGATAATACAAAAAAGTTAGATTCAGAAAACAACAACAACAAAGAAGATTCTATTATGAAAGAGGAAACAGCTGCTGTTACACTTGGCGTAATAGTAACATCTAACAACTCAGATTTAAATAGAAATTCAATCAGGAATAAAGGTGAAAAGAAAGATCCACCTACATGGATTCAGAAGGCACATCCAACAAGTTCTATCATTGGAACAACAAATGGCATGATGAAGACTCTGAGCAAGGTAAGAAATCAGGTAAGGTTTGCATGTTATGTGTCTTTAGTTGAACCAAAAAATGTGAAAGAAGCCTTAAGGGAAGATGTTTGGATTCAAGCTATGTAAGATGAACTTAATAAGTTTAAAAGAAATGAAGTGTGGGAATTAGTCCCTCGGTCAAAAAATGCAAATGTCATTGGAACTAAATGGATTTTCAAAATTAAAACTGATGAAAGTGGACAAGTAGTTAGAAATAAGGCTAGGCTAGTTGCACAAGGTTACACACAAGTAGAAGGCATAAACTTTGATGAAACCTTTGCACCAGTAGCTAGACTTGAGTCAATCAGATTACTACTTGCAATTGCTTGTTTGCTTGATTTTAAATTGTACGAAATGGATGTTGAAATAACATTTTTAAATGGCTATCTCAATGAAGAAGTTTTTGTTGAACAGCCTAAGGAATTTAAAGATCCTAAACATCCTGATTTTGTGTACAAATTGCACAAAGCTTTGTATGGTTTGAAATAAGTTCCTAGAGCTTGGTATGAAAGGTTGACAAATTTTTTGATCAACAGAGATTATAAAAGAGGCAGTAATAATAAGACTTTGTTTATCAAACATGCATCTAACTATTTTATTGTTGCTCAAATATATGTTGATGATATTGTCTTCGGATCAACTAACAAAAGCAAAACTAATGAGTTTGTTAAGTTAATGCAGGAAGAGTTTGAGATGAGCATGGTAGGAGAATTGAATTTCTTTCTTGGATTGCACGTTAAGCAAATGAATGAAGGGATATTCATATCTCAATCAAAGTATGCTAAAAATCTTGTAAAGAAATTTGGGCTTGAGAATTCAAAACCAATGAAAACTCCTATTAGTACTACCCTTAAAATTTCAAAAGACAATGCAGGAAAAGATGTTGATACAAGTTTGTACAAAAGCATTATTGGCAGCCTACTATACCTCATAGCAACCAGACCAAACTTGTGCTTTAGTATAGGACTTTGTGCTAGATTTCATTCAAATCCCAAAGAATCACATCTTGCAGCAGCTAAGAGGATCATCAGGTATGTACATGAAACACATGATTATGGAATATGGTTTTCTAAAGATATAAATGATTATCTTGCAAGGTTTAGTGATGCTGATTGGGCAGGAAATGCATATGACAGAAAAAGTACCTCAAGAGGATGTTTTTATCTTGGTACTAACTTGGTTTCATGGCACAACAAAAAGCAAAATTCTATTTCTTTGTCTACTACTGAAGCCGAATACATAGCAGCAAGGAGTTGTTGCACATAGCTATTGTGGATAAAGCAAATGTTGAGTGATTATGATATTGAACAAAAGCCTATAACTGTGTTTTGTGATAGTACTAGTGCTATAAATATTTTCAAAAATCCTGTTCAGCATTCTAGAACAAAACACAGTGACATAAGATACCATTTTATAAGGGAACTAGTTGAATCTAAGGTGATACACATTGAACACCTCTCTACTGATAAACAATTGGCTGACTTGTTCACTAAGGCATTGGATACAACAAGATTTGAAAATTTAAGAAAAGCCTTAGGCATCTGTCAGTTACATAAATGAATAGTGCTTACTGTTATGTTAATTGTATCTACAAATCATAAGTTTTCTTCAAATTAAGTATGTGTGAGCTATGATATAAAAAAATTGTGTGAATAATTAAATACTGGTTTAAAAATGAAAAATACAAAGAGGGCTACCAGTATATGATGTGTGAAAGCCACCCATTAAGAGTAACTTCATTGTGTCTAAGAAATATGGTGAGATCACCCACTCAAATAGAAAAGGGATACCTCTATACATGTGTGAAAGCTACTATATTATTTAGCAAATTCACATTGAGACTAACTTTTGTGTGTGTAAGAAGCATGCTCAACTTGATCACTCAATTGGATTAAGTGATGAAATTATTAAAAGAAAATAAAACATCTCTTGAATATGCTTTCTTAGAATAATTCATATGATGTTCAGATATTGTTGTTATGTTATTTTTAACTGTGTTCTGTTACGTTTTTCATAACAAACCGTGCTCTTTGTGCTTATCCAAAATTTGATTTTCTCATGTGTCCATGTGTCAAAATGCCATGTCAGCATTATTGAATTGAGGGGGAGAAGTTTCAGTAGCGGAAATCCTAATTCTATTATAATTCCTTATTCAAATTGGAATCAAATTTGAATTTCTGTCCATAAATGTTAGTTATGAAACGGTTTTGAAAATAGATTTGACATTAATTTTTGTTAAAAACAAAATTGTTTTTCAATTTGGCCTAGTATATTACGAATCAGTTTTGGGCTTCTCCTGTTCATTCCATACTCCCATAACAGTTTCTTCCCTATCTCGCATCTTGCTTCTCTCTTCTTGTTTTGAAAATTTTTTACAGACCAGTAACCCTAACCATGGTGACCTCATCTGACTCAACAAAGACAACCAATTCTTCATCTTCTCACAGCAACTCCAATTATAACAGAAGTGCCAGTGTTCCATCATCTCCAACACAACAACTGCATGTAGAGATCACTATTGATCCAGCCATAAGTAAGGACGAGCAAGTTCCAGTCAAGAAGATGAAAGACAAAGTTAAGCCGAAGTATAATAAGTTTCTCACAGCCGACATCAAGCAAAAGTTTAAGAAGTACACTTTTCAAAGGAAGTTGCAGATGGAAAGGCCGGTAAAGCTTTCTGATTTCAACAACTATGGCCTGAGTGAGTTGCTTGAGTCTATATACTGGACTCGTATGAAACCAGTACAGAAAAATGTGACAGGGAGATTTGTAGAGTTGTTGCTGAAGTCACTGCACTACTTCTGCCATAGTTGAAGAACCTGCTCCTGCAGCTTCTAAACAGCCAACTCTAACCACAACAAGGAAAAGATATAAAACAAAGGCTGGTAGACTTAGAAAGTGCACTGGCAGTTCCTCTTCTCCTCTAGTTCGCAAGTCTCCCAGACTTCGTTAAGTGCTTTTGGCACTTGTGCTGAAATCAAGGGGGAGATCAAGGAGTTTTCTGATTTTCTTATTTTTTTGTGATCGTTTTGTTTTGTCTGCTATTACTGTGGTTACTTACTTCTGTTTTGTTTATATTTTTGTTGCTTATTTCTTAAGGATGTAAGTAAGTAGTAAGGGGGAGTAAGAAGAACTTCTTATGTTTGCTTTATGTGTGCATTCGAGATATCTTGCTTTGATGAATGTTTTGCTTGGATGTTTTTCCTCTGATCATGATCTGATTGCATTGATTGATATAATCGCTCTGATCATGAATTGATTGACATGTGTTGCTTGATCAGTTTAACAAAAGTCATTTTGATTGCAGGATATACTTATTCTGATAGTGTTCTGTTATGAGTTTTGTAACAGCTCACTGGTTAATTCTTCACACATGATAATTTCTGTTAGCCATTTCATGTTAGCTTATTGTTATGATTGACTTATCATGTGTGATGTTCTTTGATCAGAAATAGTTTGGTGTTTTCATCACAAGTTGCCAAAAAGGGGGAGATTGTTGGTGTCAAAGTCTGCTACATATACATGTGCCTGCACATGATGAGTTTTGATCAACTTGTGATAAAACAAGAATATTATTTTTATTTCTATTTTAATATTTCTAGAAATTATATTTTAGGAAGTATTTGATTTGTAATAAATATCTCTTTAGATTATGATATAATATCTTGTACCTTAATTAGAATAGGAGAATATTTATTTGTCCTAATTCCTTTTGGAGTTTGTTTATAACACTTCTTATTTTATTTCTCCTAATCCTAATATGATTTTGATTACAATTTTTACAGGATTTCTAGGAGATTTCAGTCAGACCTCTCACTATATATATACAAAGCTATTTAGGCGGCTGATTATGTGATATAGAGATTAACGTGTTAGCCGTTTTGGTTGTGAGAGAGTCTTGAGCTCGGCATTCCATGAATTCATAAAAGAGAGCTTCAACGCAAAAGGAATGTCTTCATTGATTTGATTCTTTGAGTCTTTTGATTCATGTATGAGTGGTAGAAATGGTACATCAGTTGTTGATTGAGTCTATGTGAGTTAGTAGACACTTGGGATAACTTGCGGGTTAAGTGTTTATGTAATTCAGTGTCAGACGTCATTGTTATGTGTAACTTAACAGTGTGTTGTTAAGTTATCTGCGACAGAGAGTGGGCAGTGTCACTAGAGTTTAAGATCTTGACAGGATTTTGTTTGTCAAATATTAGGTTAGTGTGTGAGAGTGAGTCAGCACTGTAAAAGGTCCTAAAGATTGTACAAACAAGAATTTAGTGAATTACAGCTCTATAGTTGTCCGTAGACATAGATTTTATAACTGAACCATGTAAAAATCCTCCTGTGCCGATTTACATTACAGTTTACTATTATATTTCTTATAACTACATACCTCCAGAGCTATCATATATATCCTATTTGTTTTGGAGGGAACTAGGTCGCTAAAGGGATAGAATATTTATACCTCTTAGGTTTTTAATAAGGGCGAGCCTATTCCCATCCAAAAAAATGCTTTGGATAGCAGTAAAATTTTAAAATTAAGGGGCTGTTTGTTTTTTCACTTAACACTTAATAGGACTTTTTAATTCTTAACACTTATTAGCACTTAACTTTAGTCACTTAAATGATATGTTTGTTTTTAATTTTCAAATAAGTATTTAGGGGATCAATTAAATTTGATGTGATGTGTTTACCCTTAATATTAATAATTAATACAGTGTATACGTTAAAAATTAAATACTAAAAAAATTTAATTAAGATATCAATAAAAATAATAATCAACAATTAATAAATAAAATTACCTATTATAAAAAGACATATCTTCCTTGGTAGATATATTATGATGAATTAAATAAATATCTAACAAAATTAAATTAAGATATCAATAATAAATAATAATAAATAATTAATAATAAAATTACATGTTATAAAAGATTCATATCTTCTTTGCAGTAAATATATCATGATGCATGAAATAAAGATTTTTATAAATAAAAGAATTTTATTTATTCATTTTTAATTAAATTTAAAAAATTAATAAAATTTGAAAAATTTTGAACATTCAAAACCGTTGCTAAACACTGCCAACCACTGTCGGCCATTGTCACCATGACTATCTCTGATTGATCTACAAGGCTATCAGAGTAGTTTTGGAGGATAGGACGGTGTTTGGTGGTTGAAGGCCCATAAACACTCGACTTTTCGAACCGTTTGGTTAAATGAAGAATCACTCACCATTAAAATCTATACAGCTGAATAGATCACTGAAGGATGATCATTTTGGTGTGTACCTTGCTGCCGTAGGAGTAAGTTCACCAGTGGACAACGACGGCGATAGTGGAGAGAGGCAGCGGCGATGGTGGAGGACAGTCACTATTACTAATTTTTATTTAATTCATTAATATAAATAAAAATAATTAGTAAATGTTATACAATTTTCTAATATTATATAAATATTACAATGGAAAATACAAGGATATTTGTGTAAAATAAATCAATTAAAATATTCACCATGAAAAAAAAGTGTTAAAAATTCACTTTTTTAATCAAGTGCTAAACTAAAAAACAAATAAAAAAATTAACACCTAAATCTTAGTCTATTTAAGATATAAGTGAAAAGTGATAAAAAAAAACGACTCCTAAATTATTTCTCTTTGCACTTTTTTTAATACCAAAATTGACCTTCAAATTAACTAACATTTTTAATAACAATTACATTAATAATTGCATTAAATATTTTATAAGGAATTCGGAAGCCACCACATATGGATCAAATTTTAATGTGTACATCAGATTTGGTTAAATTTATTGCGTATACCGCTCTTCTTGGGCATATTTTTCTCTGTAGGTGCTGTGTACTACTCTTATTGGGTATGTTTCCTCTCATTCTGTAGCTGCTATTCCGACATGAAATTATATCTGACTAACCCTTAGTTTGTCTTGTTGTCTAACAAACTTGCATCTTTCTCTGTCTATGTGTTTTGTCTTTGCCATTTTTATATTTAAGAAGAAAGCTTAGAGTTATGAGAGTTTTGTTTAATTTATTATGATTCAAATAAGATTTCATCTACTTTAGGCGCATGAAAAGAAAATAAAGAAATTAAGAATAAAGAAAAGGTCTTTTAATAATTTTGGAGACTTTTTTTCTTGATAATTACTTAATTAAATAGAGTGAAAGATTATGAGAGATTAGGATTTATGTGGATATATAGATGAATGTTGAAGATTATTAAGATCTATTATTTATCCATAATAGTAAACTACAAAGTAAATATATTAAGCGAGACTAATTCAAAAACTTAAAAAAAAAAAAGCAGAAAAAAAAGCAGGTAGAATATCATTTGTTTAGACGATAAGTAGAAATAGCTAAGAGATGTTTGGCTCTAGGAGTTACAAGACTAAACTCCTCTGTCATGTCCAACTCACTCAACATACTACCATCCAAAAGCTCCCAATCCAAAATTCTAAACATTGTCTCTCAAGTAACTAATAGATGAGATAGTTGATGAGTTATATATATATTACTTTAAATCTTAACCATTGGATTAGGTAAGATCAATAATTAGAATTTTGTGTCTAGATATGTATAATTAAAGAGAAATTATGAAACTCAACTTTTAGTGATAAATGATAGCAATTTGTTAAATTTATCCATACACAAACAAACAAGAGAGACTAAAATTGAGTATTTTGTGTATTACAAGTAGATCATAATAACCAAAAATTAGTCAGGTACTTCTTGATTTCTAGAATTAATTATTAGAAAACTTTAGAATTTAAATAAAAATTGTAAGCTCTTTTGAAAAAGAATCGAAAATGAACCGTTGTTATGAATATTTTACAGATAGGGCTTGAGAAAGTTTGAAATGGCTTTAGGGTTTGTAAATATAAGGGCAATGTCAGATGAATGGTGTAAGAACAATGGAAGAATGGCGGAAGAGCGGTTGTTGTGAATTAAGAATATATCGACGATTACTATGAAAGTTTTTAGGTTTAGGGCTTGAGAACGTTTGAAATGGCTTTAGGGTTTGTACATATAAGGAAGACAATTTTATCTTTTTATTTTTTGTTGAGGATAGTTTTTATATTTTAATTTTTAAAAGCAGAAACGGATCTCCAAAAGCAAAGGGTTCCTTACTTTTAAAGTTCTTTATAAAACGAATTTTTTTTTAAGCAATTTCTTTTTGAATTAGGTTAAGAAACAATCCCAAACATTTTGTTGTATTATTTTCACAATAACATCAATGCTAAACTAGCCCAACATCATGAAACAACAACTTATTGCAATGCAAATATCCACATTGTTTAAAAAAAAATTATTAGTTGTCAAAAAAGTCCTATAGATTTAGTCATTTTTTGTGTTTTCCTTAAAATTTTCAATTGTTACTATTTTCGCAATAAATTGTGATTAATTTATTTCCAAAACTATCTTTTATTGTATAAATGATGAGTCTTTGCATTAAGGATAGAATTAGGACTTGATAGTTGTGGGGCCAATGTGAGAAAAAAAGTAAAAGGGAAGGTTAACCCAAAAAAAAAATTAGAGGTGAACCAAAATGAAAAAAAATAAACATGAAGAGTTAAAATTGAAAATAATTTAAATTTCATAATGCGTAGTCTTAAAATGTTTTGGGGCTGGGAGGCGAGGGCCTCCTCAAGCTATAGTGTTTAGCCCCTTTTTTCCCACATCTAATATTGAATAATAGTCCACGAGCGTTCTTATTGTCTTGCTGAAGAGCAAATGCTTGTGCAGATCTTAGAATAGAACCAATATATAGTTCTTAAATAATAGTAATTCAGAAACTTAACAAGCAAGTAGAATATCACTTGTTCAGGCGATATGTAGGAATAGCCAACAGATGTTTGGCTCTAGCAATTACAAAGGCCAAACTTCCTCAGTCATGTCCAACTCACTCGGCAACATACCATCTGGAATCTGCCAGTCAAAGTAATGCACAAGTTGCGCTTGTTGTAGATATGGAGTCCCCATTTGGATAATCCTCATTGGGAGTCCCACATTAATTGGTTAAGGGAAGGTCATGGGGCTTATATATGGGAGGAGTTCCTCCACCTAATAGACTAGTCTTTTGGGCTAGATACTTACTCCATATATGGTGGCTCATTTGTTGAAAAATTATTGTTGTGCGCAGCGGAAGCGATCCGTAACAAGTGGTATCAGAGCCAACCCAAGACAGCAATGTGTGGACTCATTTGGTTCAGACAAGGATGGTGTCATTGCCCACCAGAGCCTTGTCGTTGTGGAGGATTATCGTTGGTGGTTCAGACAAGGATGGCGCTGCCCTCACGCCAGGGCCTTGTCTGAGGAGGGGGATTATTGTAGATGTGGAGTCCCCATTTGGATAATCCTCATTGGGAGTCCCACATTGATTGGTTAAGGGAAGGTCATGGGGCTTATATATGGGAGGAGTTCCTCTACTTAATAGACTAGTCTTTTGGGTTTGATACTTACACCATATATGGTGGCCCATTTGTTGAAAAATTGTTGTTGTGCGCAGCGGAAGCGATCCGTAACAGCGCTAACACTTGCTTGACTATAATGAGTCCCAATTGCATTCCAGGACAGGCTCTACACCCTGAACCAAATGGGATAAGCTGAAAGTTCCGTCCACGAAGATCGATATTACTCCCAACAATCTTTCTGGGAAAAATTTCTCAGCATCAGTCCAGGCATCAGGATCTTTCCCAATTGCCCATACCTTTATAACAATGTGGGAATTTTTTAGTATGTGAAAGCCGTTTGTCCTACAGTCTTCCATAGATTCACAAGGGAATGATAGAGGTGCACAGGATGGAGCCTCAAGGTTTCCTTCACAACCACGTCCAAGTATTCCAGGTTACCAAAATCAGATTCTTCAACCATCTTATTTAATCTAGTAACAATTTTCAACTCCTTTTGTAGTTTCTTCATTGCCCCCAGATGCTTCATGAGTTCTGAAAGTGCCCACTCCACAGCTGTTGCTGAAGTGTCCATTGCAGTTGCAAGCATGTCCTGGTTATACATAAGCAAAAGACATCAATCTTTAGATTTAGCCTTACAATGACACGAAGATCGAGGAACAATGATGCTTTATAAAGGTCGTTCCATCAAAGACTATTTCAGAGATGCAGATTTTAATAAAGGTAGAAATTTTTATGTACGATTACCAATATTATGGCTTTGATATGCTCTCGGTCAATGCGGTACTCGGTTTCTTCTAATCCCATGAAGCTTAACATGGCATCAACAAAGTACTTGGTTGTGTTTTCATCATTGGATTGAACATGCTCATCAATGATCTTCTCCAAGAAGACATCAAAAACCTTGGCAACAGCCTTCATGCCCTTTGTCAGCCCCTGAAGGTCATGAGAGGCAATTTGAGGTATGTAATTACCCAAGTTAGGAAGGCCTAGTAATATCATGGCCTCTTGAATGAAACTCTTGAACCCTCTCTGATCAAACTCCTCATCCATATACCTCTTCCCAAACACCATCTTACAAGTCATGTTGGCATTAAGAGACAAAATCTTACAGTTAAATCAAAAGCAACACCAGAAGCAGTAGCCTCTTTTATATAATCTATCAAGAGATCGAGCTCTTGTTTTCTCATGGGCTGGAAATAATTGATCTTAAGATTACCTAGCAACTCTAGAGTGCACATCTTGTGGACGGTGCGGAAATAAGATGACGGTGCACGAATAAGATCCATACGGAGAAAGTGACATATTCTTTAATCCATAAAAAAGGTGCTTTAAACCCAAAAGAGAAGGCCTACTTGCGAAAACAAGGTTATGAGTCTTTAGGAACTGGTCAGCTTCTGCAGGCGAGGAGACAACAATGGTAGGCTTCAAGACTAACCGTAAGAACATGATGGATCCATATTTTTTGGCTAGTCCTTGAAAATCTCTGCAAGGATACTTCGCTGACGAATGAAGGCTTCCGAAAATTGGTAAACCTCATGGACCAGGAGGTAGTTTCTTTGCCTTTCTTTTGCATAACAAAGCTTGTAGCAGTTTTGGTATAAAACAATATACTTGAATATTATGGATTCTCAGTTCGGGCTTTCATATATTTTCTTATATAAAAATTGTAAGAATTGTGGCTCTTTAGCCATTGTATGTGTGTGCAAAGATGCCACATGGAGTGGGAGTCTTTGTGTTGGAGAGACTTGGGCTTATAAATAAAAGCCAAGTCTTCTCACTTAGATGTCTCATTGGTAATTCTCCTCCACCCCCTCTATTTGTAAGGTTTCACATATAAGACCTTATAGTTTAAGGGCCTTTCATTAAGGACCTTAAAGTTTGTAATATTTGTTTTTCCCCATTTGTTTTGGGTATTTGTAGTATTGCCCAAATTGTTTGGGTAATTACAGTTTGGCCTAACTATTCGGGCAATTGCAGTTTGGCTCAATAGTCGTGGAATTTGTATTGTGGCCCAAAAGTTTGTAATTCTCTTTGACGATAGTGGAAAGTTTCTTCAGCGGCGTCCGAGGACGTAGGTATTTATACCGAACCTCGTTAATTCTTGGTGTTCTTTCTATTTCTACATTGTTGGTTGATTGGTTGCCTATTTAGTTGCTATTATATTCAATTATCTAGCATAGTTTGTGTTGTGCATTTGGATTGTTCTGTTGGTTATCGCTTCCGCTGTGCATAAAAATTGGTATCAGAGCTGAAGGTTTTGGGTAGTTAGTCGCTATTTCATTGAAGCACTTACTACTGTTCTGGGCTGTTGAATTTGGATTGCTAGTTATTGAATATTATAGTTTGTTTGGAGTTTGGTTATTGGTGATTTGTGTATCGAGCTTATTTGTGAGAGGTAGTGATGGCATCATCGTCAACTGTATTAGAGAAGACAATGACTGTGACAAATGCAAAAATAGATGTTGAAAAATTTGATGGCCAAAATAATTTCGGCTTATGGCAGAGTGAGGTGTTGGACGGGTTGTATTAGCAAGATTTGGATATTGTTCTGGAAGAAACAAAACCAGAAGATATTTGTACAAGAGATTGGGACAGGCTGAATATAAAAGCTTGTGGGTTGATTCGCTCTTGCTTGTGTAGAGAACAAAAGTATCCGTTCACTAAGGAGACATCTGCAAACAAATTCTGGAAGGTGCTGGAGAACAAATATATGAAGAAAAGCGATAAGAATCGGCTATATCTATTGAAGAGATTGTTTCGTCTCCAGTTGAAACCAGGTACGAGCATCAGTTCTCATATTGATGAGTTTAATAAGTTAATTGCCGATTTGTTAAACTTAGATGAAACATTCAAAGATGAAATTAAGGCTATGCTATTAATTGGCTCACTTCCTGATGAATTAGATCATTTGTGCATTACTCTTATCCATGGGAAAGATAAACTGTCTTTTGAAGAAGTTTGTTCTGCTTTGTTGAATTATGAATTTCATAAGAAAGATCAAAGGGAACATAGGGATGAGTCAGTAGATACATTAATAGTGAGAGTGTATAGTCATAGTAAGAAACCAAGAAAAAGGGGAAAATCTTGGTCGAGAGGTAGATTAGAAAAAGATGAGTGTGCCTTTTCTTGTGAGAAAGGGCATTGGAAGAAAGATTGTCCTAAGTTGAAAAATAAAGATAAGGGCAAGGCTGTTTCTGATGCATGTGTAGTTGAGCGTGAGGATGATAGTGAGTCAGATATATGTCTAGTTGGCCATCCATCCACTTCTGGTTCTGATGAGTAAATTATGGATTCGGGTTGTACTTATCATATGTGTCCACATAGGGAATAGTTCTTTCAGTTTGAAGAGCTTGATTGTGGAGTTGTGTATATGGGCAATGATGATATTTGCCATACTGCTGGGATAGGTTCGATCCGATTGAGGAATCATGATGGACTGACTAGAGTTCTGACAGATGTTCGGTATGTACTGAAGTTGAAGAAAAATCCCATCTCTTTGAGAGCCTTAGAATCTAAAGGTTGTGGTATATCTATTCGAGATGGTATTCTGAGGGTTACTTCAGGCGCTCTTGTGGTATTGAAAGGCACTAAGAGGAACAACTTGTATTACTATAATGGTAATACGGTTATTGGATCAGCTGCTATGGTTTCTGATAATGATGCAAATTCAGAGATTACGAGACTGTGGCATATGCGTTTGGGACATGCAGGTGAGAAAGCCTTTTTCAGTTTGGTGAAACAAGGCTTATTGAAAGGTGCAAAGACCTGCAAGCTGGATTTCTGTGAGCATTGTGTTCTGGGAAAGCAGAAGAGAGTGAAATTTGGCACCGCTATTCATAATACCAAGGGTATTCTTGATTATGTTCACTCAGATGTGTGAGGACCTACTAAAATCGCATCTATGGCAGGTAGGCACTACTTTGTTACTTTTGTTGATGACTTTTCAAGAAGAACTTGGGTGTACTATTTGAAATCAAAAGATGATGTACTTGATGTTTTTCTTAAGTGAAAAAAGATGATTGAGACACAAACTGTCAGGAAGATCAAGCATCTCAGAATAGACAATGGTGATGAGTATTGCATTGATCAATTTTTGAAATTGTGTCGAGATAAAGGTATTATACGTCATTTTACTGTTAGAGGTACATCGCAGCAGAATGGGGTGGCAGAACGCATGAACCGGACATTACTGGAGAAAGTTCGGTGTATGTTGTCCAATGCTGGGTTGGGCAAGGAATTTTGGGCTGAAGCTGTGACTTATGCGTGTCATCTCATTAATCGTCTACCTTCAGCTACTATTGGTGATAGAACTCCATTGGAGGTATGGTCTGGACAACCTGTTTCTGATTATGATTCTTTACATGTTTTTGGTTCACTGCATATTATCATGTGAAAGAATCTAAGCTGGATCCTAGAGCCAAGAAAGCGATTTTCTTGGGATTTGCTTCAGGAGTAAAAGGATATCGTCTATGGTGTCCTAGTTCGAGGAAGATTGTATCCAGTCGAGATGTGACATTTGATGAGTCTTCAATGTTGAAGAAATCAGAAAACCAGACAAAGGTGAATGGTACTCCATAGCAGGTGGAGCATACTCAGCAGCAGGTGGAGTTTGAAACGACGATATTGAACCCAGTTAGATCTGTTGAGACAGATGATGGTACTCCTATGACAGAGGAGGATTTGGGAGATTATGGAGGGGTTTTACTCAGGAACCTCAACAGCAACAAGAATCTATTACAGTTAATAGGCCAAGACGTGAGATTCGTAGACCTGCTCGATTTGCTGTTATGGTGGCCTATGCACTTCCAATTGTAAATGCTAATGTTCCTTCCACTTATAGAGAGGCAGTCAGATGTTCTGAAGTTGATGAGTGGAAGATAGCTATGAGCGAAGAGATGCAGTCTCTTTAGAAGAATGAAACTTGGGAGCTAGCTCAACTACCAAAGGGTATAAAGGCAATTGGGTGGAAAATGCTATGAGCGAAGATGGCACAAGAATGAGCCGCTACCTGACAAGAATGTCCGCTACAAGGCAAGTAGCTAAAGGCTACGCTCAGAGGGAAGGAATTGACTACAATGAGGTATTTTCTCCAGTTGTGAAACATTCTTCCATTAGAATTTTGTTGGCCTTGGTAGCTTAGATGAATATGGAACTAGTTCAATTGGATGTAAAAAACTGCATTTTTACATGGTGACTTAGAAGAGGAAATCTATATGACTCAGTCAGAGGGATTCAAAGTTTCTGGTAAGGAAAATTTGGTTTGCAAACTAAAAAGATCGCTTTATGGTTTGAAGCAATCTCCCAGACAGTGGTATAAGCGATTTGATCAGTTTATGATAGGTTAGAGGTACACAAGAAGCAAATTTGATAATTGTGTGTATTTTCAGAGGCATGATGGTTCTTTCATTTATCTACTCTTGTATGTTGATGATATGTTGATAGCTTCGATAAATGTCAAAGAAATTACAAAGTTGAAGACTCAGTTGAATCGAGAGTTTGAGATAAAAGATTTGGGAGAAGCTAAGAAGACACTAGGCATGGAGATTAGCAGAGATAGAGGGAGAAGCAAGATTTGTTTGACTCAGAAGCACTATCTAAAGAAAGTATTGCAGCGGTTCGGCATTACAGAGCAGTCAAAACCTGTAAGTACCCCACTTGCTCCTCATATGAAGCTCAGTGCATCTTTATCTCCTAGTACAGATGAGGAACGAGAGTATATGTCTCGAGTTCCCGTATGCTAATGCAGTTAGTAGCCTGATGTATGCTATGGTGTGTACAAGACCGGACATTTCACATGCAGTTAGAGTTGTGAGCAGGTATATACATGATCCTGGTAAAAGACATTGACAAGCAGTGAAATGGATTCTACGGTATTTGTTGAGAACCGTAGATGTTGGCTTAGTCTTTGAGAGGGATGATACATGTGGTCAGTATGCTATTGGTTATGTTGATTCAGATTATGCTGATGATTTGGATAAATGTCGGTCAACAATCGGTTATTTGTTTACTCTTGCAAGAGCACCAGTGAGTTGGAAGTCTACTTTACAGTCTACAGTGGCTTTGCCTACTACAGAGGCAGAGTATATGGCAATGACAGAGGCTGTGAAGGAAGCTATTTTGGTTACAGGGATTGCTGGATGAATTGGGAATTGGGCAGAAGAAGATTAGTCTTTATTCTGACAGTCAGAGTGCTATCCATTTAGCGAAGCATCCAGTGTTCCATGTTCGTACGAAGCATATTGATGTTCGGTATCATTTTGTGCGGGAGATTATTGATGAAGGGAGAATCTTACTTCAGAAGATTGAGACTGCCAAGAATCCCGCAGATATGTTGACTAAGATTGTGATAGCGATCAAGTTCAGTTATTATTTGGACTTGATCAACATTGTGCAAGTTTGACTATGCATTTGGAGACGTTGCAGTTGTGATAGAGAATGTAGGAAAAAGAAGAGTTTTGTGGTGAAATGGCTAAATCGCTAAAATGGAGAATTGTTAGAATTGTGTCTCTTTAGCCATTGTGTGTGTGTGCAAGGATCCTACATGGAGTGGGAGTCTTTGTGTTGGAGAGACTTGGGCTTATAAATAAAAGCCAAGTCTTCTCACTTAGATGTCTCATTGGTAATTCTCCTCCACCCCCTCTATTTGTAAGGTCTCACATATAAGACCTTATAGTTTTAGGGCCTTTCATTAAGGACCTTAAAGTTTGTAATATTTGTTTTTCTCCATTTGTTTTAGGTATTTGTAGTATTATCCAAATTGTTTGGGTAATTACAGTTTGGCCCAACTATTTGGGCAATTGCAGTTTGGCTCAATAGTTGTGAAATTTGTATTGTGACCCAGAAATTTGTAATTCTCTTTGACGATAGTGAAAAGTTTCTTCAGCGGCGCCCGAAGACGTAGGTATTTATACCGAACCTCGTTAAATCTTGGTGTTCTTTCTATTTTCGTATTGTTGGTTGATTGGTTGCTTCTTTAGTTGCTATTATATTCAATTATCTAGCATAGTTTGTGTTGTGCATTTAGATTGTTCTGTTGGTTATCGATTCCGCTGTGTATAACAAAAATAACGTCTAGCAAGGACTCAATTTATACTAGCTAGTTGCTAAGCGATGTTCTTGAAATTTAGCGCAACACCACATGTGATGGAAAGCTATGATGCTACATGTTTCTCACAAAAGTGCAATAAGACGAAAATTCCCAAAAAGTATATATGAAGATAAGAGTACCAAATCGCACGAGTATAAAAGAGGTCGGACTTTTTTTAATTAAAAAATGCTTTCCGTTGAAGTATTTCCCAAAAAAAATATTAGTGATTTAAGAATTAAATAATTCTCAACTAAATAATTATTTAAAATATTTAATAAAATTTGATGCAGAGTAATATTATATATTATATGGAATCTGTTTAAATTAATGTCTTTTTTATAATTTAAAAGAAGTTTTTAATTAAATGTCAAAAAAAGAATAATTCAAAATTAAATGTCTTTTTTTTTTCTAAAGTAGTGTTAGTGAAGGTTGTGTCAATTGTTTAACCAAAGCTTATCCTCCAACAATAAAATCAATTACCTGGGTGAAACTTAAACAAATAAAACCTTGATTACTATTATTAATGATCGTGCTTTTCAGTGTACGTTAAATCGAGTTTAGCATATATATATTACCCTACTCAAAGAGAGGAAACCTTTGTTGAGAGGTGTTGTTCTTGTCTTGTATAAAGCGCAATCCCAAGTGGTCAAAGAGACATTTTCGAGACATATAAAAGGTCAGAACTGTGATAGAATTTTTGTGTATCAACAGTAACCAGAGAGGTAACTTGGCGATTTCAACTGCGGAGGGTGTGTACATGACAACGATGGTGTTGCTATTTGCTGGGGGAGAGGAATCGTAGTTCTTCTCTACTAATTGTATTAATATTTCCGACTTATATAGAGCGTGATCCTGAATTGTAAAAGATGCATTCTAGGAAAGTATTTTCACATGTCAAAAATTAAAAAAAAAACTAATTTTCTAAATTTTTTTTGGTCATATTAATGTATAAAAATAGTGAAACATACATTAAAAATTTCATAAGTCAAAATAATAATTTTTTATTGTCATATTAATTTACAACAATAGTTAAAAATATATTAAAAATTTTCATGTGTCAAAAAATTAGATTTTTATGGTATAGTATAATTGAAAAAATTAGATTTGGCGTATCGGTCGAAAATAGATTAATAATTTGGTGATTTTTCTATCGGAGGGTGTGTACACAAGGATGAGGGAGCGGCCATAGGGTCGTGGAGTGGAATCAATCTTTTTTGATAAATTGTATTATCGTTCCTAACTTTTATAAAACACAAATCTAACTGTTAAACAACTATTTTCGAAAGGAAATTTTAATACATCTAAAAATAAATATTCTAAATTAATTATATATTTTAATATTTTATACTGTATAAATAATGTTACTACAGTATTATACAGTGACGTAACGGTAGATGGACAGTGGTGATACAGTACCTGAATGCTACAGTACCGGTAAAAGTAAACCTGCATTTGCAGATTAATGCCAATCAATTTGCTGCCAAATGGCAGCGTCGCAGCCAACCTTACAAATAGTATCGGGCGCATCTAATGCACTGGGTGCATGGAAGGCTGACCCCAACTTATACTAGCTAGTTGCTAAGTGATGTTCTTGAAATTTAGCGCAACACCACATGTGATGGAAAGCTATGATGCTACATGTTTCTCACAAAAGTGTAATAAGACGAAAATTCCCAAAAAGTATATATGAAGATAAGAGTACCAAATCGCACTAGTATAACAGAGGTCGGACATTTTTTTTAATTAAAAAAATGCTCTCCGTTGAAGTATTTCCCCCAAAAAAAAATATTAGTGATTTAAGAATTAAATAATTCTCAACTAAATAATTATTTAAAATACTTAATAAAATTTGATACAGAGTAATATTATATATTATATAGAATCTGTTTAAAATGTCCTTTTTATAATTTAAAAGAAGATTTTTAATTAAATGTCAAAAAAAGAATAAGTCAAAATTAAATGTCTTTTTTTTTTTTAAAGTAGTGTTAGTGAAGGTTGTGTCAATTGTTTCACCAAAGCTTATCCTCCAACAATAAAATCAATTACCTGGGTTAAACTTAAACAAATAAAACCTTGATTACTATTATTAACAATCGTGTTTTGTAGTGCACGTTAAATCGAGTTTAGCGTATATATATTACCCTATTCAGAGAGGAAACCTTCGTTGAGAGGTGGTGAGGATGGCTTTTAGAGGCCAAGCAAACTCATGTGAAACATTTGAGCTATCAGTGTAGACTACCATGCATGTGCAACATCTTGTACGTTAACCTAACTATTCAAATCCAATTGTGTGCAGGGTGTTGACAACTTTTTGATTGTTAGCCCCCAAAATAACTCACGTAATTTTCCTCTTCGGGTGAGGATATACCGCAATATACTGAAATATAATCTTTTTTCCCTTTATTGATAATTCAAGCTACTTAAATAACAGATCACATGCATGAAACTGAAAAACAGAGTAAGCCGAATATACATGCAACAGAAAGATAACAGTCCATGCACGTAAGCATGACTTTGCGTCGTGTAGTAACTGCCGAAAATACATGCAATAGAAAGATAACAGTCCATGCATGTACGCATGACTTTGCGTCGTGTAGTAACTACCGAAAATACATGCAACAGAAAGATAACAGTCCATGCACGTACGCATGACTTTGCTTCGTGTAGTATTTCCCATCAACCTCCTTCCAAATATTTAGGATTTGGTTTAAACCTTCTGTTTGATCGACGTGGCTTGTCAATACTTCCCCCACCGGTTAGACTCTTGTCCACAAGGTCCACATCTGGAAATTGCTCGAGCAAAGTCTGATGCGTCTCCCACGTGGCATCTTCTGGGGGCAGATGTCTCTAGTGAACCAAGTGTTCTTCAAATTTCTTTCCATTTTTGACCCAGCGAGTATCCAGAATGTGCTGAGGCTCAAGTATGACCATGCCCTCATCAGTAACGGGTGGCAATTCATTAGAGGGTAGTGTATGGTTGCCAATAAATTTCTTCAAGAGAGAAACGTGAAAAACTGGGTGATGTGCGCTCCCGTTGGTAGCTGTAGTTTGTAAGCAACGGCGCCAATTTTTTGTACCACAGGATACGACTCAAAAAATCGACTGGCAAGTTTTTGATGGGCACGTTTAAAAACTGATTGTTGCCGATAAGGATGTAGTCTGAGTAATACCATCTCCCCCACATCGAACGTTACATCTCTTCTCTTTCGATTAGCCATTTGCTTCATACGATTGATGGAGGCTTCCAGATTGGCTTTGAGCTACCGTAGTATTGCATCTCGAGTTATCAATTGCACATCCACTTCGTTGACGGAAGAGAAACCATTATTATAAAATGGAAAAGAAGGGGGCGGACGCCCATATAACGCCTGGAATGGAGTCATTCCTGTTGAAGCATGGTACGTCGTATTATGCCATAGCTCAGCCCAAGGAAGGTAGGCACTCCACTTACGTGGCCATTGATGGACAAAGCACTGAAGATACTGCTCCACACAGCGATTGACCACTTCTGTTTGACCGTCGATTTGCGGATGGTAGGCGGAGCTAAGGTGTAACTTGGTGCCGAACATTTGAAAAAATTCTTGCCAAAACCTGCTAATAAAGACTGGATCACAGTCACTGATGATGGATTTTGGCATGCCATGCAACTTGATAATTCCTTCCACAAATTTTTTAGCCACACCTTTAGCAGTAAATGGATGCATTAAGGTTAAAAAATGTGCAGATTTACTTAACCTATCCATTGCTACAAATATTGTGTCCTTGCCGTTGGAAATGGGCAATCCTTCAATGAAGTCTAGCGTGATATCCTCCCAAACTTGGCACGGAATGGGCAACGGTTGGAGAAGACCGGCAGGTGAGAGTGTCTCAGATTTCATCTTTTGGCATACTTCACAGCGCTGGATGTATTCGTGGATGTCGCGATACATTTCAACGTCCGTAACACTCCTGAGTGCCCCCCGATTTTTGTATCGTGAGCCTCATGTATCAGCCTTTTTCGTAACTCCCCTTGGGAAGGAATGAGTACCCTGCCTTTGAAGTAAAATAACCCCTATCGTTATGTATATGGCCCTTCGGTTTGAGTCTTTGCCAATCGGGTGACTGACCGAATGTATGGATCTCCTGCATATGCCTTTCGGACATCATCCCACATGGATATGGTGAGTACATGGAGGTGATTAAGGACTGGACTGTTGGGCTTGCGTGAGAGGGCATCTGCTACAGAATTTTCACGGCCTGGCCGATATGTAATCTCGTAATCGTAGCCTATCAATTTGGCTACCCATTTTTGTTGTTCTGGTGTTGCCAAACGTTGTTCCAAAAATTATTTTAAGCTGCGATGGTCAGTTTGGATGAAGAACCTTCTCCCCAATAAATATGGTCGCCATACACGTATAGCCTCCACAATTGCAAGCATTTCCTTGGCATAGGTTGACCATGATTTCTTTGTAACTCCCTGTGCACGGCTCATAAAGGCAACGGGCTTGCCTTGTTGAGTTAAAACTGCGCCTATTCCGTCCTCTGCAGCGTCTATTTCTATGGTGAAGGACTCGTTGAAATTGGGCATGGCGAAAACAGGTGTGGTGGTCATCGCTTGCTTAAGAGTCACAAAGGCTATTTCGGCTTCCTTGTTCCATCCGAACTGCCCATTCTTAAGGAGGTTGGTGAGGGGTCGAGCGATGATGCCATAATTTCGAACAAATTTCCTGCAATATCCTATCAAGCCTAAAAAACCATGTAATTCAGAAATATTAGTCGGTTGAGGCCATGACACCATGGCTGCAATCTTGTGATTATCGACCTTCACTCCTTGCGGCGTAACTATGTGCCCCAAATATTCTAACTCCTGTTGGCCGAATGCACACTTGGTGGCCTTGGCACAAAATTGATGCTGCCTCAAAATCTCCAAGGTTTGTTTAACATGCACCACGTGCCTATCCCAAGTGGAACTATATACAAGAATATCATCGAAGAAAACCAAAATAAATTTTCGAAGATAAGGTCGAAATATAGAGTTCATGATGGCCTGGAATGTAGAAGGTGCATTACAAAGGCCAAACGGCATCACTAAATATTCGTAGTGACCGTTATGAGTACGGAAAGCAGTTTTGAGTATGTTGGAAGGATTTACTCTTACTTGATGATACCCAGCCCTTAGATCAAGCTTTGTAAAGTAGGATGCTCCATGTAATTCATCCAACATGTCGTCTACTGTTGGGATGGGAAATCGGTCCTTGATGGTGGCGTTATTGAGTGCGCGGTAGTCTGTGCAAAATCTCCAACTTCCATCTTTTTTTCTTCACCAATAATACCGGCAACGAAAATGGACAGGTGCTCGGTCGAATGAGGCCATAATTCATCATCTCCTGAACTTGTTTTTCAATTTCTTCCTTTTGGAAATGGGCGTATCGATATGGCCGTACATTAATTGGCTCGGTCCCCTCCTTGAGCGTAATGCAATGCTCTATCTCACGTACAAGTGGTAGACTTGAGGGCTCCTAGAACACATCCGCATAGTCCTTCAGCAACTTTTGCATATCTTGTCACAAATCATCAGGTGTGGGGGCACCATTTAACGCTGTGCCCAAAGTTGGTTGATCACATACTGGAAACAATGCATGGCCTTGGCGAAGCTCCTTTGTGAATTCGTTGGGTGAAGCAACCTGAATTGCTTGAACGTCCACACCTTGAGGCCTTCGGTTTTGATTGTTCCAAATAAAATCCATGGTTAATTGTTTCCAGTTACAGACCATGGAACCAAGCCTTTCAAGCGATTGCACACCCAGTACAAGACCTGTTAAAGGTAGAGAAAAAAGGGTGAGGTAAAACTCGATGCCTTGTAACTCCACTCGTACCTTATCGTAACGCCCCTGACATTTTAGTTTTTCTCTGTTGGCTACCCGGACAGTATATGCTTCTGTAAGAACAACTGGCAACCTGAGTAAGTTTGCCAAATGATCGTTAATGAAGTTATGCATAGATCCGCTGTCAACCAAAACCACCACTTCATGAAGGCCAATTCTTGCAGTTATGCGCATGGTTTTTGGACCAGTCCATCCCATAAGTGCATGCAACGTGATTTCAAGTTCCAATTCAGGGTCTTGTACTTCCTCTATATTTCCACTGTGGTCTTCTTCCAATGTCTGCTGGTCAGTAATTTCTTCACATACCACGTTACTTGCATGCCCCTCCAAGAGTAATAGCTGTGGTTTTTAACATCTATGCCCAGTTGTGAAGCGTTCGTTGCAGTTAAAACAGAGACTCTGAGCCCTTTTTTTTGCATTTCTTCCCATGTTAAGCGTCTGATTGGAACAGTAGGGGTAGCAGGAACAACACGCGTGGTTTGAGGAAGAGCCACGGGAGTTCTTGTGGGTGGAATTCACGTGAACTGTTGCTATCGTGTAAGCTGCTCATCTCGCATACGTGCTAAATTAATAGCCTCCTTGAGGGATTGCGGTTTAAACATCCGTATCCCATCCGAAATCTCAGCTTTCAAACCTCCCATGAACGTCCCTACCAAAGCCCTTTGCGTCCATCCACGCACCTTGTTGTCGAGCTTTTCGAATTCAAGTTGATAATCTCTCAACGTTCCCAATTGCGTGATCCTTGAGAAAGCTTCATCAAAGTCTTCGCATCTTGATGGTCCGAAGCGAGCCCATAATTCCTCTTCAAATTTTTCCCAAGAGATCGCATATCCTTCTTCTTGTAATATCCTGTGAAGCCACTGCCACCACTGGTTGGCCTCCCCTTCAAGATGGTAAGCAGCCATGGAAACCTTTTGGTTCTCTGCAGTGCCCTGGTATTCAAAGAATTGTTGCACACGATTGACCCACTCCGTTGGATCATCTCCAGAGAAGCGTGGAAATTCAAGCTTGGCTGATTTGGATGAGACGATCGGCTGACCTCCCTCATTGCCTTCTCGATGAGGTTTGCCGTGGTTGGTGTTCTCCTGATTTGTGATCAACATACTCGAAATACGATGGAGAGCTTCCTCCATTCGCTGTAGCCCTTCCTGAATTGTACCGAGTCCCAACTCCAGGTGCTCAATTCGCTCCTTGTTAGTGCCCATAAGTAACTAGCTCTGATACCAATGTTAGCCCCCAAAATAACTCACGTAATTTTCCTCTTCGGGTGAGGATGTACCACAATATACTGAAATATAATCTTTTTCCCCTTTATTGATAATTCAAGCTGCTTAAATAACAGACCACATGCATGAAACTGAAAAACATAGTAAGCCGAAAATACATGCAATAGAAAGATAATAGTCCATGCACATACGCATGACTTTGCGTCGTGTAGTAACTACTGAAAATACATGCAACAGAAAGATAACAGTCCATGCACGTACGCATGACTTTGCGTCGTGTAGTAACTACCGAAAATACATGCAACAGAAAGATAACAGTCCATGCACGTACGCATGACTTTGCTTCGTGTACTATTTCCCGTCAACCTCCTTCCAAATATTTAGGATTTGGTTTAAACCTTCTGTTTGATCCACATGGCTTATCATTGACACATGTGAATTACTAATTAAGCTAAGGAGGTAAATATACCCCATGTGTCATTTTACTAAGAAGCTACTATTAGGGATGGCAAATCCCACCATGCAGGGACGGCCACCCACAAGTCTATTCTTCGTTTGGGGCAAGGAAAAAATTAGAAAATTTGGAGACAGGATGGGGAGGGAACAAGGATGTGTCTCTGAATTCCTGAAATAAATACATGGTAACTAGAAAAGAAATCATAGAAAAGTTGAAAATGGTGGCTAAGAGAAAATAGTTTCGGATCCCAATAAAAATATAAATTTAAATGTTTATCGCCGTAGTGGGATATACGTGTCAAGATTGCATGGATGTATGTTACATTGGATATGCCCAGACTTCTATATACATAATAGAAGAAATTTGCGGGTTGTTTTTGTTAAAAGGCTTCAGTTGGATTATTTAGGAAATGAAGTTTGGAGTTAGTTTGTGGGTTGATTTTGTAAAGACATAGGGAGTTTTTTAATTGAATTCGGTTGCAAGATGGAGGTGATAAGTAGATTGAGAAAGAAAAGGTTTTAGTTAATCTTAGGAAGATTTGTGGTGGGTTTCTGTTATTTGTTGAGGGCCTCTGATGGAAGTTTGAGCGTGAGTTAATTATTTTAGTATTTAATTTGTTTATTTTATTATGCACAAAATCACAATACAACCTAAAAATAATAGACAGACGACCTGCTTATATTTCCATATTGTTAAATTAATTAATCAATTACTTACTTCAATATATTGTCAACTAATTTGTATTTTCCGTCAAAAGCGGATCACTAACGTGAAATTGACATCAAAATTAAGTTCATTCGAACAAGCTAGCCGGCCTATTAATCCTAAGACTTCTTTTACAAACATCTTGTAACCCATTCGCTGTAATCAATAATGTGTAGATTAAAGGCACTTATTTGTTTTCAAGGAAAGAAACCTTCTGTACAATCTTGAAAGTGAAGCTTCTCTCTACTGAAACTTTGAGTCTGCACGAGAGTCTAGGGACCTAATTAAACAACATGCCTTCTTATTATCTTGCTTAAAGAAGCTTAGCAAAATGCTTGAAGAGCTAATTAGAAGTAAAGAGGTACAAAACATACAGTTTTTGGATGAGACTAATACAGAAACTAAACAGGCAATTAGAATATCATTTGTTAATACGATAAGTTGGAATAGCTAACAGATGTTTGGCTCTAGGTGTTACAAGACTAAACTCCTCTGTCATGTCCAACTCACTCGGCATCATACCATCTGGAAGCTCCCAATCAAAGCAATGCACAAGTTGTGTTATGACTAGCTTGACTACAATGAGTCCCAATTGCATTCCAGGGCAGCCTCTACGGCCTGAACCAAATGGAATAAGCTGAAAGTCATGTCCACGAACATCGATGTTACTCCCAACAAACCTTTCTGGGAAAAACTTCTCAGCATCAGTCCAGGCATCAGGATCTCTCCCAATTGCCCACGCATTTATAATAATGTCCGATCCTTTTGGAATGTGAAAGCCGTTAACTGTGCAGTCTTCCATAGATTCACGAGGTAGTAATAGAGGTACCACTGGGTGGAGTCTAAAGGTTTCCTTCACAACCATGTCCAAGTAGTCCAATTTATCCAAATCTGATTCTTCAACCATCCTTTCTAATCCCACAACATCTTCCAACTCTTTTTGTACTTTCTGCATTACCCTCGGATGCTTTATGAGCTCCGAAAGCGCCCACTCCACAACAGTTGCTGAAGTGTCCATTGCAGCTGCAAGTATGTCCTGATTGCATCATACGCAGCAGGACAAAACTACCTTTAGATTTAGGTGTTACAATGAATTGAAAGGGAAATAATAAAACTAAAATAGAAACTTTATATTGATGTTTGCATATCAATATATGGATTTTCAAAGCTAAGTGTATAATTACCACTATTATAGCTTTGATATGCTTTCGCTCAATGCGGTGCTCTGTTTCTTCTGATCCCAAGAATCTCAACATGACATCAACAAAGTCCTTGGTTCTGTTTTCATCCTTGGATTGAGCATGTTCGTCAATTATCTTCTCAAAGAAGGCATCAAATATCTTGTTAATAGCCTTTATGCGCTTTGTGAGCCCCTGAAGATCGAGAGAGGCAATTTGAGGGATGTAATCTCCCAAGTTAGGAAGGACGAGTAACATCATGGCCTCTTGAATAACACTTTTGAACCCTCTCTCATCAAACTCCTCGTCCAAATACTTCTTCCCAAACACCATCCTACAAGTCATGTCCGCGCTAAGAGATGAAACCTTGGCACTTAAATCAACAGCAAAACGACCAGCAGCAGCCTCTTTTACATAATCTATCAGGAGATCCAGCTCTTCTTTTCTCATGGGCCGGAAAGAGTTGATCTTAAGGTTGCTCAGAAGCTCCAGAGTGACAATTTTGCGGACAGTGCGCCAATAAGATCCATACGGAGAAAAGGACATATTCTTCTGACCATAGGCAAAGTACCTTAAAGACAAAAGCAGAGGCCGACTAGCGAAAACAAGGTCATGGGTCTTCAGGAACTGCTCAGCTGCTTGAGGTGATGAGACAACAACTGTAGGCTTCAAGCCTAACCGTAAGTGCATGATTGACCCATATTTTTGGGCTAGTTTATGAAAATCTCTGTGAGGAAACTTCCCCAACAAATGAAGGCTTCCCAAAATTGGAAACCCTCTTGGCCCAGGAGGTAGTCTCTTGCTCTTTGTATTTCTTTTTAATAACAAAGCTTGTAGGAAGAAGAAAATAGCAATTACAAATGCAATTGAGGTCCACGTCCAAGACATGATTAATTGTGATAGGGGATAGTTTGCTTGCAAGCTAGTTCACAAACTTTGCAGCTTTCCAGTGGCGGCTAAAGGAGAAGAGGAATTGAAGGCAAAGTTAGACTTGTTTTTGGGCTGATGAAGATGTGGCAGCGGCTCCTCTGGGATATTTTTAAACGGGACAAGAAAACAGTAGAAAAGACTAACTTTTCAAACTTTTATGCTGGCTTCATGTATATATAATATATTTTCTGCTTCATCGTTTAGTATAAAATTCAGGCTTGATTGGCTGCGGCTGACTTCCATAAATTATATTTTATTTTTAAAAAATGAAACTTTACAAGTCAACTAATCCAAGATTGAAGTTGATTGGAATTTGATTGCAAAACTCTAAAACACGCGAGAGAGGACTGGAATTACATATATAAAAAAGGTGAAAAAGAAAGTGGTGAATACAATCATTACAAACGTAAGAAAAGGCGCCCATATTTTACCTATTGTTATTATAATTTTGGATATAAGTCGGTCTAATAAAATCAACTTTTATGAAAAAGATATATAAATATTCCACAGGCTTATCAGCGACGGATTCAAAAATTTGGTAAGAAGGACGTGTAATTTAAAATTAAGATAAATATAAATAATCAAATATAAAAATTAAAATTAAAATTTAATTATATTTAAAATAATTTTAAAATAAATTAAAAATTAAACAAATGTCACGGATTTTCTACTAATCTTTAATTTAATAAATGCAGTTTTACTGTATGCAAATTTATTATTATTTACTCTCCATCTTTTAAAGAATCATTATAAACCACTTCTCTATTAATTTAACTATTAATTGTACTCACTTTGCATCCATTCTTAACACAATTACTTGAATACTCTTACTATTATTAACAGTTAATATAATAGTCTAAAATATTAGATATAGATTTATTTTATTGGAATCCTCTCTTTCCGTCAAATCAATAGAAGTAAGGGTAGTAAGGAAATTCCAATTCAAATGTAAAAATCTCGCGCTCCGAAAATATAATATAAAAAATTAAAACTTATATAATATAAAAAATTAAAGGTGTATTATTTTATAAATCTAATATTTTTATTTTTAATTAAATTTAAAAATATATTATTAATTTTAAATTATTATAAATTTTAAAAATATATGTAATTAAAATTGAATATAAATTATATTAAAAATTATACGATACAAAAAATAAAATTTAAATTTATAAAAAAAAACTAAAATCTTTTCTCTTTCTTTTCAACTTTTTTTTTTTAATTTTTTCCTCTTCTCCTTTGCCTCTCTCTCCAATTTCTTTTCTCTTAGTTCTTTTTTTTCCAAATCTTATTTCTAATATTATATATTTTTCAATATAATTTATATTCAATCTTAACTATATCTTTTTTAAATTTAAAATAATTTAAAATCAATCACATATTTTTAAATTTAATTAAAAACAAAAATACTAAATTCATAAAAAAAACTCCTATCTTTTTCTCTCTTCACATTATTTTCGTCTCTTTCTTATTTTCGCTTCCTTTCTCCATTTTTTTCTTCAATTTGTTTTTATCATTTTCTTCCCCTCCTCCTTTTATCTCCTCTCTCCATTTTCTTTTTCTCTTCCTTCCTCCTCTCTTCACACGCTTTTCATCTCTTCTCTCCATTTTGTTTCTTCAATTTTTTGTATTTTTCTTCCTCTTCTCCCTCATCTCCTCTCTCCATATTCTTTTTCTCTGTCTTCCTCCACCCTTTACACGGTTCATCTTGTCTTTCTTTTTTCTTCCTCTTCTTCCTTTTTCTCCCTTCTCTCTTCCTTTTCTTTTCTTCTTCTCTCTCTTTCTCTTTTTTTTTTTTTTCAGAAACGGGTAGAGTAATTACTTAAAAAATAATAATATCTTTTATTTCGCCTCTCTCGTCATGTACTTTTACGCACAAATTTCTCTCTTTACTTTTGCACAGAATGGTTAATTGCTTGTTGTGGATCTGTCGGTCGTAGATTTACTGGTTGGGGTTTTGTGAGACATTTGTTTGCTGGGTTGCGGGGCTTTCATGGTTGAATTGGGGTGTGAGGCTTTTGGTGGGGCAAGTGTACTGGGTTGGCTTTGGTGGTGTGTTATCGTTATTGGTATATTTGTGCTGATATATTTTTCTGATTTTAAATGTGAGAGAAGAAAGTTTCAACAAAAATAAAACTTTGGCATTTTAAATTAAATTTTATCTGGGTTCTGGATTTCCTGGGTTTTAGACAGTGAAGATAAATTTTGTTGGTTTGATTTTCTAGGTTTTATCCGATTACTTGTTGAGAGAGAGAAGACAATACGAGATGAAAATAATAAATTTTATATTTAAAGTTGGAGTTCGGCTTCTTAAGGGCAAATATGTAATTGCAATGAATAATATAAGAATTATTTAATTGTAACGAAAAGAGGGTAAGGGTAGGGGGTTTAGTGCTGATTCTTGAAAATCATGTGCGTTCTGGACGCCTAGTATTTAAAATCGGGCAAATGTCACAGAGTACCCTTACGTTTTAGCTTATTATCGTCTAGAAATACTGTTTGCTTCTTTTCATCATGCAGTACCCTTACTTTTTCGAAATTTATCACAAACCACCCTTCCGTCACTGTTGCCGTTAAATGACATCACTATTCCATCCAAAATCATTACAATTACCTAAATGCCCCTAACTGTAGATTTCATCCAAGAAAAAAATTAGTTGAAACAAAATGCAATGAAAGGACTCAAACCCAAGACTCCAAACTATCACAAAGACTTCTAACCACTAGACCAAACAACTTTTTTAACACTAAAGGAACAAAAATATATTTAAACAATAGAGCTTCTTATTGTACTTTATTAATTTTTTTTGTTTATGGTGAGTAGAAAAACCATAAATTTATTAATTTATTAATAAGAATTAATATATTAAAATAAATATAAGTAAAAAATAAATTAATAAATTTATGGTTTTTCTACTCACCATAAACAAAAAAAATTAATAAAGTACAATAAGAAGCTCTATTGTTTAAATATATTTTTGTTCCTTTAGTGTTAAAAAAGTTGTTTGGCCTAGTGGTTAGAAGTCTTTGTGATAGTTTGGAGTCTTGGGTTTGAGTCCTTTCATTGCATTTTGTTTCAACTAATTTTTTTCTTGGATGAAATCTACAGTTAGGGGCATTTAGGTAATTGTAATGATTTTAGATGGAATAGTGATGTCATTTAACGGCAACAGTGACGGAAGGGTGGTTTGTGATGAATTTCGAAAAAATAGGGGTACTGCATGATGAAAAGAAGCAAACAGTATTTCTGGACGATAATAAGCTAAAATATAGGGGTACCCTATGACATTTGCCCATTTAAAATCATGTGTGTTCTGTACACCTGGTATTTAATGGGGGTCCAGTTACCCTTAAATATATTATTAAAAAATGTTTCGTCTGTATCTTCTATTAAGATATTTTCTTGTCCATATTTTCTTCTCCAGATTTTCTGTTGCAGAGAAAAGATGAAGGAAAAGAGAGGGAGGATTGAAGAGATGCAGTGAGGAGAGATTTGGATATTGAGGAAGAGAAAAATGATTTTCATAAATTTTTCGAAAATCATTGGTCAAAAACCAATTTTATTTCTGCAGAGTTCTAAAGATTATTAAATCAAAATTCTAGAAACTTAAACAACAAAATATAAAACCAGAAGCCATGATCAACAGCGGCAACCTTGAACCCAGAAACTCCATTATCACTCTGCTCTACTTTCACCTTGACAGAGAAATTCCAGAAAGACCCAGAAGAGATAATGGCAGCGGCGGCCACGGAATCTTCTTCAAATTTCACAAAAATTGTATTTGTAATTTCACATCAAATTCATTAAAATAAAAAATTATTAAAAGATGGTTCGAGAATCACCGCTCCTTCTTTTTCTTCTTCGTCAGCTCGGACGAAACAAGTGCAAGTACCAGTTTTGTTAAAAATACAGCTGCCACGAGTGGTGATGCCTCCACCACCTGGAGTGATGATGCATCATACTCCCTCATACTTAGTTTGGTGCATTGCTGCAATCATCTTCAAATGGAAAACAAATAAAGCATTTGTGATGACTTAAAACGCAGTTTTAGCCACGATTACACTATTGTTCGCTTTACAGATCCTTCTTTTATAATAAAGATAATATATTCCATAATGTTGATGCCGAAAATTAGTCGATTTCTAGCTCAGCAGTAAAATTTGTATTTGTTGTGGGACTTGACTCAACCAGAAGGCGGTGATTGAGTGTGTGGAGAAGGAGAAGATCCTTCAAGGTAATTGTTGTGAGGCTCTAGTAGATCATACAATCTGCACACAAGTAGAGAATAAAGGGTCAGAGGCGCCGGTGATGTTACCGGCGATAATCCTCCGACGTTCAAGTCAGAGATTGATTATAGGACAAGAATTTCTGGTCGACCCGAGAGAAATGGGATAGAGAGGGAGAGGAATTTAAGGGAAAGAAATTGTTCCCAAACCTTGTCTTGCAGTCGAAGACTATATTTATAGGCAAGTTTGCTTACAGGTGGCGAGATGCATCCAGCATGATTGACAGGTGGCGAGGTGTATGCAGCATGGTCGACAGGTAGCGACATGTATGCAGCATGGTCGACAGGTGGCGAAGTGCATGGATCTTGGTTGACACCACGCTGCATGCAAGGAGGTTGACTGTGACACCTGGAGCTATGGAAATTGAAAGTCGTATTCTTCGTCGACCAAACAAGATGCTTGTTATGTAGTTATCTAGTCAACTAGGAATTAAGAGTAATGACAAAGTTCTTGTCGACCAAACAAGTTGCTCGTCATGTAGTTATCTAGTCAACCAGGAATTCTCAATAATAGGAGTAATGACAAAGTTCTCGTCGACCAAATCGATGACGAATGATCCATCATCCCAGGAGTTATGCCACCATGCAGAATAAAGAACCCAGCTATTCAATTGAAAGTCCAAGAAAAAATTATATGCCTTGGTGATGTGGCATGAAAAATTAATTTTATTGGTCATCCTGATTTTTCATCCAACAACTAGCCCCCCAAGTTCCAAGTCAAAGCATTAGCATTTGGCTTGGGACTTGACTCTTTAGAGAATACATTAAGCAATACTCCATATGTATTAGTACCACACTCTTGATTGTATTCTTTTCTTCAAAGTCGATTCAAATACTAGTAACTCTCACTACTTGCTTGACAATGCTTACTTTGCCTTTTTGTGTTAGCTTCACTTTAGTAATGAGAACAAGATTGTAAGTGAATTTGTTACTGTGTTGCTCAATATAATTGGAGAAGACTTCGTCGACATCTCTGAATATACTAGAGTGCAGGTGATTTAGCTTCACCCTTTGGCTTGTCAACCAAACCCGCATTAGAACTTCTAATTTCGACACAAAGCTTCCATTGATTGCCGAAGTGACTTTTGGAGGAGAAGATGCGACTGGTTGCAAGGCACAAATAAGTAGCACAAACACACTATTCTTAAAATCCTTCTAGTCAACCAGGATTTAGATGAAGTCTTAATATGTGGAGCTTTTACGAAATCCAACCTAATACCATTAAATGTATGAAGGGCTTGGTATTTCTTTCTTCTCATAAATTGATGACAAAGACTTGTATTTGTCTCATCCTTCCTCATTCGAGTATGTCTTTTACGATCGTTTCTTCCACTTAGGTTGATGAAGAGGCCAATGTCAGTTGTGGAGGCTATGGTGCTCAGCAATATCCAGTGGAACGTGTAGCCTTGATAGACCTTAGAGGTTATGCACCTATTAATTAAGTTGCCATCTCAAACGGTGATCTTGAATAGAGGGACTTTGGTCGACCAAGCATATCAACTTAAATATCTTTCCCAACAATTTATTCACATATTGAATAGTTGCACCTTACGCACCAAATGACGATCCATTATGCTAACATTCTAGGTGGTGATCACATATAACGATCTTAGTCGACTAGATGCATTACATGAAAAGTCTCATATGGCGAGCTTAGGCATCAGATGCTCTATGATTGCACCAGCATTACAAATGGAGATAACAAACAGAGGCCTTAGTTGACCATATGCATTGGAGTAAATATCCCTCATGGTGATGGTGAATTTTTAAAATATAAAGGAGCTATACGTTAGGCACCAAATGCTTATCCATCATATTAGCACTTCAAGTGGTGATCATATATAATGGTCTTGGTCGACCTAACATGTTGTGCCAGAAATTTTTTCTGGTGAATTCGAGTAATAGTACCTCGGGTGCCAGATCACCGCTCCTGGTGAATTTGGGTAAGAGTACCTCAGGCGCCAGTCCGCCTTTTAAGCTTAGGCATCACGTGCCCATGATTACTCTAGCACTTTAAATGGAGAAAATAAGTAAAGGTCCTGGTCGAACCAACACATTGTGCTAGAAAATTTTTCTGGTGAATTCAGGTAATAGTACCTCTGGCGCCAGATCGCCGCTCTTGGTGAATTTGGGTAAGAGTACCTCCGGTGCCAGTCCTCCTCACCTGGTGAATTCGGGTAATAGTACCTCGGGCGCCAGATCGCCGCTCTTGGTGAATTCGGGTAAGAATACCTCGGGCGCCAGTTCGCCTTCCCTGGTGAATTTGGGTAATAGTACCTCGGGCGCCAGTTCACCCTTTAAGTTTAGGTATCACATGCCCTTAATTGCACTAGCATTTCAAGTGGAGAAATAAATCAAGGTCCTGGTCGACCTATTATCCTCTGCTAGGCATTGGAGATTTTTTGAAGATCCAAACACATCAAATGGAGAATCATCAACTTTTAAAGGAGATATATCCATTATAAACGTAATAAGGCACATATGATTCAAGAATTAAAACTTGGTTGATGTACTTGGGGAAGTGTAAAACAAAGATACACGAACATATGTCATCTTCATTTTTGACAATATAATAAGACTTATTGAGTTCACAAGGAGGAACCAACCTTTGTTGTCTTTTTTTCTTTGGGCAGTTCTCATTGATGAATACAAACACCAACTCTTTTGTTAAAGATCCAGTGAGTGTAAATTATCATCTCTTGGTCTGGACTAAATATTAGAATAGATTCTTCAACTGGTTGATCCGGAATAACTTCTTTAACTGGTTGACCAGGAATAACTTCTTCAACTGGTTAACCACTATCATCCTTTGTATTCATATTACAGATCAGGAGACTCTCCTCAACTTGCTCTTTCATGGCAATGGTATAACACAATCTTGTCAACTTTTGATTAATTCGCACAACTCCTACCCCTTCTTCGATAGGAAATTTCATTGTCAAGTGGTAGATAGAGATTGCTGCCTTAAAGTTGATTAAAGCTAGTCGACCAAGAATAACATTATAAGCACTAGGAAAATCTACCACCAAGAAATTCATAAAGGTGGCTCTCTTATGAAAACCATCTTTTGCTGTTACTGGTAACTGAATTGAATCAATGGGCGTCACACGATCTCCTATAAAACCCTTTGGTGTCTTCTTCAGTGAAGAGTAATGGAGTATGGAAGAGGCGAGGTTGTTTTACAACCCTTGTTGACACACCAATCTCTAGAGCTTTTGTATAGCCCCAAGCTCTCTTGCCTGGGCTTTTAAAGCTCAATGTGAATTTCCTCTGACACCAGGTCCCCCAACAATTGTATCAACGATGGCTGTCTTTTCTCAATTGACCTAGCATGCTTCCTTTGCTTTGGTTGACCAGGGAGAGATAGAAGAGAAGATCAAATTTCAAAGGCTTAGGATGAGTCAGCAAGTTCTTCTCCTTGATTACATCAAAGATCTCACCACAAGTGACGTTTAATGGAGTACATTAGAGATATTGGACCTCTGCTGTTTTATCACCTTGGCAATAATTTTTGCTTCTCTCAGTCGACTACTACGATCTATTATTGAAGATCTATAATTGTCGTTTTTATTTTTCTTCGTTCTCCAGAACGACTGCCCTCTCCTCGTTGACTAACTCTTAAGACCTCAAACTCTTCTTCAGCTTGAGCATATGTCTGTGCCTTCTCATACATCATAGCATATGAAGTTGGCATATTATCTCGTATTGCCCACCATAGCCTAGTCGACCTGATCCCACTGATCATACCATCTAAGGCCACTGGATAATTGAAAGCACCAAGTTTCATCACTTTCGCATGATATCTTTCGACATAACTCATCAAGCTTTCGTTTTTCCCTTGTTTTAAAGTTAACAAGTGTGCCTTAGATTTCCTAGGTGCCTTGACCCCAATAAAATGAGAAATGAACTCTTTTGAAAGCTGAGAAAACGAACCTATAGAACCCGACTTTAAAGATCTATACCATGATCTGGCCGGTCCAGTCAAGGTGAGAGGAAAGACTCTGCACATAGCATCCTCAGAAATATGTCGAAGTCCCATGTTTTCTCTGAATAGCTCCACATGCTCTACTGGGTCGACCAGCCCATTGTACATGTCCATCTGAGGCATGGAGAATTTCCTGGGTAATATGGAGGTCGCAACCGCAAGAGTAAAAGGAGATTCTAATTCCCCCATGATTTCTTCCATTGAATTTCTTTTTCTTCGTGCCTCTTTCAAGGTACGTAGCTCTTCGCGCATCAGCCTTAACTCCTCTTGGGTTTTATCCACTTCCTGCTTGTCATGTTGCTTTTTACTTTTATGACGCGAATCCAAGGAATGTCGAAGGTCTTCATCATCAAAATCATCCCTGGTTCTTGTTTTTGAACTACCAGAGAGGCTATGGTCAAGATGAGATTGATTTTCGGATGCTTTACCGGTGCGTCGACCAGAATCATATGGTCCTTTCTTTCCACGACCACCTCGCTTACTCGCACTCGTTTCACCCGCCAATGCATCATGCGGTCGACCAGACACACCTGGATCATTTACCAAGACCCCACCACCATTAACATGTAAAGCATTTTTCACTTGTGCAGCAAGAGCTTGTATTTGGGTTCGCATCTGAACACTTTGTTGGTTCATAAGCTTCAATTGTTCTTGTATAGCTATTGCATCTTGTGGTCGCAACTTCTTTTCCTTCATCGCCCCTGACCCTTCTTGGTCACTATGGAGATCCTCAATAAGGACATTCCCTTCTGGTGGATTGTTCATGGCGATATACATATGACTTTTTGTCAGACCTTCCCACAGACGGCGCCAACTGTTGATACCAAAAATTGGTCGACTTCCAGCTCAGCAGTAAAATTTGTATTTGTTGTGGGACTTGACTCAACCAGAAGGCGGTGATTGAGTGTGTGGAGAAGGAGAGGATCCTTCAAGTAATTGTTGTGAGGCTCCAGTAGATCATACAATCTGCACACAAGCAGAGAATAAAGGGTTAGAGGTGCCGGTGGTATTACCGGGATCCTCAATAAGGACATTCCCTTCTGGTGGGTTGTTCATGGCGATATATATATGACTTTTTGTCAGACCTCCCCACAGACGATGCCAACTGTTGATGCCGAAAATCGGTCGACCTCCAGCTCAGCAGTAAAATTTATATTTGTTGTGAAGGATCTGACTCAGCCAGAAGAGAATGATGGAGTGTGTGGAGAAGGAGGGAAAAGTATGGGATTTTAGGTCGCGTGTCCGTCAACCAAGGCTTCAGTGGTTCATACAATCTGCACACAAGTAGAGAATAAAGGGTCAGAGGCGCCAGCGGTGTTGTCGACGATAATCCTCCGACGTTCAAGTCAGAGATTAATTATAAGGTGAAAATTTTTGGTCGACCAGAGGGAGACGGGATAGAGAGGGAGAGGAATTTAAGAGAGAGAAATTGTTCCCAAACCTTGTCTTGCAGTCGAAGACTATATTTATAGGCGAGTTTGCTTACAGGTGGCGAGATGCATCCAGCATGATTGACAGGTGGCGAGGTGTATGCAGCATGGTCGACAGGTAGCGACATGTATGCAGCATGGTCGACAGGTGGCGAAGTGCATGGATCTTGGTTGACACCACGCTGCATGCAAGGAGGTTGACTGTGACACCTGGAGCTATGGAAATTGAAAGTCGTATTCTTCGTCGACCAAACAAGATGCTTGTTATGTAGTTATCTAGTCAACTAGGAATTAAGAGTAATGACAAAGTTCTTGTCGACCAAACAAGTTGCTCGTCATGTAGTTATCTAGTCAACCAGGAATTCTCAATAATAGGAGTAATGACAAAGTTCTCGTCGACCAAATCGATAACGAATGATCCATCATCCCAGGAGTTATGCCACCATGCAGAATAAAGAACCCAGCTATTCAATTGAAAGTCCAAGGAAAAATTATATGCCTTGGTGATGTGGCTTGAAAAATTAATTTTATTGGTCATCCTGATTTTTCATCCAACACATAGTTTTCTTTAGGAAGGGAAACCAAAAACAAGCCTTTTCTCACCGATCATCATCATCAAATAGAGAGGAAGGAAGAAGGAATTGGAGGAAATAAAGATTAGGAATTTTGGACATAGAATCCCATAGACGAAGAAACAGAGGAGGGGAGGAAATCGGTGAAGGAGAGAGAAAATAGCGATATTATTATTATTGACTTTTTACATTTAAGTTTCTAAATAATTTTATGATTTTATAATTATTATTAAAAAAATATAATAAAATATCCATTATAACTCTTATATTTCGACTTATTTACAATTTTTTTATATTTAAACTATAGAGGAATATTCTATGATGATTTTTGGAAAGGTAAGGGTAGATAATCATAAAATTTATAAAGAGTGAATTCGCGTGATATTAAGTTAAAGATTAGAAGAGGTCCGCAAGATTCACCTATTAAAAATTAGATAATTATATATATATGAGACCAAACTAATATACCATAGTTTCAAGAAAAAAATTTCTAACAAATGCATAAGTTTTAAAGTCTTTTAATTATAATTAAAGTAATATGTGTTAAATAATATTGTTTTAACAATTTGTATGAGAACTGAACATATTTGACATTTGAATTTTGATATTTTATAACTAGAGACTTTATTTATTTGTATTATTTTATTATCTAAATTTAAAATTCTATGTAAATTAATTTATTAATGATGACTGAGTTCATATAATATATATAAAAATTTAATTGATGTAGTATACTACAAATAATCTTTCAATTCTATTACATTTATGTAAAAGCCTTTCAAATAAATTATGTGAGTACATATAAATAACATTTCAATCATAAAATAATGTAAAATTGAGACACATTAATGAATTCACTTAACCATGTAACTTTAAGAGAATTTAACCAAAAAAAAAAAATTAAAATTAAGGATGAATCCAAGGGCATGGGGTATATTTGTTAAAATTAGTTTTTTTATAAGGGTATATTTGTAACTATTTAAACTTATGGAGGGATATTGAGATTTGAAATTTTTAGAGGCCCCTAGTCACAACATGGTTCGTGTATGGGCTTAATTGCAAGGTCTATTATGCTTTGGGGCTAATTATTTTTTAATATGAAGTCTGAATTTAATTTATTCTTGGACTTAATATGTTTTCCTGATAATTGTTTTTTCTATTTAAGACTTACTCTAAGATATTTTCATCTAAATGAAAAACACTAAAAATTTCATCTTTTATCTGAATATAAATATCTGAATAATTTATTATTCTTTTAATTCTTTTAAATACCCTCATAAAATTTATTTATAACTAATTTATACAAAGCTAATATTTTATTTTTAAACATTATTATTTGTTTCTAATTTTATATTATGATTCTCTATAAGTTTTTAAAATTTTTATAGTCATTTAACTTATTTATATATCAAATTATTTTATACAAAAATAACTTATTTTTCTAATTATACATATTTAAATAAATTAAATTCATAATAAATTTTGATATGCACATATTTTTATTATGTAAAATAAAATCACAAGTAAAAATAAAATATATAAATAGAGATATATGTATAAAATTATTAATTTTTAGATATTTTAATTCATATATTAAAATAAAAAATAAATATACCATTCAGATTTTTATATTCAAATCTATTTAAATTTTAATTTAATTTCGATGTATTCACATTTGAGATAAAAAAATAAACACCTTGTTGGTTGGTGATGTAAGACACAGTTAAACCGTCGCAACAAAATAACATGAACATTCTTAAGCAACTGTTATGTCTTCCGGCGTGCACACTGATGATATTTTGGGAGAATGAGATGGACGTTCTCAGGGTTTGGACAAACAACATATTCATCCAAAGGTTTAAGAAAATGAAATAAAAATCCAACTCCTGACTGATGTTATAAGCCGAAGGGTATATTCGTCATTCCGGATCCTAAACAAATTAAATTTTTAGGCGCAATGCCAACTACCCCTCTCCCCCCCAACTCTTCTCCTCTTTTTTATACAGCCTCGACATCGTCGAACTCCAATTGATTGAGAATTAAAATAAAATCATTGTTGATTTGTGCTGATTCAGGGGTGAATACATTGCCAAATCACTACTATCTATTTTGCCTTTCTAATGGACATATTTTTAAGTCCCTGCCCAAGCCTATTTAGAAAGAAAAACAACCCATAACTAATTATTTATGAAAACGAAAGATCATCAACACAAGCACACAACCTTAAATCTTTTGCTTAAAGAAGCTTACCAGAATGGTTGAAGAGTTAATTAATTACTAGGACAGAAGAATAGAAGCTATAGTTCTGCATTTATTAGACTAGCTCAGAAACTAAACAGGAACAATAGAACATCATTTCTTAAGACGATAAGTAGGAATGGCCAACAGATGTTTGGCTCTAGGAGTTACAAGACTAAACTCCTCCGTCATGTCCAAGTCACACGGGAACATACCATTTGGAAGCTCCCAATCAAAGCAATGCAAAAGTTGTGCTACCATTTGCTTAACTACAGTGAGTCCCAATTGGATTCCAGGGCAACCTCTCCGGCCTGAACCAAATGGGATCAGTTCAAAGTCCCGTCCACGAAGATCGATATTGCTCCCAACAAAACGTTCCGGAAAAAACTTCTCAGCATTAGTCCAGACAATTGGGTCTCTCCCTATTGCCCAAACATTTATAAAAATGAGTGAACTTTTCGGTATGTGAAAACTGTTTATTGTGCAGTCCTCTACAGATTGATGAGGTAGTAACAAAGGTACCACCGGGTGGAGTCTCAAGGTTTCCTTCACAACCATGTCCAAGTACTCCAAGTTATCCAAATCTGATTCTTCGACCAGCCTGTCTAGACCCACAACATCTTCCAACTCTTTTTGTACTTTCTGCATTACCCTTGGATGCTTTATGAGCTCTGAAAGTGTCCACTCCACAGAAGTTGATGAAGTGTCCATTGCAGCTGCAAGCATGTCCTGATAGTAGCATATGCAAATACACAAGACTAGCTTTAGATTTATGTCTATAATGACATCATTGGAAATGATCCAAGCATGATTTTGAAGCTCTATCCATCAAAACCCTATTAATTTTATGCCAGATTGTAATAAAGGTAGCTAGGAATTGCCAAATACAAAAATCGCATTGTAGTTTGCAAATAGTTCAGCTAGCCCTCCCACACTACTACCTATATCTTATGTTCAGAGTATATAATTTATAATGTGGAATACCTATAAAGAGAACTTTCATTAATAACTAATAATCAACTAGAAAAACTAGAAATAAAATAAGTCAGTAGTTATAATTAGCACAGGCTGAAGTAACGCACTAGCCCTAGGTACTCAATGCCTATAACTTTTGTGAACACTGTAAGCGGTAGACAGGTGGGTAATGCTAAGGTCTTTGTATACCTTATACAATACTAATACTGAAATATTTGGCTTTTGCTGTATATGTTACAGTACGTAATACGCAACCAAGGACCGTTGCTTTCTCTTGGTGCTTATTGCACCAAGTTGGTACCACGTCATGAGAGCACATGCAAGCATGCGATCAGATAGTCTAAAAATGGGTTTTGAGATGTCTGCACATAAAGATGATGGAAGTGCATGTCACTTATCTTTGTCATTTGTTATAAGCGACATGTTTTTGGTGGAGAAATGTTTAAGAACACGTGTTGACAGTAAGTCTGTTAGAAAATATAGTTCTGCACATACACATAAAATATAGTTCTACACATGTACATAACTAAAAACTAACCTATACGATCAACTTCATACAACTATATATGATGTTAATTTCATCTCTTTATATCTATCTAGTGAAGGAAAATATCTATTCTGGATTTTTTTTGGTAGTATGAGATTTAGGTAATTACTTTTTCTACTGAAATAATATAAAGAAAAATAGAAGCTAAAGAATTTTCATTTTAAACTTGTACTATAAATTTGATGATTTATTTAGTACATGAGTAATGCTATACCTATAATTAACATTTCTTATAACCTGAATTAGTAAAATATCATTGGATGGGTAAAAAATAAAATAAATAAAAGGGTCAAATTACATGACATGATTATTATCCATTCATTAATATTTTACCAATTCAGTTTGTAAGTTGTAAGAAAGATTCGTTGTAGATGAATTGTAGGTCTAATATTACTCTTCTTAGTATATATAAATTTCTATCTTTTTAAAATTTAGCTAGATTACTTATTTTAAACTTTATTTACATATTGTAATAAAATATTATAGCTATCTATTTTACCTCTAAATTTATTAGTTTTTTTAAAAAAACTTGCCACCCCCTAGTTACGTCGTTGTCTGCAAATGATGATGATGGAAGTGCATGTCGATCATATAGTCCAAAAATGGTTATGATATGTCTGCCTATGAAGATGATGGAAGTGCATGTCAATTTATCTTTGACATTTGTTATCAGTCGCCTGTTTTTAGCGGAGAAATGTTTAAGAAAACGTGTAGACATTAAGTCCGTTAGAAAATATGGTTTTATGCATATACATAACTATGGTTCTATATATATGATAACTAAATACTAACCTATATGACCAACTGCATACAACTAGATATGAAGTTATGTCATCTTTTTATATCCATCCAGAGATATTTTATCATGTCAGATTATATAGGTTGATTATATGTGTAATATTATAAACTAAGATTAATATATATATATATAACGCTCAACTTAAAAAAGCAGCCTAAACTTCCGGTGCGAGTGGAAGAGATTTTGAAGACGTAAATATTAAAAAAAAGAAAAAAAGAGGTAGAAACAAACTATAATGCATGATTTCAAAATTCTAAGTTTGGGTATTGAAATCCTAGTGTAGGCAAATTGATGAATTATTACCAACATGACGGCTTTGATATTCTCTTGGGCAATGCGGTACTCAGTTTCATCTGACCCCAGAAAGCTTAACATGACATCAACGAAATCTCTGGTTCTGTTTTCATCCTTGGATTGAACATGCTCGTCAATGATCATCTCGAAGAAGGCATCAAAGACCTTGGCAACAGCCTTTGAGCGCTTTGTCAGCCCCTGAAGATCAAGAGAAGCAATTTGAGGAATGTAATCGCCCAAGTTAGGAAGGCCTATTAACGTCATGACCTCTTGAACCACAGTTTTGAAACCTCTCTCATCAAACTCCTCGTCCGCATACTTCTTCCCAAACACCATTCTACAAGTCATGTTTGCACTAAGAGATGAAGTTTTGGCACTTAGATCAACAGCAACGCGACCGTTAGCAGCCTCTTTTATGTATTCAATCAAGAGATCAAGCTCTTCTTTTCTCATGGGCTGGAAAGAATTGATCTTAATGTTACTCAGCAGTTCTAGAGTACATATCTTGCGAACGGTGCGCCAATAAGATCCATACTGAGCAAAGGAGAGGTCCTTTTGGCTGTAAGCCAGATGCTTTAAAGCCAAAAGAGGGGGCCTACTAGCAAAAACAAGGTCGTGTTTCTTCAGGAACAGCTCAGCTGCTTCAGGTGACGAGACAACAACTGTAGGCATCAAGCCTAACCGTAAGAACATGATGGAGCCATATTTTTGGGCTAGTTTATGAAAATCTCTGTAAGGATACCTCCCTAACAAATGAAGGCATCCGAAAATTGGTAACCCTTTCGGACCAGGAGGTAGTCTCTTACTCTTTGTATTTTTTTTCCACAACAAAGCTTTTACGAAGAAGAAAACGGCAACAAGTACAACTGAGATCCATGGCCAAGCCATTATGTATTATGGTTGTAACAATTTGCTATACAGGTCTAAAGCTTCACAGCTTTCTGGCGGATCAGCTAGCTAGAGCTACTCTTTGCAGGGAGCGCAAATCAAGACTTATGTTTTGGCTGATGTATGAGAGGAAAATTGTCAGTTAAAATCGTTTGTCACGTGGAGATGAAGGCACGAAAGCAAAAAAAGGAAAAAAAAAAAAACTTTCGAGTTAGGTTTTGTATAATTTGTATTGGTTATACGCAAACTTCCAAATTAGATAAAAAAAATTTCACAACTTTCAAAGATACTAGCTAGTTGACAGGTGATTTTGAAATTTAGTGTAAGACCAGAAAACATGTGATGTATGGAAAGCTACGTATCTTACCGAAGTGTGAAAAGATGAAAATAACCAAAAGAATGAAGCTCGAGTAACAAATAGAAGTGAATATAATGGTCAATTTGGTGTGTTGTAGTATATGTAAATCAGCTTAAAAGAACTATTGCGTGTGAAATCTAGGAAAATTAAAAAAAATGACTCAAATTAAGGTGCTCCTTTGAAAAATAACACACTCATCGAAAATTTTGATGCCATGACCCTTTTTTTTTGTGAAATTACCTCATTATCTTTCTTCATTAAATAAGGCAAACAACTTCAAGTGACTTCCTTTCTCCTTTGTTTCTTCTCCATTCTTTTGCCAAACTTTTTTACACAGCTCTATTTTGCCAAAAGAATTGCATAATCCGACTGTCTCTATCATTTAAATCGACTAATCTTCAAGATTTGAGCAAATACATTATCATCAGGTAAGACATATCTCTCTAAGTGAATTTTTGTTGGTTTAGTTCATACTTTTAATGTAGGTAAAATATTTTGTTGTCTAAAAACACAATATTAGCTTATGAAAAGTGAACTGAGCTTAGCTAAAGTATTCTTAGTACTTTAGTTGCATTAATCTAGGATTTTGGTTGAGGAAGAAGAAGACTCGACACTTTGCTTCGTTATTGTCGAGTGTCCACTGAGATGTTGGACACCATTTGATAGCGAAAGGGATGTGTCAGTTATTGTCGAATGAACACGCTCAACAAGGCCCAACATGTGGTGTAGAACATCGAGCTCTCACATCCGAAAGTGACCGACGATATGTCAAATTGTTCTATCGGATATGTGATCGATGGTGACTGACTTGTCTTGAGCCTTGAGTGTCGTGTGTCGAATTTACTCAACAGTGTCTATTGAGTTTTGTAGTGCAAAGTGATAGATTCATTGTTTTAGGGACTTCTATACAATTTTTCATGAATTTTTTATTCGAAGATGGATTTTGACATGTCTTTTTCATGCAGGATGGAAAACTTTATGTTTTCCGATATACTACTATAGTTCTTCAAAGATGCAACAGAATAGCAGTCATTTATACATGTGGTAGAGGTCCAAGCCGTTGATAATTCCAAGGTATACTGCTTACAATGAGTAAGTGAAATGTATAAGTACAGAAATTGGTTGGGATTTGAGTAAAAAGAACATAAGTTTAGCTATTTAATTCTCTTCGATGGGTCCTTCACCATTGCCAACTTCTGTTGAGGCTGACGAAGATGTTTGTTTTTTTATACAACATAATTTAGAGGACTAGCAGTCATATACACTACTAATCCTGACAGTTAAAGATAGGGATGAGCAAAGATCAAGGTCACGATTTGATCTATTAACAAAGAGGCAAAGTTCTTCTCATCTATCCTTATTTCAGTCAGTAAGTGAAAGCAATTAATTAAGTCACAAAACTCCTATTTGTCCATAGCCACAATTTAATGAAGAAGTTGGCCGTGACTTTTAACAATCTTCTAGGCATGTAGGGTATGAGTTAGTTGGAGTTTTAGGTGGTACAAGTTTGAACCCATCATCATTTAGAGTGGTACGTCACCTTAAAAGCATTAGAGAATTTGAGAGCTTAGGAAATCTTAGAAGTGATATTGATAAGGATGATGATGATGATGATGATAATGATAGCTACGATGATAAAGATGAGAATGATGATTATATTGTTGATTGCCAAAATTTGAATGAAGGTTTGAATAATGGTTTGGGCGATGGTTTACAGAACCTCGATAATGGTCGCACCGAGGTTGTGAATGATTCGAACGAGGATGTGTCCTTGACCTTTCCTACTCCAATCGAGGCTATTCCTCCTTTTCCATCTAAAGGACCTTAGGCACAATTAATGTTCAATAATGAGTCGGAGCTGATGAAACAAATTTGGATCCTCAAAATGACAAGCATATTGATAATAAGCATTAGGCCGATGATCGTAAGGTAAACATATTTAGGTAGATGCCTTCTATTGTGCATTCGTCATCCACAGTTAAAGATGATGTCGCATCATTTCTAGTTGACAAACTTTAGGATATGGTTGAGCAGATGTTTAATAGTAAAACTGAGCTTCGGAAGAAGTTATCCAATTTGGAATTACGACGCAAACTTTCAGTTCAAGGTGAAAAAGTCTAACACCATAAGGTTTGAGGTTGTATATCATGTTGAATCTTGTAAATAGTGGTTATGGGCAACGAAGGTAGCTGATTCCATTTTTTCCAAGTCAAAAAGTATGACAACCTCTGGCTTTTCTTATTGCAATAGCACAATTGACTTGTCCTTGTGTAAAGGAGCATTCTCAACTGTTAGCCATTGCATGTGTGCACCGTTCTAGATCCCTAAGGATTCCACCATGCTTTTGTACCTATTTGTTGTCCTCTCTGCCTCAGTAGGCTTTAAAATGATAAGAGGACGAGCCTACAGGAACAACTTTCAAACCCATTTGAACATGTATATGTGTAAAACAAAAATAAGAAATGGGATGATGACTTACCCTCCTCCTAGTGAAGATAATATCACTTTTCAGAATCTTATCAGATAGAGTCTTGGTTGTCTCCCACTTCAACAGCCAAGGAATACTTTTCACGAACACCCACTTTACAAAGCCATATATAGCACCGACATATGAAATTTCCTCATACAACAAAATCTATAACAAACAACTCATGAATTAATAATTCTATTCATAAATGAAGTAAACACGGAGACTAAACACATTAATAAAAGACAAATACCTGAACAGCATGTAAAGGTACCTTTTTAAATTATACTTCTTTGCATCATGGTTGCCCCTGGCTTCTGTGCTACCTTCTATTTCTTATAATTCTCCAATCTCCCAACCAAAGCTTTCCTCATGAAGGTAATGGTCCTCTGGTAAGACTTAGATGCCTATGGATACTCATTGAACCTCTCCAATGTATCAACAAAATTCAACCACTTCGCGAATACAAACCTACTCCTATCTTGACCTATGAAGAAAGCTTCAAAACATAATTCACAGCCAACTTACTACATATATGTCTAGCATAGCATGAACATTTATTCTTCAAAATAAAGGATAAAACTCTGTCAACTTCATAACATGACAGTTAAAGTATGTGTCTAACAATCTGCATGCATGGGTGTATGTTATTAGGAATGTCTGGCAATGTTACTACAAATTTCAACCTAGTAACGAAATTGAACTCATGTGTAGAGAAATGGATAAGCCTCCCTGAGAGAACGATACCAAAAAAAAAAAAAAACTTATAACAAGTAATGAATGAAAACGAACAGATAAGTTAATTAATTTGTATGTAATGTCATGCCTTGAATTAAAAACCATATTTTGTTATCATATCCAAGTGTTTCAACCTCATTCTAGTACGTTGTGCATTAGCTGAGATGGAAAAGTAAGATCCTTGATGTCTAATGCGTACTTGAAACATGTACTTTGAAAAATCTCTTATTGTCACTTGCTCAGAGTATCTTGAATCTGCTATATACAGTCCCAACTGACCAAATTAATAATTACGACATGGTAATGCTCGTCAACTGGTTGTTTCACATTAAACGAAAGTCCATGCTCGTTTGCTATCTTCTAACCTTCATAAAATGACATAAAAAAATTTAGAATATGAAAGTAGTAAAAAAAATGTGGAAAACAATGAAACTACCATTATGCTTAACAAAGCTTGACAAATTGGAAAAATTGACAAAACCAAAACATCATGAAGTCATACAGTGTCGAGCCCTCGAAAATATTATGTGTCAGATCTAAGAATTCGACATAGAACAAGACAGACATTTGACAAACATGACTGACATTCGATAGTTTCACTTACCATTGAGTGTCGATCTTGTCATGTGTCAGATTCAAGCACTAAACAGCCAGATCATGTTAGATTCGTAAGTTGAGTGCCCAACCTGACAACTGATAGGCAACGTCCGGTAACCAACAATCGACAACTCTTCGCTTTTGGTCATCGAGTGTTGGTTACTTAGAAACAGACTTTCGAGTGTCGGATATCATCAAAACCAATAGTTGACGAACCTTTAGTTATAGGTCATCGAGTGTCGATTCCACAACGTCCAACACTTGACGTCTCTTCCATGCCTTCATTGAGTGTCTAGGGCAACACCCGCCAACGAACCGGTGCTTGTCATCTTCTACATCTACCATAGAACACCCAATTTCCAACCATTTTTACACAACCCGAGCTTGAAATCATTGAGCAAATACTCTAAAAATGCTCATACAACCACAAAGAAATTCAGAAACACAAGAAATCCACCCTAAAATCAATCAAAATCCCTAGAATCCTTATATTTCAAATTCAAAATTTTGAAAACTTGTACAAGCAAAATTGATACTAATATCCATTCCCATCATTCTAACATTTTTTGATTTTTTAAACAAGTAAAATATGTAACAAAGTTTGGGAAAGCTATTAGCTTTTGTGTGCTTTTCTTCACTTCTCAATTCGATTCCTCTCTCTACTCGAAAATGGGTGCTGCTCTCAACCCTTCAATCTCCTCAAAAGTTTGAATGAAGTCTGAATGAAGATGAATGAAAATGAAAGAAGGAAAAATGCAAAATGAATGAATTTCAGTCTGGTTTTAGATGGTGATCTTTTTTTTTTTTTTTGTGTGCTAGAGTTAAGAGTGGAGTGGACAGTTATGGAATCGAGGGAATAAAGAGACTTAGACATCAATTAAATTGATAAAGGCATTTAGGTAATTTCATAGCCAAAAGGGTCATGAAATCAAAATTTTCTAGGAGTGGGACATTTTTCAGTGGAACCCCTCAATTTTGGTCATGGTTTAAAATTTTCTTGATATCTACCATAGATATGTTGTGAAAAGTCGTAAAGTGTTTGTAAACTTGATTTGCGTGAAGCTATATTTCCCTAAAATGGCTTTGCAAATCCCTTTCCAAGTACCCGTAAAAAATTGTATTTTTTATTTAAAATATTTAAATAATATTAAAAAGAACATTTATTTCTAAATTAATTAATCTATGTTTCTTACCGTGAAAAATACAATTTAAGCTTGTAAATTTCATAAAATTCGATAAAACAAGTGCTTTATAAAATAATCTATATTATATATATTTATCAAAAAATCATGGTTATGGAATTTTTAAATTTTTTTAGTAATTTCTACTAAATATAATTATAAAATATTGACCTTCTATTGATTTTATTGATTTCGTTTTTAATTCTCAAAACTTTCTCTTCTTTAAGAATTAGTTTTAGATTTTTAATAATAATCTCAAACGGGTTCTAAATTTAAGTTATACCCTATAATTATATGGTCCGAAGCTATAATCCTCCTCCTTAGGACCTTAACTTGGTAAATCTATTTAGCTCATATAATCTTTACTACAAAATAAATTTGGTGATTAAGAGTAATACCAGTAATTTTACCGACATTTATCTTTTAACAATCAAGTTAGTTAGCAGGGATAAACTTTAACAAATAAAACCTTGATTAATGGAATCAACAATCTTGTTTTATTGTGTATTAAAATCAAGTTTAGTTAATATATTACCCAAAGAGACTGGGTGAATTATTTGACTCATCAGTAGATCATTAATTACCACGTTTTATAGGGTGTTGACAATTGTTTGACCTGTGTGAGTTACGAATTAAGGGAAGGATATAAATATACCCTCAGGTGTCATTTTTCATATTCTCAGGCATATCCACAATATATATACATATAGTAAGTATAGGTTAAGCATGTGTAATTCAAATGTCAATTTATAATGATAAATTATATGGATGGGTCACATCAACATGATCATACAATAACAATAATAGAGAATTTAGAATAATTATTTGGATGCAACAAGCCTTATCTTTAGTTTAAGGCAATTTGGTTTCAAGGAAATAAACCTTCTATACAATCGTGAAATATAAACGTTAACTTAGTGTTATTATCTTGCAAAAAGAAGCTTGCCAAAATGCTTGAAGAGCTAATTACGAGTATCAGAGGTGTAGAACCTGGAGTTCTTCAATGAGTCTATAATTCAGAAACAAGCAAGTAGCTAGAATAATATTTGTTCAGACGATAAGTAGGAATAGCCAACAGATGTTTGGCTCTCGGAGCTGTGAGACTAAACTCCTCAGTCATGTCCAATTCACCCGGCAACATACCATCCGGAAGCTCCCAATCAAAGCAATGCACCAGTTTGTGCTAACACTTGCTTGACTATAATCAGTGCCAATTGCATTCCTGGGCAGGCTTTGCGACCTGAGCCAAATGGGATAAGCTGAAAGTCCCTTCCACGAAGATCGATATTACTCCCAACAAACCTTTCTGGAAAAAATTGCTCAGCAGCCGTCCAGCTATCTGGGTCCCTCCCAATTGCCCTTACATTTATAATAATGCGAGATTTTTTCGGTATGTGGAAACCGTTTATAGTAATATCTTCTATAGATTCATGAGGAAGTAACAGAGGTACGTGGAGCCTAAAGGTTTCGTTGACAACCATTTTCAAGTTTCCAAGTTATCCAAATGTGGTTCTTCAACCATCCTTTCTAATCCCACAGCAGCTTCCGACTCTTTTTGTACTTTCTGCATTGCTCTCGGATGCTTGATGAGTTCTGAAAGTGCCCACTCCACAGCTGTAGCTGAAGTGTCGGTTGCAGCTGTAAGCATTTCCTGGTTGTATCATATGCAACAAAGCAGAAGTACCTTTAGATTTAATCGTGAAATGACATAAAACGTTAATGATCATGAAAATTACTAGGACTTAAATGGTTAAATAAGTAGAAAATTACTTAAATGGTTAAATAAGTAGAAAATTACTAGAATGCAGATCTATAAAATTCTAAGTTAGGTTATTGGAATCCAAGTCTATAAGCAAATAATATAAGATTACCAATATTATATGTTCTCGCCCGATGCCGTACTCGGTTTCTTCCGATCCCAAGAAGTTGAACAAGACATCTACGAAGTCCTTGGTTCGGTTTTCATCCTTGGTTTGAACATGCTTCTCAATGACTTTTTCAAAGAAGGCGTCAAACACCTTGGAAACAGACTTCATGCGCTTTGTCAGACCCTGAAGATCAAAAATTGCAATTTGAGGAATGTAATCACCCAAGTTAGGAATGGCTAGCAACGTCATGACCTCTTGAATCACAGCTTTGAACCCTTTCTCATTAAACTCCTCTTCCATATACTTCTTCCCAATCACCATCCTACAAGTCATCTCCACACTAAGAGATGAAACCTTGGCACTTATATCATCGGTACGACGAGCAGCAGCAACCTCTTTTATATATTCAACCAGGAGATGGAGCTCTTCCTCTCTCATGGGCCGGAATGAATTGATCTTATGGTTGCTCAACAGTTCCAAAGGGCACTGTTGGAATTTGACTTATTCTGATATCACTTTGTTGGAATTTGGCTTACTCTGATACCACTTTTTTAGAGAATAATTACTCAAGCTTAAGCAACACAAGAATATAATGAAGAAGAAAATTTGATTCTTGAACACTTGTCTATTTATTCTTATTTCTTTTCTTCTTAATAAAATTGACAAATTACAAAGACTTATATAGTAGACTCAATCCTAATCCTACTCAAAGCATGAATACTAATAATTCTAAAATAGCTAAATAATTAATCATTATCCATAATCAACTAGGATTATTAATCGTCTCATAACAGGTCTTTCAATCTAATTAGGACTCTAATCCCATTTTAACTTAGACTTTAAATTCTAGATAAATTCCTAAGCTTTGTTTAAACTTTCAACACCCCCCTGAAACTAAGCTTAACCAAACAATGACTTGAAACTTCTTCTTGGACATTGTTGATCTTTTGACGAACCTTTTTTGTCTTCACGAGCATCTTCATTTACCTCTTGATCGAATAACTTTATAATTATTATGCTTTCTAATTAACCAAGTAAACACATGATTCTCAATAAGACTATATAGTAACTTTCCAATCAACCTTACCTTCATTTTTTCCCATACATCCTCATATGGTTTTCTTGCATAATTTATCAACCATGACCATAATTGTTTGTCTTCTCTTTCTTTTCTTCACATATGTCTTCATGATCATACCCAAACTTTACTTTATCTTTATGCAAAAATTGGACTCCATAAGCCTTCATAAACAAAATCTTTATTTTGAATTTAACATCATCTTTTCTAATGATGTAACTCCATGCTCTAGGCTTTTCTTTACCAACATCTTTAAAACTCTTCACTTTTGCTTCCCAATCCTCCTCTTTCACTTTAAACTTTTTTATCTTCTTATCTAATCTAAGCAATTTCTCTTCTTTTTTCTTTAAATGCTTCTACAAAACATCACAATTCTTCTCTTCTTTGACATATTTTTCTGTTGGGGGCTTATAATGACAATTTGAAAACAAAAGAACTAACTTGAAATTTTGTAGGGATCTATTTTGACAAATTGAACCTGGTGGGGGTAAAACGATATTCTCTGCGGAACTGGACTAGACTGATATTTTTCATTCGAGGGATTTGACTAACATTTTCCATTATGGGGCCCTACTGATAATTTTCCAAGACGATCGTGAACAACCACTTTTCCGGCATCTAAATTCTGATTTTCTTCAAGGGCTTCATAGATCCGGTGCTTTTGAGTTATTTGGCGATAGAGGTGTATATTCACTTGCCGTTTTTCGATGATTTTCACGGCAAACATGATTTTCTGAAGCTTATTTTCATCTTTTTTATGTGTTCCAGCCGGAATTTGACGTCGACGAAGAAGAAAAGTTTGTTCAACACATGCCGATCTATCCAATGGTCGTGGAGGTGGGAATTCACTTGCTAGTTGATAATTTTCCGGTGACTTTCCGGTGACTTGCCAGTGAATCTTGATTGCTAACAACAAATCTTCACTGTTGATGGTGTTGGACTTTCTTCCTCCTCCACTCTCTTGTAACTCTGAATCTCCTGTTAATTTTTCTAAATTTTCATAGTTTTTTTCTTCTTTGTCTTGACAGTTGTCTCTACTATTTTCTTCAAAAATCTCTTGTTGTTCTTCTTTCTTCATAAGGAATTTATCTTTTTCTCTATCAATATTTTCTTCTTCAGTATTACTATAAGTTTCCATCAAATAATCCCAAAACTCTTTAGCTGGCCTTTTAGTATCCGTTATAAGACCAAATTTCTCATAAATTGTATCTATAATAGAAAATCCTAAATATCTATCCAAAAAGGCACATGCTATTTTGTCCTTTCTTTGCTTATGTTCAAGAATTTCCTTTTATTCTAGTGTTATCATTGCTTGATTTGCTAGTACTTCAAAACCTTGATTTACAACTTCCTACATGCCTCTATACTCAAACTCGGCTTGCATTTAAGTTCTCCAATACTCAAAGTTGTGCTTGTTTCCATCAAATCTGGGAAGTTCTTTTTCCATCTTGATTTGTTTCCTTGACTCTGCCTTCCTGGCAACTCTTACAAGCTCTAACTGGTTCTGTCAACTTTGGTAGGCTCTTCCTAACTCTAACAACTTTGCTATGATAAACTCTGAGACCTTCCTGACTCGACTCTATCTAGCTCTTTCTTTGCGTCTGCTTCTCTCACAGGTCTTCCTTGAATCTTTACGTTGTGCCTAGCTTTGAGATTGCTCTCCTCAGACACTTCCAAACTAGCTCTGATATGCTTATTCCAAACTCTTCCAACCTAGTTATGATACCACTTTGTTGGAATTTGGCTTACTCTGATACTACTTTATTGGAATTTGGCTTACTTTGATACCACTTTGTTGGAGAATAATTACTCAACAAATAAACTCAAGCACCACAAGAATATAATAAAGAAGAAAATTTGATTCTTGAACACTTCTCTATTTATTATTATTTCTTTTTCTTCTTAATAAAATTGACAAATTACGAAGACTTATATAGACTCAATCCTAATTTTACTCAAACCATGAATACTAATAATTCTAAAATAACTAAATAATTAATTATTATCTATAATTAACTAGGATTATTAATCCTCCCATAACATGTCTTTTAATCTAATTAGGATTCTAATCCTATTTTAACTTAGACTTTAAATTCTAGATAAATTCTTGAGCTTTGTTTAAACTTCCAACATATACATCTTGCAGGCGGTGCACCAATAAGATCCATACTGAGCAAAGCACATGTTCTTTGGCCATAAGCCATGTGCTTTAAAGCCAAGAGAGGAGGTCCACTAGCAAAATCAAGGTCACGTGTCTTCAGGAACAGCTTGGCTGCTTGAGGTGATGAGACAACAACTGTAGGCATCAAGCCTAAGGGCAAGAACATGATGGAGCCATATTTTTGTGCTAGTTGATGAAGATTTCTGCGAGGATACATCCCCAACAAATGAAGGCATCCGATAATTGGTAACTCTCTTGGACCAGGAGGTAGTCTCTTTCTCTTAGTATTTATTTTCCACACCAAAGCTCTTATGAAGAAGAAAAGAGCGACAAATGCAACCGATGGCCATGTCCAAGACATGATTAAAACGCTAGAATAATGTTCTCACTTAGGGTAGCTGGAGCAAGTACTTGCATGCATGAAGGCAAATTAAGACTTCTGTGTTTTGGCTGAAGAGGATGAGGAGGTGGTGCAGCTGGAATATTTATGAAGGGGAAACGAAGACTCGATAAAATACAAACTTGTGGTTACGTGTGGCGTGTATCTTTTAGGACAAATCTAAGTTATGATATCTCACCTGTGAAAAGAACCTGCCGTCCGAGTTCATTTTGGTAGATAAAAATTTATAATCAATCTTAATTTTGAATATAAAAGCTGATAAGAATTCGGAAATTTCATTCATATGCAAAAAAGAAGATGAAAAATCCAAACACTTCGCAACAGCTATATATATATATATATATATTACCCAGTGATTACGTTTTGAACCAGATTCTCTCATTATCTTATCTAGGTTCTTCAAGAGGAATAGGATGAGTCATGACAAAGACTTGCAAACTATTAAGTCTGAAAACATGGCAACGCTACGGTGTTAATTGCTCTAAAGAAGACGCAATTGCGTTATTCACTCTTTATACGTATGACGAAAAAGAAAGCTCATTTAATATGCAGAAGAATTTGCCTCTTGCTGCAAATGCTCGTATGTATATCTCGCTGCAAAATCAACTTGGAAAAATTTAACAATGATCTAAGTGTAAGAGAAGGTGTACGAGCCAACAATAATTGTAATAAAGTACAGTTATTGTTAATTAAGTGTACTGTCTTGTAGCTATAGATATCTAAAAATGTGATGTGTGTGTGCGCGCGCGCGCGCGCGCCCGCGTGTTTGTGTGTGTAAGTTTGATGTTTCTAATATTAATACTTATAATATGTGCTTATTCTTCATTTGCACAATTTTTTTTTTAACTTTTGAATTCCATACAACTCACTTCTAGTCAAAACATATTTGCTTAGTAACTTAGTTGGGTAATGAAAGGATTTTTGCTTAGGCCATTATATCTTTATCTCTTATTCAAACAGTTCCCATAGAAAATAAGAATAACCGGTTTTATGAATGAGAAATAACAAATAATATTAATGGGTTAATTATTAGAGTTAAGTTTACACTTATTAATTAACTTAGGTTTTTAAGAAAGTAGTAACTTAACATGAAATTGGTTATACATATTAACAAGTTATATTTTGCTTATTTGGAAGATCTGCTAAACCATTTGAGGCTCAATCAGTATTAAAAGTGCACATGAGGGAGAGCATAGTACATACATAAATATTAGAGTTAATTAGTTTATACCTACAAATTTAAACTTTTAAGAAAGTGATAATTAGTTAACAAATATGTGTTACAAGCAGCTAGTTTTCAAAAATAGATATTCTATGAACTTCAACTAATATGGATCTTCTCAAGATCCTTGAGATGCCCATATTGATGGTGTTCGATTAAGCATACATTGAGTTCTAGGACACGAATCTAGGATGAAATGGGTGAATAAGCATGGTAACTTACTTGTCCCGTGACATGTGAACATTTAGCAAAAGAGCTGGCATATGGTCTTGCCGTGCATCTTGCCGATTCTATTTGAATAAAATTACATGTTTGTGTAATTCTTTCTCTGGATAATAATAATTTATCCCCTACAATAGCTTTTTTGCCCCCACACGTTTGTCTGTTAACAGAAACCCTAACGATGAAGGATAAAACAGTAATATTCTGTTCAATAATAATTTAAAATTCAAAAAATATTTGCCCTTGACCCCACAAAAAATTTTTTATCCTCGTGCTTCCTCTTAACGATCTGTCGGTGAGTCTCTGTTTCTCTCTCCACTCCTTGCCACTGCCCACGCCACCCTCTCCACCTCCTTCTCTCTGTTTCTGGGTTTCTATCCTTTGTTTCAGTGAGTTTCTCTCTCTATTTCGCTCTCCGTTTCTCTGTCCTCCTCCCTCTCGACCGCCTCCTCCTCTCTCTCCTCTTCCTATCCACCAACAACAGCACTCTCTCTGCCTCCTCTCCCTCTGCTTTGATTCGTCCGTTTCTCTCTCCATCGTTGGAGCATTACCCCATAAGTCAAAACCTCTCCACCATGCCCTAACCACTGCCCCCAAACCGGCTCATCTTCCTGCAATCCAGAAAATTAGATGTGAGCATTGTCAGGTAAACGGTAAAAGCCCACACCAGTACACCACGCCATCACCGTGAAACCAGCAGAAACTTCTTCTTTGCTGATATTCATGACGGTAGCCTCAATTGGACTGAAACTGTCAATGTTGATGTATAAAGCGAATAATTATCAAATAAAATGTATCTTTTCTTATTTGATGTGATTGTATCTGATTGAGAAGGACTGTGGTCGTTGTTTGGGAAAATTGAAAGTTTCAGTCAGGTAATTGACGAGAAATGAGTTACCCGAGTTTTGTATCTAGACCCACCGAGCGATGATGTTATTTGAATCCACGACCCATGTTTGTTCATCTCTGTTAGTCAGTTTTCTGAACACATTTTCATAATTACGAAGAACACTTATTTTTATTATAGCGTGGTCAGGGTCACTTGTTCTTATTCTTCACCAAAAATTGTGGTTGTGGATAATGTAAATTTTTGAGGCTGATCGATGGTGATTTTCTGGGTATATGTTTTTAGTTTTCTAATTTTTGGAGTTTTAGTTTGAGACTTGGTTTTGAATTAGGCAATTTGTTTATGCAAGCATAATTTCGAAATTTTGTTTTGAGATTCTGAGATTAGGTTTTTGAGAAGAATGAAGTTTGGGTCATTGTTTTGTACTGCTCAATCTGAGTTGATAATGTAGGAGGCTTTAGTTCTTAATAATTTTTTGTTGAAAATTTTCATTTTTTTTTCTCATAGATTCAAAAGCCTTTTGATTTTAAATCAAGAGCAAAATCTTTCTTTTATTTGTTGTGTTCTATTGATAATGGTGATGATGTGCTATTGATAATGGTGTGAAGAGACGTGGAGATGAAGGAGAAGTGAAAAGGTAGGAGAGAAAAACGTGGTGCAAAGGAAGAAAAAATTCTTTTTTTCTTAAGAATATTTTTGTTTATTACTGTTTTGGTATTTTCATTATTAAAAAAAATTCTTCTTTCTTTCATGGCTCCAGATAAAGTAATTTTGATACCTTATTTTAAATGGTAGTAGGATAATATATTACGACATAAGAATAATAAAATAAATTTAATATAATAATATGCTGAAATATTTGTGGACATTAAAGAGAGTTTAGTTTATTTTTCTACCTTTACTTAATTTTGAATAAAAAAAATTATATTCATTTTGATAATAAAAGAAACAAATTGAAATTTAATGCTAATGGTAAAAGCTTTCTCATTTTTTCTTATTGAATTCATACTTTTTAATATTATTATTGATGTTGACTCGAATTAAATGTTTTTGATAAAAAATGAGTTTCAAAACAATAAAATAAATTCACAAAATAATTATAAGAATAATGTTATACTTACAAAATCTATATATAAAGTTTGTATATAAAATTGATATGATACTACTAATTCAATAACACATGACTCATCAGTATTTATTACATTGAAGTTTTACATTCATTATTCCATTTATTACATTGAAGTTTTACATAGACCTTTTAAATCTAGCTAGCATTATTGTAATTATAAATAAATACAAAAATTAAGTTATATTGTTCTTTAGAGATTTTAACAGTATTATTCTATGCTTTTATGTAGTCAAAGCAAAACACATAAATAAAGGTATCAATGCATGAAACAAAACTGATGCAAGTTTTTAGTTTAAAATCAAAATACTTTACTTTTCTAGGAAAGAAAGCATTGCAAATTTTTGAGTCTGCCCAAGAGCCAGTCTGGGGACCTATTTGAAGTATCTGCCCAAGCCTATTAAGAAAAGAATTAGCCAACTAACGAAAACAAAAGATAAACAACATGTTTCTTATTGTCTAGCTTAAAGAGAAGCTTACCAGAAAGCTAAAAGGGCTCAAGTAAAGAAGTATAGAACCTATAGTTGTTAAAAGAGACTAATACAGAAAGGACACACAAGCCAGTAGATTATCATTTGCTAAGGCAAAAAGTAGGAATAGCTATCAGATGTTTGGCTCTAGGAGCTGCAAGACTAACCTCCTCAGTCATGTCCTCGGCAGCATGCCATTCGAAGCCTGCCAATCAAAGCAATGCACAAGTTGGGCTACCACTTGCTCAACTATAGTGAGTCCTCGTTGCATTCCAGGGCAGCCTCTGCAGCCTGAACCAAATGGGAGAAGCTGGAAGTCACAGCCCCGAAGATCGATGTTACTCCCAATCAACCATTCTGGGAAGAACTTCTCAGCATCAGTCTAGGCATCACAGTCTCTTCCAATTGTGCCCACATTTATGATAACGCGTGTGGTGTGTGAAAGCCATTTATTGTGCAGTCTTCCATAGGATAGTGAGAGGCTAACAATGGAGCCACTGGATGAAGCCTTTAGGTTTCTTTCACAACCATGCCCAAGTATTCCAAGTTATCCAAATCTGATTCATCAATTATCCTATCTGGTCCTACCACATCTTCTAACTCTTTTTATAGTCTCTTCATATACCCTTAGATGCTTGATGATTTTCGAAAGTGCCCACTCAACTGTAGTTGTTGAAGTGTCCATTGCGCCTGCAAGCATGTCCTGATCACATGATCATATGAAGAAACGGAAAATTGTCAAGGCATACAACGACATCAGGGGAAAAGATATTCAAGGATTGAATTAGGTCTATTTATCAAAAACTAAACATTGAGGAACTTGAGATTTTAATAAATTTGTGGGAAAAGATTGAATGGTGTAGCCTAAGTTTTTAAGCTGAGGGTTGGATGGTGCCGAATAAATAAGAGTATAAAATAGATCTTCAATAACATGAACGATAAAAACTGATTAGAGCAGCAACCCTAAAATGCTAAGTTTAAGGATTACAAATATTATGGCTTTGACATGCTTTTGTTGAATGCGGTACTTTCTTTCTTCTGATCCCATGAAGCTCAGCATGACATCAATGAAATCCTTGGCTCTCTTTTCATCCTTTGTTTGAATATGCCCATCAATGATCTTTTCAAAGAAGGTATCAAGCACCTTGGCAACAGCCTTTGCGTGCTTTGTCAGGCCGTGAAGATCAAGGGAAGCAATTTGAGGAATGTAATCACCCAAGTCAGGAAGGACCATTAACATCATGGCCTCTGGAATCACAGTTTTGAACCTCTGTCTCCGAACACCTCGTCCATATACTTCTTCTCCAACACCATTCTACAAGTCACGTCTGCGCTAAGAGATGCAATCTTGGCACTTAGATCAACAACAGTACGAGCAGAAGCAGCTTCTTTTATATATTCCATCAAGAGATCAAACTCTTCTTTTCTCATGGTCTGGAAATAATTAATCTTAACGTTGCTCAGCAGTTCCAGAGTGTACATCTTACGAACAGTGCGTAAATATGATCCAAACCGAGCATAAGCGAGGTTCTTTTGGCCATAAAGCAGATGCTTCAAAGCCAAAACCGAAGAACTGTTGGAATCTAGCTTACTCTGATACCACTTTGTTAGAGACCAATTACTTAACCAATCAAGCTCAAGCAACACAAGAATATAATAAAGAAGAAGGTATTGACTCTTGAACTCTACTCAACTCTTTATTACTTCTTAATCTTCTTATTTCTTCTTCTTGATGCAATTGACAAATTACAAAGACTTATATAGTAGACTTAGTCCTAATACTACTCAAGCCATAAATACTAATATTTCTAAAATAACTAAACAATTAATCATAATTCAAAGCTAACTAGCAATATTAAATCCTTTCATAATAAGTCTTTTACTCTAATTAGGACTCTAATACTATTTTAACTTGGACTTTAAATTCTAAATAAACTCTTAAGCTTTGTTTAAACTTCCAACACTCCCCTTAAACTAAGCTTAACCATAATAATGATTTTAAACTTCTTCTTGAATCTTTGCTTGTTGATCTCTTGATGAACCTTTCTTGTTTTCACGGACAGCTTCATATTTTACTTATGTGGCTTTGTAATTACCATGCTCTCTTTTTAATCAAATAAACACGATCTTCAATAAGATTATTTAGAAATATTTCAATCAAGCTTACCTTCACGTTCTGCCATATATCCTTATATGGTTTCTTTTTCATAACATATCAACCATGATCATAAATATTTATCTACTTTCTTCTCTTCATGTAAGTCTCCAAGAAAATACCCGAACTTCACTTTGTCTTTATGTTAAAACTTGACTCCAGAAGCCTTCATTAACAAGAGCTTTACGTTGAACTTAACATCACCTTTTTTAGTAAAAGTGACTCCATGCTCTAGACTTTCCTTTACTAATATCCTTAGAACTCTTCACTTTTAATTCCAAATCCTTCTCTTTCTCTTTAAACTTCTTTGTTTTCTTATCCAATCCAAGCAATTCTTATTCTTTTCCCTTTAAATTCTTCCACAAAACATCACATTCCTTCTCTTTTTGAATATATTTTTCTACAAGGGGTTTATAATGAAAGTTTGAAAAGAAATGAACCAACTTGTACTTCTGTAGGGACTTTTTTCTCATAAACAGAACCTAGTGGGGGTAAAAGAAGCTTCTCTGCAAAACTGGACTATACTGATACTTTTCACTCGAGAGATCTGACTAATATTTGGCACTATGGGGGCCTGATTGTAATTTTTCAAGACGATCGTGAACAGGTACTTTTCTAGCATCTAAACTCCGATTTCCTCTTGGGTTTTACAGATTTGATGATTCTAAGTTATTTGGTGGTGGAGTTGCATATTCACTTGTCGTTTTTCGGTGAGTTTTATGGCAAACATGATTTTCTGAAGTTTTTTTTTTCACATTTTTGATGTGTTCTAGCCCGAATTTGATACCGACGAAGAAGAAAAGTTTGTTCAACGCATCCCGATCTATCCAATGGTGGTGGAGGTAAGAATTCACTTATCGGTTGACAATTTTTCGATGACCTTCCGGCAACTTTCTGACAAATCTTGACTGCTGACAGCGAACCTTGACTGTTGATGGTGTTGGACTTTCTTCCTACTCCACTATCTTATGACTCAGAATCTCTTGTTAACTTTTCTAAATTTTCATAGTTTTCTTTTCCTTCTTTGTCTTGACAATTCTCTTTACTATTTTCTTTAAAAATCCCTTGTTGTTCTTCTTTATCCATAAGGAATTCATCCTTTTTTCTATCAATATTTTCTTCTTTACTATCACTATAAGTTTCAATCAACTAATCCCAAACACTACAAGAAAAATGACCATATTTGGCGGTGGCGGTCTTAAAAGCGGCACCAATGGCACCGTCAAATATAGTCAATTTGACTATATTTGACGGTCGGTCAAAATGTCAAATATACATCTGACTTGACTATATTTGACGGTCGGTCAAAATGTCAAATATACATCTGACTATATTTGGCGGTTTTTGACCGTCAAGTATAATAGATTTAAAAATAAAAAAAAAATATACTTGGTGGTTTTTGGCCGTCAAGTATAATAGTTTTAAAAATTAAAAAAAATTCAGCATGCCTTAAATGCCTAAACAGTGTTGAAGCACAGGCCAAGCATTTTTAGCTTTGTCAAGGTAAGCTACAAAGAAGGTGAGAAAAATGTCCACAGCAAAGAATCCATTCACAATGTTATCAATAATGGAAAGTGGCTTTTGTGGCTTTCTAAGGAATCCAAATTCGAATGGTGACACCTAAGTAGTGTAAATGACCAGAAGGACAAGAAAAGTCTCCCATATCCTGCAAAAATCAAGTTCAGAATAGAGCTAATGTTAAGAGAATATGTTCATATATGTAGAGAGATATGGATATATAATGGTCAAAGAACTATAAACCTTTAAAATTATCTACAAGTAACTTCATATTGATCAGGGAAAGGTTCTGGGATTAGAATTCAATTCAATGAGTAAAACATAATCATGTACTCTTATTAGCAAGTTCCAAAACACAGTCCTTCAAATTGGCGTAGTTTTGCTCTATCAGAAGACCAAAACAAAAAGCGGGAATGCAGGAAGTGATGAAGAACTATAAGAATCATCTCTTTTTCATTAAAATAAATAATTTTAAAAAAGAGAAAAAAAGGAGCAATATAGTTACTTTAAGAACTTTCAGAGTTTTTCCCTAAGAGTCAAACAAAGATACAGGAGCTTCCAATTAGGAACTAGCTTTGTTTGAATAAGCAAATGCACTTTTAGAACAAGAATCCGAGATTCAAATAGCATCTTAAGGATGAGAGGGAAAAAAAAAACCTCCGTACGAAATGAAGAGAAAAAACAATTAAACTGTTCTTGGCCAAATTTTTTTGGCACTAAAATAACCATGTATATCAAACATCCACACTAAGTACCACAATGAGCCTTCTTTTGAAAAGCAAAAGAATGAAAACAAATAATAGCTTCTGAGTCTTACCATTACCACCTCTGCATATAACAGCTCTGGAATCCCCTAAATTTGCGACAAGTAAACAATCACCAACAAGAATAGCTGTGGAAGCAGTTGATCCAGCATCCCTGCTCTGATTAAGTTTTGATTTTAGAAATTCTGAGTCCGTATGATTGTACGCGTCAGGTGGAGGGACGAAGCAATTATAGAAGAAATCAGTTTGATGAATATGAAAATTGTAAAACATTAAGAGTTACGAAGTGAGTAACCTATAGCTGATTTGGTATCAAAAATAAACTTCGGATGTTGTATTAGATTGCTAAACAGGTTTTGTTTCACATGCTCAGCAGCTCTGGCACCCCCATGACCTGAAACAACCATTCCAAGGATCAGCTATCATAAATTTTTCCAAAACCAAATTATTCATAATACATATAATATAAAAAATATGTAAAACTAGCCAGCATCATATGGCTTTTTACATGCGTGATGGCAAGGCGTAAGACATCTAGGAAGAAAATTAATGCTTCAGTAGAACAACCTCAGCATAAAATCCACAATTTACCAATATTAAATCCCTCATCCCAAGTCAATTACAGCCCTTGACAGACGGCTTCTAGTACTGCAACTACATTGGAGCAAATACCCAAAAAAAGCATCTGCATAAAATGCCTTCAGCCACAGCCCTCTAATAGAAATTAACAGAGAATCACGCACATAAATAGTAAATGTTCTGATCTTTTAATAGTTTCATGTCCTCCCCTAACACAGAAGAAGAGGATAAGTATCTGGGTGAAGAAGATAACAAACTGTAACCCATGGCATGAAATAATAAAATGAAACCGATAGTCCACTGCACGATAACTATCCTAACTACTATGGAACCGAAAGCAAATACCCACCAAAAAAGACTTTAAAAAGTAACCCAAAACCAAAAACAATTTAGTACTATTATATATTACCTGGTTTCTTGCGTGACTCAGAAGAATAGCCGGTTCCTTTCGGCAGAAAGACACCGGTCCCGCACCCAGTTCTTGAACCGGACTCACCAAGGAAAACCGCTCTCATACCTGAACAAGGTCGCTGTTGGTTGGACTATTGCTGCAAACCAGACCATGGACTTAAAGTTGCAGGATGAATAGTCCTTTAGCCATTGTTGAATCCACCATTAGATCTCCCTTTGTTTTGGTAATGATTGAGCTGTTTTTCCTGATCAAGTTGCTTCATAGCCTGCTCTTGTTTGAGCTTCTAAAACTTTATAAATAAAAATGAAGGAAGCAATTCGTTTATTAACCAAAGAACTGAAAATAAAATAGTGATATTAGCTAAAAGTGAAATCTTTACTTACTTGAATAGCTCGTATTTGATCGTCAATAAGGGCCTGTCTAGAGTGAAACTCCACATTAGAGTTGCTACAACTGTTAGCAACTCCACTGGTGTTGCTTACCGTATGTTTGTTTCTCTTCATCTTCTCTAACTCTTCGATCATGATCGGTAAAGGTGGCGATGGTTCTCGAGATGGGCATATTGGGCTCTCGTGGCTCGAGCCTAACGGTGACCCAAGTGTTGATTGCGGCGAACCCGCGAAAACCCATGACTGAAAAGGGAAAACAGATAATCAATCAAAAACAAGACTTTAAAAGAAAGGATAAAGATAGAAACTTTATCAATAAATTAACAACCTTTTCGCGCTTATCATCATCTTGAAACATGTAGTGAGCCATCCGGTAAGTCAACTCAGCAATGTAGTCGTCGTCCGGGTCGCTCTCTGTCTCGGTTGAACTAAGTTTCGACTCAACTGGTAAACTCCAAACTGATCTAGAATCAGATGAACCAAAGCAAGACCAACAGTTGGTGGTGGTGGAACTGGTGATGGGTTTGTTGGGTGAGTTTAAAGTATCATCATCGTGGTCTTGATGGAAAAACTGAGACTGCAAGGAGGGAAGAAGCAGCAGTGAGCGATCTGGGTTGTGTAAGTCAACAGCCATATTAAATGGCTTTGAGTTCTCTTTACAGAAAAGAGTTGACAGAGGTCAGGTGGTTGTTTTATGAATTGCTATGATGATTGTCGTTGGTTAGACAAGATTCAATAATTCCTAGTCACATAAACACTAACACACATGCACACGACACAGCACAGAGAGATAGAAAGAGAGAGAGAGAGTAAACAGAAGGCCACAGAGAGTTCGAATATAAAAACACTGCTTTAACCAAGTTTTATATTTATATAGAAGAGAACAGGTCCAGCTCCATACTTTTGTTTTTTTATTTAAGAGAAAGTGAGAAACGGGGCACTTGTTCAATTGGCGGGTCTGCTTGCTATGGGTGCAGAGCGTTTAGTTTAGTTTAGTTGTACTGGCTTTAGTAGTTGTACTGGCTTGAGTAGTTTAGTAGATGTTGCAAATGCTGGGAGAGGAAAATGAAGTTCAGCTATTGAAAATTCATTGATCCAAAGGCTTATAACTAGTGCAAAGAATGTGGTGTCATGATCCCTCCCTTACATGGTAATAAAGGTTAAATTTGAGAGAGAGTATACCATCAAAAACTCCAAACAGACCAACTATCTCATAAGTGGTGTTAGGAGATTGAACACTCCTACCGCAGCTCAAATAAAAGACAAGAAACAAATTGTTATGTTAGAAATAACAATTTGGATGGCACTGCCCTCCACAATAAATAAAATAGACAACTTGGACGGCTCAGCCTTCCACAATAAATAAACTAAAGGCAATAAAGAAAATAAAGGCACAAATATTTAACGTGGTAAAACCCTCAATTTGAGGGAAACCTCCACGGGACAAGACCGAAAATATTTCACTATGAAGAAAAATATTACAATCTCTCTCACAATTAGAATGGAGGAGATTATGTGGGAGGAAGAAGTGAAAAGCTTAATACATAAGCTTGGTGCAAGTATAAGGGGAGGAGGAGGCTTTAATATATAGCCTAACCTCCCCACTTAAAATTAATTTCCCACCGATGTGGGTTTGGGTGAAAGGCAAAATGCCTTCACCCACTCACATTCTCCCACTTGAAGGCATTTTTCCTTTCAGTCTTGTCTCTATACATGCTGCTCACGTCTCTAACAGGCCACAAGACGTCCTACACCAGATGAACTTGTCAGCATTGATTGGTTTGGTTAATGCATCTGCTATGTTGTCCTTCGTGTGGATTTTCTGCATATCCACTATTCCGTCTTCTACTACTTCTCGTACATAATGATATTGAACTCCTATGTGCTTCGTTCTTGAATGAAAGGCTGGATTCCTTGCAATATGCAAGGCACTCTGACTGTCACAAAATAAAGAAATCTTCTCTTGTTTGTGCCCGAGTTCCTCCAATAACCTTTTGATCCAAACAGCTTTCTTGCAAGCTTGTGTAGCTGCCATATACTCTGCTTCTATTGTAGATAGAGCCACAACAGTTTGAAGTTTGGATACCCAGCTCACAGCACCTCCTGCAAGTGTAAACACATAGCCTGTAGTGGACTTCCTTTTGTCAATATCTCCAGCAAAATCTGAATCAACATAGCCCCTGACAATGAACTCTGATCCTCCATAGCATAGTGCAGCATCAGAGGTTCCTTTGATGTATCTAAGGATCCTCTTAACAGAATTCCAATGCTCTCTTCCCAGATTAGCCATGAATCTACTGACTGCTCCCACTGCTTGTGCAATGTCTGGTCTTGTACAAATCATAGCATACATTAGGCTCCCTACTGCTGATGCATACAGTACTCGAGACATTTCTATCCTCTCCGCTTCATTGCTAGGACTCATACTTGAGGATAATTTATGATTAACAGGAAATGGGGTAGAAATTGGCTTACAATCTTGCATGTTGAAGCGACGCAAGATTTTCTTCAAGTAGTTCTTTTGAGATAGCCAAATCTTCCTGTTTTTTCTGTCTCGGTGAATTTGCATCCCTAGAATCTTGTTTGCCGGTCCTAAATCCTTCATTTCAAATCCCCTAGCCAATTGTGCCTTTAATTCTTGGACCTGATCTTTGTTAGTGCCTGTTACCAACATATCGTCCACGTACAACAGCAAAATGATAAAGTCTTCCTCAAACCTCTTGTAATAAGTACAATGATCTGAACTGAGTCTGTTGTACCCAAGGCTGATGATGAATGAATCAAATCTCTTGTACCAACACCTTGGCGCCTGTTTTAAGCCGTACAGAGATTTGGTCAACCTGCAAACCAAGTTTTCTTTTCCTTCTTTAACAAAACCTTCCGGTTGGAGCATATAAATTTCTTCTTCAAGTTCTCCATGAAGAAATGCAGTTTTTACATCTAACTGCTCTAAGTGTAAGTCAAAAGTAGCACACATAGCCAAGACTGCTCGAATTGTTGTAAGTCTTACCACAGGAGAGAATATCTCATTGAAATCAACTCCTTCTTTCTGAGCATATCCTTTGACCACCAGTCTAGCACGATACCGCTCCACTTGATCATTCCCATCACGTTTGATCTTGTAGACCCATTTGTTTCCGATGGCTTTTCTTCCATGTGGTAGTGGCACAAGATCCCATGTCTTGTTTTTGTCTAAAGCTTCCATCTCTTCATGCATTGCTGTCATCCATAGAGATGCATCAGAACTTTTTATAGCCTCCTGAAAGGTGGAAGGCTCCCCATCTTCTGTTAGGAGACAGTATGCAACATTGCTTGCCATCACATATTCTGAGTGCCAAGAAGGTTCCCTTCTTTCTCGAGTTGATCGACGGACTTCAGGTGCTTCAGACTCAACTGGTTCTTGATCATTGTGTTCTGGTATTGCTTCAGAAGAAACTGTTTCTTCCTGTATTGATATAGTCTCAACATTTTTCTTCGTGCTATCACTTTCTTCACATTTAAATATGTCTTATATAAAGACAACATCCCTGCTGATGACAATCTTATGGGCAGTAGGATCCCATAAGCGATACCCCTTTACTCCATCAGCATATCCCAAGAAGATACATTTCCTGGATTTTGGATCCAGCTTCGTTCTTTCTTGGTCATGATACATCACATAAGCAGGACATCCGAAAATATGAAGGGAGGAATAATCAGTTGGCTTACCAGTCCACATCTCCATAGGTGTCTTCATCTCAATTGCTGTTGATGGAGACCTATTTATCAAGTAACAGGCTGTAGTGGCTGCTTCTGCCCAAAATGTATTGGGTAAACCCGCAGTCCTCAGTAACGCTCTCATTCTTTCTGCGAGAGTTCTATTTGTCCGCTCTGCCACTCCATTTTGTTGTGGTGTGTAAGCAACTGTCTTCTGCCGTTTTATACCTTCTTGACTGCAAAATGCGTCAAACTCCTTGTTGCAAAATTCTCTCCCATTATCTGTCCTCAAACACTTGATCCTTTTTCCGGATTCAAGTTCCACTTGTGTTTTGAAGGCTTTGAATACAGGAAATACATCTGACTTTTTCTTGATGACATATACCCAACATCTCCTAGAATAATCATCCACAAACAATAAAAAATAGTTTGCTCCTCCTAGGGACGTAACCGGTGATTCCCAAACATCAGAATGAATCAAGTCTAGAATGTTTTTACTCCTAGCAATAGATCTGCTAAAACTCAGTCTACTCTGCTTGCTAATAACACAATGCTCACAGAATGGTAAACTTACAGTTTTGATTCCAGGAAGTAGTTTTCGATTAGAGAGAATCTTCAAACCCTTTTCGGACATATGGCCAAGTCTTTGATGCCATATCATAGACAATTCTTCTCCAGAACTAGCAACCGCTATTTCTGCCTCCTGAACCGTTTCTCCATGGAGCATGTATAGGTTAGCAGCAATCTTTTCTGCCTTCATCACCACAAGTGCGCCTCTGACAACCTTCATGATCCCATTTTTCGTATGGAACTCACATCCGAGGTCATCCAACTGTCCCATCGATAGCAAATTTTTCTTTAAGCCAGTCACATGTCGTACATCTTGGATAGTGCGAATCGTACCATCAAACATTTTTACTTTGATGGTTCCAATACCAACGATTTTTAAGGCATGATCATCACCCATGTACACAGACCCTTCTGAGATAGGTTTATATTGATAGAACCAATCTCTTCTAGAAGTCATATGCCATGTTACTGCTGAATCAATTAACCATATATCAGCAAACCTTTTTCTGCCTTCCACAACTGTTGTTGCCTCGCTGCACAAGATTTCGCCATTCCCTGAAGTACTTGCTACACAACCCTGAGATCCTGACGACTCAGATTCTTTTCCTTTGCTGTTTCCCTCTCCATTCTTCTTAAGATGCCAACACTCGTTTTTCACGTGCCCTTGCTTTCCACAATGGTAGCATTTAATAAACTTCCTTCCTTTAGACTTTCCCCTGTTCTGATTGTGACTCCCACTGGAACCACGTTCCCTTGATCTCCCTCTGTTGGCGGATAAAGCCTCTGCATGTTGAGAAGTCATTATTCTGTCTTCCTTGTTTTTACGTCTGCTTTCTTCTTCTAAGACAGCAGCCGCAACATCATTAAAGATTAGAGATGACTTCATTGAACCATTTGCCAAGTTGAGGATGAGATTATCATATGAATCAGGTAGACTCTGAAGTAGAAGCTCAGCACGTTCCTTCTCTTCTATGTTATGCTCCATGGTTGAGAGTTGAGAGAATAACGTCTTCAAAGTGTTGATATGTTCAGTCACCGGAGTGGTTTCTGACATACGAAGAGTGTACAGCTTCCTTTTCAAGAAAATTTTGTTGTGTAGAGATTTGGCTTCATACAAACTTGTCAAAGTATCCCAAATCTCCTTTGCAGAGTTTAATTCTTGAATACTTGACAGCACTTCATCTGCAACTGCTAGATGTAGACTTGCCATCGCATCACCATCTATCTTCTCCCATTTATTTTCATCTTGCATATTTTCCGGTCTTCCATCAATTGCTTCAAGGCAATTTTCTTTTCTCAAGATAGCCTTTATTTTAATTTTCCATAGCCCAAAGTTGTTTCCATCGAACTTCTCTATCTTGAATTTGGCTGCCATTTGTCTTGTAGTGACCAGTACCGTAGTGACCACTGCTAAACAGTACCAAGAATAGTAGTAAGTGCCGGTACGATTTAATATACACCAAGAAAGCTTCCAGAAAACACTGGAGGGGTCACAAGCGGTCCCACTTAAAATCCAGTCTCCTTAGACTCTTATCGTCTTTTTGACAAAGCTTTCCTAGACATGTATATAACCATACAAGTAACCACTCACTGTCCTAACCCTTGGCTCTGCCTTCGCAACCTTGCTCTGATACCACTGTTAGGAGATTGAACACTCCTACCGCAGCTCAAATAAAAGACAAGAAACAAATTGTTATGTTAGAAATAACAATTTGGGTGGCACTGCCCTCCACAATAAATAAAATAGACAACTTGGGCGGCTCAGCCTTCCACAATAAATAAACTAAAGGCAATAAAGAAAATAAAGGCACAAATATTTAACGTGGTAAAACCCTCAATTTGAGGGAAACCTCCACGGGACAAGACCGAAAATATTTCACTATGAAGAAAAATATTACAATCTCTCTCACAATTAGAATGGAGGAGATTATGTGGGAGGAAGAAGTGAAAAGCTTAATACATAAGCTTGGTGCAAGTATAAGGGGAGGAGGAGGCTTTAATATATAGCCTAACCTCCCCACTTAAAATTAATTTTCCACAGATGTGGGTTTGGGTGAAAGGCAAAATGCCTTCACCCACTCACAAGTGGTACTTTTTTTGGCAAGAAACAACCCATTCTTGGAAAATAGAAGTTTGAAAACAAGTAAAACAAAGTTATCAAAGTCTGAAACTTAACAGGCATACAAGATTCAGAAGTCGTTTCTCCTATGTGCCAAAAACAAAAAAACAAAAATTTAAGAAACGAAGAAGAAAAAGAATACCTGTAATGGCGATCTTAGGGCGAAATAATGAATCTCTTGAGCTTGACTCTGCGGTTACTCCTTGCACCAAGAGACGGAAGAACTCCTGTTGAAAGACTGTAATGGCTTCCATCTCTGGACAACTACTCTATCTCCTCTTGACCGCAAACTGACACCTTAAACATCCCTTTGTTTATCCCGCTCGCCATTGCTCACGCCGCTTAAACCTCTCCTCTCTTCCTCGTTCTCTGCTTCTTCTTTTGGACTCTTTCACGAATTTTGCGATGAAACTAGAATGATTTGTGAATTGCGGCTTCGATGAGAAGGATAAGGAGATGGGCGAGAAGAATAAGAAGCGGCCAAGGTTATTTCATTTCTTTATATAGTATTATGAAATTCCAGAAAATCCATATCTATTAAAAATTATCAAAATCATCCCCATGTTCAGTCCCTATATTTCAAACTTTTTCATTTACACCATTAGACTAATTTTTTATAATTTTTAGAGCACTAAATGTTTAAATTTAATTTTTAAAATAAATTATAATAATTTTTTGCATATTTAAAATGTTATATTATTGCAAAATAATTTTTTTGATATTTTTAATTGCTTAATTTTCATCAAAGAAATTAAATAATGTGATTTTCATCACTTTGAAATTAAAAAATAATTTTATTTATTTCATAAAATTTACACATTTAAAAATTCATTTTTCTAAAATTTAATATTTAAAAATTTTATTCTTTTCATACATATAAGAATGTTATCTTTAATTTAAAGATTTTTTAAAAATTATTTTTAATTTTAGATTAAAAATAAAATTATATTGTTTAATTATATTTAGATAAATTTATTGAAATTTTAAATATTATATTCACATATTTGAAAGAAAAATGGAAAGAAAGAGGGAAATTTGAGAGGGAAAAGAAAAAAATTAAATTTTCACATACTTGTCAAACTTTTATAAAAATGTGATATATATGTGATTGAATAAGATAAAAAGTGACGAATAAGATGAATTGATAGGTTTGACTTTTAAGACATTGTTAAATTTCTCACTTTTTTAAAAAACTGCCAAATAAAAAAATTGTTAAGTGACAAATATGCAAAAAATTCTTGTAGTGAAAACTCTTTAGCTAGCCTTTTCGTGTAAATTTCTTATATATAGAATCTATAATAGAAAATCCTAAATATCTACCCAAAAAGACACGTGTTATTTTATCTTTTTCTTATTGTGTTCAAGAATTTCCTTTTCTTTTTGTGTTAACGTTGCTTGATCTGTCGGTACTTCAAAACCTTGATTTACAACCTTCCACATGCCTCTATATTCGAATTCGGCTTGCATTTGGGTTCTCTAATACTCAAAGTTGTACTTGTTTCCATCAAATCTGGGAAGTACTTGTTCCATCTTGAATCGTTTTCTTGACCCTATCTTGTTGACAACTCAACTTTGACAGCCTTGCTTTCACGAATCCTCCTTGGATCTTTGTGCTTAATTCTCTTACAAGTCTTCCTTAGATCTTTATGTCTGGTTTAAATAAGGCCTTCCTTCCCTAGCTCTACCAAACTTGCTTTGACAAATCTTCCCTGGAGCTTACTACCTAGCTTCGAAACAGTTTTGATGCCTCCTCCCAGATTCTTCCAACCTAGCTAACTCTAGATGCTTCTCTCAAACTCTTCCAACTTGGCTCTGAGATTCTTCTCTCAAACTCTTGCAACCTAGCTTTGATACCACTTTGATGGAATCTGGCTTACTCTGATACCACTTTGTTAGAGAACAATTACTCAACCAATCAAGCTCAAGCAACTTAAGAATATAATGAAGAAGAAGATATTGATTGTTGAGCTCTACTCAACTCTTTATTACTTCTTAATCTTCTTATTTCTTCTTCTTGATGAAATTGACAAATTACAAAGAATTATATAGTAGACTCAATCATAATACTACTCAAACCATAAATACTAATATTTCTAAAATAACCAAATAATTAATCCTAATTCAAAACTAACTAGCAATATTAAATCCTCTCATAATAAGTCTTTTACTCTAATTAGGACTCTAATCTTATTTTAACTTAGACTTTAAATAAACTCTTAAGCTTTATTTAAACTTCCAACAAGAACTACTAGCAAAGACAACGTCATTTTTCTTCAGGAACTGCTCAGCTGCTTGAGGTGATGAGACTACAATTGTAGGTATCAAGCCTAGCCGTACGTACATGACGAAGCCATATTTTTGGGCTAGTTTATGTAAATTTCTGTGAGGATACTTCCCTAACAAAAGAAGGCTTCCGAAAATTGGTAAGCCTCTTGGACCAGGAGGTAGTCTCTTACTGTTTGTATTTTTTTCCACAATAAAGCTTTTAGGAAGAAGAAAATGGCAACAAGTGCAACAGTGGTCCATGTCCAAGACATTATGGATTATGCTTGTAATTTGCTTGCTGTTTCTAGTTATAAAACTTATTGCTACTCTACTCTATGCAGGAACGCAAATTTAGACTTATGTTTTGGCTGATATATAAGGAAAGAATAGAAGACTGTCAGTTACAAGCGTTCGTCAAGTGAGATAAAGACACAAAAGAAAAAAAAAATACTTCTATTGGGTGTACACAAACTTCCAAACATAGTAATATTTTAGTGTAAGACCATAAAACATGTGATGTACCATTTATGGAAACCTACGTAGTGTAGAAAAATGAAAATAGCCAATAGTATTAAACCCAGTAACAAATAGAAGTGAATGTAACGGAAGATTTGGGGTCGGTGTGTTGAATGAAAAATCAAATGACTTATAGAGTTGCCACACTTATAATTCATTTACAATTAACATTTTATACAATTTAAGTTGGTATAATATGACTAGATGAGTAATTATCATATCATTTAATTTAATCTCATTTATTTATTTTTATTTTTTATTAATTCAATAATATCTTATCAATCCAGGTTATATAGAAAATGGTTGTAGATGAGTTATGGATGTAGTATCACTCGTAGTTATATCATGTGTAAAATACGCTATAGATGTGTTATCGGAAAAAGTTGTAAAGTGTTTTGTAAAATTGATTTTAGTGAGACTAAATCATCTAAGGAGAGTGGACCTTTTAACACAAAACTCCCTACAAATTTATAACCACTGAGCCATAAGATCGTATTTTTATTCTTTCATGGCTTCAAATAAAGTAATTTTGATGCCTTATTTTAACTGGTAGTGAGACCATATTTACGAGATGAAAATATAAAAATAAATTTAATAGTATGCTTAAATATTTGTCGACATTTTTTTATCGTCATTTCCTTTATTATCAAAAAAAATTTATATTTATTTTGCTAATAAAAGAAGCACATTGAGATCTAATGCTCATGATATAAGCTTTTTGATTTTTATTTTTTTTTGGTTTCGTGCTTTTAATATCACCGATGCTGACTCGAATTAATTGTTTTTAATAAAATATATGAGTTTTGACACGTTAAAAATAAACCCAAAATAATTATATTTATACACAAAAATTTAAGGAATATTGTTCTTTGGAGATTTTAACTGTGTTATACTATGGTTTTATGTAGCTAATGCAAAACGCATAAACAAAGTTATGAATGCATCAAACAAAATTGACGAAAGTTTTTAGCTTAAAACTAAATTACTTTACTTTTCTAGGAAATAAACATTGTGAAATTTTTAATCTGCCCAAGAGTCTAGTCTGGGGACCTCTTTGAAGTCTCTGCCGAAGCCTATTTAGAAAAAAATAAGCCAATAATTAATTAACAAAAACCAAAGATAAACAACATGCCTTCTTATTGTCTAGCTTAAAGAGACGCTTACCAGAAAGCTATAAGGGCTCAAGTACAGAAGCACAAAGCCTATAGATTTTAGAAGAGACTAACACAGAAATGACACACAAGCCAGTAGATTATCATTTGCTAAGGCGAAAAGTAGGAATAGCTGTCAGATGTTTGGCTCTAGGAGCTGCAAGACTAAACTCCTCAGTCATGTCCAATTCACTTGGCAGCATGCCATTCGGAAGCTCCCAATCAAAGCAATGCACAAGTTGGGCTACCATTTGCTTAACTACAGTGAGTCCTAGTTGCATTCCAGGGCAGCCTCTGCGGCCTGAACCAAATGGGAGAAGCTGGAAGTCATGGCCACGAAGATCGATGTTACTCCCAATAAACCTGTCTGGAAAGAACTTCTCAGCATCAGTCCAAGCATCAGGGTCTCTCCCAATTGCCCATACATTTATGAAAACGCGTGAATTTTTTGGTATGTGAAAGCCATTTATTGTACAGTCTTCCATAGAATAACGAGGAAGCAGAAACGGATCCACTGGATGAAGCCTCAAGGTTTCTTTGACAACCATGTCCAAGTATTCCAAGTTATCCAAATCTGATTCTTCAACCATCCTGTCCAGTCCCACCACATCTTCTAACTCTTTTTGTAGTTTTTTCATTGTCCTTGGATGCTTGATGAGTTCCGAAAGTGCCCACTCTACCGTAGTTGCTGAAGTGTCCATTGCGGCTACAAGCATGTCCTGATCATAGGATATAAAGAAACAAAAAATTGTCCATAAATTACGTCGTACAATGACATCAAGGGAAATGATCAAAGATTGAAGCTCTATTCATCAAAAGCCAGAGATTTAGGAAATGGAGATTTTAATATATTTACGAAAGAAAGATAGGATGGTGTAGTCTAAATTTTTCGGGTGAGGGTTGAATGGTGCCAAATAAATGAGAGTATAAAATAGATCTTCAAGACATGAATGATAAGAACTGAATAGAAGCTGACAAGATATTAGAGCAGAACTTATTAAAATGCTAAGTTGAGGGATTACGTATAGTATAGCTTTGATATGCTCACGCCCAATGTGGTACTCAGTTTCTTCTGATCCCATAAAGCTCAACATGACATCAACGAAATCATTGGCTCTCTTCTCATCCTTTGACTGAATATGCTCATCAATGATCTTTTCAAAGAAGGCATCAAACACCTTGGCAACAGCCTTTGTGCGCTTCGTCAGCCCCTGAAGATCGAGAGAAGCAATTTGAGGAATGTAATCACCCAAGTCAGGAAGGGCCATTAACATCATGGCCTCTTGAATCACCGTTTTGAACCCTCTCTTATCGAACTCCTCGTCCATATACTTCTTCCCAAACAGCATTCGACAAGTCATGTCTGCGCTAAGAGATGCAACCTTGGCACTTAGATCAACAACAGTGCGAGCAGCAGCAGCTTTTTTTATATATTCGATCAAGAGATTAAGCTCTTCTTTTCTTATGGGCCGGAAATAATTGATCTTAACGTTGCTCATCAGTTCCAGAGTGCACATCTTCCGAACGGTGCGCCAATAAGATCCAAACTGAGCATAGGAGAGGTTCTTTTGGCCATAAAGCAGATGCTTTAAAGCCAAAACAGGCGGCCTACTAGCAAATACATGGTCATGTTTCTTCAGAAACAGCTCAGCTGCTTGAGGTGATGAGACTATAACTGTAGGCTTCAAGCCTAGCCTTAAGTACATGATGGAGCCATATTTTTGGGCTAGTTTATGAAAATCTCTGTGAGGATGCTTCCCTAACAAATGATGAAGGCATCCGAAAATTGGTAAACCTCTTGGACCAGGAGGTAGTCTCTTACTCTCTCTATTTTTTTTCCACAACAAAACTTTGAGGAAGAAGAAAAAAGTAACAAGTGCAATGGTGGTCCAACTCCAAGACATTATGGATAATGCTTGCAACAATTGCTTGCTGTCTAGTTTTATAGCTACTCTACTCTATGCAGGGAACGCAAACCAAGACTTATTTTTTGGCTGATATATAAGGAAAGACAGGAAGATTGTCCGTTACAATTGTTTGTCAAGTAAGATGAAAACACGAAAGCAAAAAAACAAACTTCTATTGGTTACACACAAACTTCCCTACTTACAAATTTTTACACAACTTTCAAAGTTACTAGTTGACAAGGGTTCCTTTTTTTTTTTTTTTAATTTAGTGGAAGACCATGGAACATGTGATATGTCATATATGGAAACTTGCTTATTGTGAAACGATGAAAATGCCCTATAGCATGAAGCCCAGTAACTAATAGAAGTGAATGCAACGGTGAATTTGGGGTTGGTGTGTTGAATGAAAAATCAGCTGTGGTTATATTGTGCATAAAATATGCTGCAGATGCTTTACCGGAAAAAGTTGTAAAGTGTACGGTAAAAGAGTACTGTTATTATTACAAACTCTGTACACAAACTTATGTATATAAACTAACATGGCATTACTCATTTATTTACACATCATCACCTTTTATTGAATGATCAGTAGATTTTTGTATAGCTTATATGCAAAAGTTTATAAGACTAACGTTATTCTTTATAAAATTAATTTAGGTACGTAAGACGCTATCACTTAAGGAAATGGATATTTTGACACAAAACTATACAAAAATTTAGAACCATTGATGCATAAGATCACATGGTTAAAATTTTAATAACAATCTTAAACGGGCTCTCCAAAGTTATAATCCTGAGGGAGGGAAACTACTGCAACCACCAGGCTAAATCCTTACGGACAATGAAAAGTTTTGAGTTAATGTAATTAAATATCAAGAAAGAGTGCAACAACACATGTGAGAAATGGTAGACAATAATAATTAAAAATCATACTACCATTTTTAAATGGAAAACTATCTAGCATAACCTTTAAAAATAAAAATTTTACAAAAGAAAATAATGGTTTAAAGGGTTTTTAATAAAATTTTTACTTTTATTTGAAAATTATTAACTACCATTTTCTCCTCTAACTTAAAAATGATTAACTACCATTTTCTCCTTAAAACTACTATTTATTTTAATTTGAAAATAATTGACTACCATTTTCTCCTTAAAACTACCATTTATTTTAATTTGAAAATGATTAACTACCATTTTCTCCTCAAACTACCATTTATTTTAATTTGAAATTTATTAACTGCTGTTTTCTTATTAAACTACCATTTATTTTAATTTGAAAATTATTAACCACAATTTTCTCCTTAAACTACCATTTATTTTAATTTGAAAATTATTAGTTGCCATTTTCTCCACAAACTGCCATTCTTATAATTTGAAAATTAGTTGAAAAATAAAAATTTAATATTTTGATATTTAATTATATTATCTCAAAACTTATCATTTCCCTTAAGGAGCCATTTGGTATAAGGGTTTAGTCTCATTGACATAGGGTTCAAATTACTAAGAAATAGATCACGAAAATCTAATATCTGAAAAACTAATATTACTGTGTTTGGTTGTCCACAGGAAGTTTATCCTTGATTACTGTACATAATCAAATTACTATGTTTGGTTGTACAAAAGAATGTATTAATTTTATTTAATATGTGAGCAAACTTTATAAATAAATTAAAATTTTTCTAATATGTCAAAAAAAATACTTATTTTATTTTTCATATTCTAATACGAAATAAAAAAATATTTCTAATATTTGATATCTTTCATATTCTATCACGAAATAAAAAACATTTCTATTATTTGAATTATCCATGCAATCAAATTCTAAATCATTAAAAAAAAACCCAATAAAATATCCATAAAACAAATATCTATAAACATATACCGAAATTCACAAACAAAATATATAGAAATTATATCCAAAAATTCCAAACCTAGAAAAGAAATTGGTTTTGTCCAAGCAAAAACCACAAAACAAATAAAAAAAATACCAAAAATATACATAAATGAAATCCCAAAAGTTTCCAAACCCATAAACATTCACAAACCCAGCAATTCAACCCATCACCACTAGATATACCAACCACAATGGCTACCAACACTAAATATCAAATCAAATCCACAAAAAAAAATATCATTATATGGTTACTTCAGGAATTGTCTTAGGTCATGTGGTGTCTTCTAAGAGAATTGAAGTGGACAAAGCAAAAGTGGAATTAATTTCCCATTTGCCTCCACCAAAAATAGTTAAAGAAGTCCGTTCATTCTTAGGGCATGCTGGATTTTATAGAAGGTTCATAAGAAATTTCAGTGCTATATCTAAACCTCTTTGTAACCTCTTAATAAAAGACACTTCTTTTGAATGGACTTAAGAATGTCAAAATGCCTTTGATAAGTTAATTGGACTTTTAACAACTGCTCCAATTATGCAATCTCCTGATTGGTCCTTGCCTTTTGAATTGATGTGTGATGTAAATGACTATGCCGTTGGTGCTGTCTTAGGACAAAGAAAAGAAGGTAAGCCTTATATGATTTACTATGCAAGTAGGACTTTAAATGATACACAAATGAATTATACAACAACTGAAAAAGAACTACTTGCAGTAGTATTTGCATTGGACAAATTTCGATTGTATTTAATTGGTTCTCCCATAATTGTTTACATTGACCATGCAGCTGTGAGATATTTAATGTCTAAACAGGATGCAAAACCTAGATTGATACAGTGGATCTTATTACTTCAAGAATTCAACATCACAATAAAGGATAAGAAAGGAGCCGAAAATGTCGTTGCAGATCATCTTTCAAGACTAACAACAGAGACATTAATTGAAACTTCACCTATCAATGATTCTTTTCCTGATGAATTTTTATTTTCCGTTGCTGCTGTACCTTGGTTTGCTAACATTGTAAATTTCCTTGCAACAGGAAAAATGCCACCTCATTGGAGTGCTCAAGACAAAAGAAAGTTTTTAACCGAGGTGAAAAATTTTTATTGGGATGACCCATATCTGTTCAAATATTGCCCAGACCAAAAAATTAGAATATGCATACCCGACAATGAGGTAAGTAGTATCATTAATTTTTGTCATTCCAAACATGTGGAGGACATTTTTCATCTAGAAAAACAGCTGCAAAAATCTTGCAATGTAGATTTTATTGGCCCACCATATTTAAAGATGCACATGCATTTTGCAAAATTGTGAAAATTGTCAAAAATTGGGATCCATTTCAAAAAGAAACATGATGCCTTTGAATCCCATTCTTGTTCTTGAAATCTTTGACTGTTGGGGTATTGATTTTATGGGACCTTTTCCATCATCATTTGGTTTTGTGTACATTCTTGTTGCAGTAGACTATGTTTCAAATGGGTCGAGGCAATTCCGTGTCGAAACAATGACCACAAAATAGTTATCAAATTCTTGAAAGAGAATATCTTGTGTAGATTTGGAATTCCTCGAGCCATTATTAGTGATGGGGGTACACATTTTTGTAACAAACCATTTGAAACTTTAATGAAGAAATATGGAATAACCCATAAAATTTTCACACCTTATCACCTGCAAACAAGTGGACAAGTTGAATTAGCTAATAAGGAGATAAAACAGATCTTAGAAAAAACGATTAACCCAAATCGTAAATATTGGTCTTTAAGACTCAATGATGCACTTTAGGCTTACCGAACTGCTTTCAAAACATCATTGGTAATATCTCCTTATAGATTAGTTTATGGAAAACCTTGTCACTTGTCTGTGGAAATTGAGCATAAAGCTTATTGGACCATTAAAACATTTAACAAAAACTTGAATGATGCTTGCAAGTTATGTAAACTCCAACTGAGTGAACTTGAAGGAAATCAGGAATGAGGCTTATAAAAATTCTAAAATCTACGAAGAAAAAATGAAGATTTTTCATGACAAATTCATTTTTAGAAAATCTTTTGAACCTTCACAAAAAGTTCTTTTGTATGATTCAAGATTGCACTTGTTTTCTAGTAAACTTCGTGTTAGCCCTAAGGCTACATGATAATTTTGATGATAACAATACACATTGATTAATTGAGATTTACTAACATGTTTATTTATGTGCAAGAGTAAGATCATTGAAATAATTTTAAAATCAAGAAGAGGCTTATTAAAATGAAGTGTTGAAGCTAAGGAGAAGACTACATGTTAAAGGCACCAAAGTTTAAGTACAAGGTTTGATTCAAGGAATGTGACACATGAGTAATGTTTAATCAATTGGTCATATATTTCTCTAAAAATGTCCAAATTACGTGATTCTTGAGCCTTTGGAAAGCTTATCAATTTATAACATTTCATATGTTTTAAACAAATTCAAATTTTAAGTGTAATATCGTCCAAATCATCATGCAAGTTGAAAGACAAATGGAAGCAGCTGACATGAGCACCGAATACTCTTTTGGACATATCTTGAGCTAGAAAAATCAAAATGACTTGATTCTTGTGGAATTAGAAAGATGACTTAATGGGGCACATTTCATATGTTTTTAAGAAATTCAAATTTCAAATGGAAGGCCGACATAACTGACATGCAATTTGGTGGACTGACACAGAGAAGAAAAATCAACTCACATGAGCACCGAATGGTCTTTTGGCCATATCTTAAGATAGAGATATCCAAATTCTTTGAATCTTAATGTTTTGGAAAGCTTATTCAAATATGAAGATCTTTTATGTTTTGAAGAAATTCAAATTTCAAACGGAAGGCTGACAGAATTATCATTCAAGTCGGTGGACTGACACATGGAGGAAAAATCAAGTCACATGAGCACCGAATGGTGTTTTGGCCATATCTTGAGCTACAGATATCCAAATGACTTGATTCTTGATGCGTTGGAAATCTTATTCAAATGTGCAGATCTTTTATGTTTTAAGATTTTCAAATTTCAAACGGAACATTGACAAAAATGGCAGACAAGATTACGATTTTTATGGTGGGCAGAAAATTTGGAGATGGTGTCTTCACTTGATTAAGTTCATCCTATTTGCCTATAAAAGGAGCCCTTCTCCCATGCATGCATTCAGAAAGATAAGAGCAAGAGAAGCATTTTATCAAGCAAAAAGCAAGAGAAATATCAAGTCTAGAGAGCTTTTATATTATTTATCTACTCTTTGAAGAGAGTTATACTTTTGTTGTAAAAATTATCTTTGTTCTTGTATTGTGGTGAGAGTGAGATATTATTGTAAAGGATAATAGTTATCCTTGAGAGAACTCTTGTTGTGTGTTATCAAGAGTTGAAGGAAAGTTGCCTTGGTGAGGTTGTTCATCAAGAAGAACTCTTGGTGTGGTGTTATCAAGGGTTGAAGGAAGTTGCCTTGGTGAGGTTGTTCATCAAGAAGAACTCTTGGTGTGGTGTTATCAAGAGTTGAAGGAAGTTGCCTTGGTGAGGTTGTTCATCAAGAAGAACTCTTGGTGTGGTGTTATCAAGAGTTGGAAGAAAAGTCTTGGTGAGGTTGTTCATCAAGCAAGTTGTAAAGATTCTACAACTTAGTGGAAAGCTTAGCTCGTGGAGCTAGGAGCCCGTGGACGTAGGCAAGGTTTGCCGAACCACGTAAATTGAGTTTGCACTCTCTCTATCCCTTTCCTCTTTACATTTACTTGCACTTGTGATTGTTCATCATTATTATTCTTTTGATTGCATCTTTGATAAATTCTAATTTCATCTTCTTCACCTTTATTCTCAAAGAAAGAGTTAAATAATTTTGATCTTTCAAGAAAAGTTTTCTAAATCCGTTTTTATAAATAAAAACCCAATTCACCCCCCCTCTTGGGTTGCCATACCTGGGTCAACAAGTGGTATCAGAGCAAGGTTGCTCAATTTTTTAAATCTTAATCGATTTTTGAGCTATGGCAACTTTTAATTCAACTTCATATGTTGAGGGACTTTCTATCTCTAGACCTCCATTTTTTAATGGAAGTGATTACTCTTATTGGAAAACTAGAATGAGTATTTTCTTGAAATCTTTTGATTATGATTTGTGGTCTATTGTTTTGGAAGGACCTTTTGTTCCTACCAAAATTGAAAATGGGGAATGCATGCTTAAAGAACCTAAAGAGTTTAGTGAAGATGATAAAAAGAAATTGAGTTTGAATGCTAAAGCTATGAATGTGTTGTATTGTGCTCTAGATAGAAATGAGTTTAATAGAATATCTACTTGTTCTACGGCACAAGAAATATGGCACACACTTGAAGTAACTCATGAAGGAACTAGTCAAGTTAAAGAATCCAAAATTAGTATGCTAGTTCATAGTTATGAGCTTTTTAAGATGAAATCGGATGAATCAATTTCTGAAATGTTTACTAGATTTACGGATATTATTAATAGTTTGAAATCTCTTGGTAAATCTTATTCTAATGTTGAAATGGTGAGAAAGATTCTTAGGTGTCTACCAAAATCTTGGGAGCCAAAGGTGACGGCAATTCAAGAAGCAAAGGACCTCACCAAACTACCATTAGAAGAACTTATGGGTTCTCTCATGACTCATGAAATCACCTTGAAGGAGAATGAAGAAGATTTCAAGAAAAAGAAAAACATTGCATTCAAATCTTCAACAAAAGAAGATGATGAGTCCGATGATGAAGGAGATGATGAAGATCTTGCATTTATTACAAGAAAGCTAAAAAGGATGATTAGAAGAAACCAAGGATTCAAGAAGAATTCTAGAAGGGAGTACAAAGGGCAAAGCTTAAAGCAAGATAAGAAAAATGATCAAGTCATTTGCTATGAGTGCAAGAAACCGGGACATGTAAAGATGGATTGTCCTTACTTCAAAGAGTCAAAACAAGAAATCCAAAGCAATGAAAGCCACAAATTGGGATGATAGTGAAGCTAGCTCCACCGAAGAAGAAGATTGCGAAGTGGCAAACATGTGCTTCATGGCTTTAAGTGAAGATGAGGTAAGTATTCTAAACTATGATCCTAAACTTTCATATGATGAATTACTTGAAGCATTCCAAAATTTACATGTGCAAGTTGATAAACAAAATTCAAAAATCAATGCTTTAAAAAAGAAGTCAAAAATCATGTTATCTCAATTAGAAGAGTTGGTAGAAATAAATGAAGCTTTAGAAAATGAAAATGAAATTTTAAAGCAAAAAGATTTTGAAAGTTTGGAAAGTCAAATACATTTATTAAAAACTGAAAATGACATTTTAAAACAAAAGGATTTTGATAAATTGGAGAAACAAAATGCTATTTTGAAAAAGGAAAATAATGACTTAAGAAATATTGTTGATAGTTTTACAAAAAGCACAAAAAATTTGAATTCTATGTTACAAAACCAAAGGTGTGTTTTTGATAAAAGAGGCTTAGGATATAAAACTCATAAAAATCAAAAGTATTTTAAAAATTATTTTGCTCATGCATCTTTTAGGAATAATCCTAATCATTCATGTACTTATTGTGGAAGAAAAGGACACAATGTGCATTCTTGCTCCATTAAAAGAAATCCTAATTTGAAACAAATATGGGTTCCAAAAAGTATCATAACTAACCCCAAGGACCCAAGAACTTTTGGGTACCAAAAAGTTACTCCTTGAATGTTGATTGTAGAGACAAAGGAGTGGCAAACACAAGTGGTACTTAGATAGTGGATGCTCAAGGCATATGACCGGAGATGCCTCCAAATTCTCAAGATTAATCATGAAGAAAGGAGGATATGTGACCTTCGGTGATAATGCCAAAGGAAGGGTAATCGGACATGGTGATATTGGTAACCCTTCTTCACCTATTATTAAAGATGTTTTGCTTGTTTATGGTTTAAAACATGATTTGATTAGCATTAGTCAATTGTGTGATAAGGGATATTTTGTTACTTTTGAGCCTAATAGATGTGTGATTAAGGATGTTAGTAACAATAAGACATTATTTGTTGGTAATAGATGTGGTAATATTTATACAATTGATATTGATGTTAATGATCATGTAGAAAATTGTTTCATTGTTAATCATGATGCTTGGTTATGGCATAGAAGGTTAGGTCATGCTAGCATGGACACAATTTCAAAAATTTCTAAAAATGATTTAGTTGATGGTCTTCCAAAAATAAAATTTGAAAATGATAAGATTTGTGATGCTTGTCAATTTGGAAAACAAGTGAGAACTTCTTTTAAACAAAAGAAATTTATTTCAACAAATAAACCTCTACAATTACTTCATTTGGATTTATTTGGACCATCAAGAACTCAAAGCCTTGGTGGAAAGTATTATGTTTTTGTTATTGTGGATGATTATTCAAGATTCACTTGGGTGTTATTCTTGAAAACTAAAAATGAGGCCATACAAGCTTTTTCAAAATTTGCAAAAAGAGTCCAAAATCAAAAAGGGTATTCTATTGTGTCCATTAGGAGTGATCATGGTGGTGAAGTAGACAATGTCGCGTTTGAAAATCTTTGTGGTGAAAATGGTTTTGAACATAATTTTTCCGCACCTAGAACTCCACAACAAAATGGTGTTGTTGAGAGGAAAAATAGGACTATCCAAGAAATGGCTAGAACCATGTTGCTTGAAAATAATTTGCCAAAATATTTTTGGGCCGAAGCCGTTAATACCGCATGCTTTATAATCAATAGAGTCCATGTTAGAGCTTTAATAAAGAAAACTCCTTATGAACTTTGGAAAGGAAGAAAACCCAACATTGGATTTTTTAAGTTTTTGGATGTAAATGTTTTATTTTAAACACTAAGGATAACCTTGGAAAATTTGATGCAAAAGCCGATGTTGGAATTTTTGTGGGCTACTCCAACCATAGTAAAGCATATAGAGTTTTTAACAAAAAAACTCTTACTATTGAAGAATCTATGCATGTTGAATTTGATGAAACTAATGTGATTTCTTCAAAGAATTTAGATAATGATATTGTTGAGGTAGAAAGGCAAATCAAGGAATCAAGGCTTGATGAAAAAAGCCAAGATGAATTACAACTTCAACAAGAAAAGCTTGAGGAAGTAAATGATTCTTCCCAAGAATTACCAAAGGAATGGAGGTATTCAAAAGCTCACCCTAAAAGATCTCATTATTGGTGAACCATCACAAGGTATGAGAAATAGATCTTCTTTTAGGAACTTTTGTAATCATTTTGCATTTCTTCCTTTCCCCCCAAAAAATTTTTTTGAACCAAAATCTTTTAAAGAAGCCGAAAATGACGACAGTTGGATTTTGGCTATGCAAGAAGAATTGAATCAATTTGAGAGAAATCAAGTTTGGGAATTAGTCCATAGACCTAAAAATCATTCTATTATAGGCACTAAATGGATTTTTAGAAATAAATAGATGAAAATGGCACCATTATTAGAAACAAAGCTAGACTTGTTGCTCAAGGATACAATCAAGAAGAAGGTATTGATTATGGGGAAACCTTTGCACCGGTTGCTAGATTAGAATCCATTAGAATGTTGTGTGCATTTGCATGTTATAAAAATTTTACATTATACCAAATGGATGTCAAAAGTGCATTTTTAAATGGTTACATTATGGAGGAAGTATATGTAGAGCAACCTCTTGGTTTTCAAAATCATGATTTTCCAAACCATGTTTTCAAATTCAAAAAGGCACTTTATGGCTTGAAACAAGCACCAAGAGCATGGTATGATAGATTGAGCAAATTTCTCATTGATAATGGTTTGAAATGAAAAAAGTTGATACTACTCATTTTGTTAAAACAAAAAATGATGATTTATTAATTGTTCAAATCTATGTTGATGATATTATATTTGGTGCTACCAATATTTCTATGTGTGAAGAATTTTCCAAGTGTATGCAACAAGAATTTGAAATGAGCTTAATGGGAGAATTAAATGTCTTCCTTGGACTTCAAATCAAGCAATCAATGGATGGGATCTTCATAAATCAAGCTAAATACACAAGAGATCTTCTCAAGAAGTTTGGCATGGATAATTCAAGGACATATAACACACCTATGGGTACATTAACCAAGCTTGACAAAGATGAGAAAGGAAAAGATGTTTATGTAACAAAATATCGAGGTATGATTGGCTCTCTTTTGTATTTAACTGCTAGTAGACCCGATATTATGTTTAGTGTGTGTATGTGTGCTAGATTTCAATCTTGTCCAAAGGAATCTCACCTTAAGGTTGTAAAGAGGATATTTAGATATCTTCTTGGTACCATAAATCTAGGTCTTTGGTATCCTAAGTGTGATAATTTTGATCTAATTAGTTAGTCCGATGCGGACTTTGCTGGAAGTCTTCTTGATAGAAAGAGCACTAGTGGCTCTTGCCATTTTCTAGGACATGCATTAGTATCATGGTTTTGTAGAAAACAAAATTCTGTTGCATTATCAACCGCG